>CAKJTD010000096.1:477500-482500 GCA_917499995.1 Ichneumon xanthorius | reverse complement strand
TGCGTGCGTGCGTGCGTGCGTGCGTGCGTGCGTGCGTGCGTGCGTGCGTGCGTGCGTGCGTGCGTGCGTGCGTGCGTGCGTGCGTGCGTGCGTGCGTGCGTGCGTGCGTGCGTGCGTGCGTGGCGTGCGTGCGTGCGTGCGTGCGTGCGTGCGTGCGCACGTGCGTGCGTGCGTGCGTGCGTGCGTGCGTGCGTGCGTGCGTGCGTGCGTGCGTGCGTGCGTGCGTGCGTGCGTGCGTGCGTGCGTGCGTGCGTGCGTGCGTGCGTGCGTGCGTGCGTGCGTGCGTGCGTGCGTGCGTGCGTGCGTGCGTGCGTGCGTGCGTGCGTGCGTGCGTGCGTGCGTGCGTGCGTGCGTGCGTGCGTGCGTGCGTGCGTGCGTGCGTGCGTGCGTGCGTGCGTGCGTGCGTGCGTGCGTGCGTGCGTGCGTGCGTGCGTGCGTGCGTGCGTGCGTGCGTGCGTGCGTGCGTGCGTGTGTGTGTGTGTGTGTGTGTGTGTGTGCTGTCGGGGGCCGCCGATGTTGGGCATGAGTCGTGCCAATGTTGTTGCCACTTTTCTGGCTTTAGCAGATGCGTGCTCCGCATGCTGCTTGAAGCTGAGCCTTGGATCGAGCATCACTCCCAGGTACCTGATGGAGGGCTGGGATGTGATAGTACAATCGCCTACATCGAGGGTGATTGTCTCCCGTTGCTTTCTACTGGTGAATAGGACCGCTTCGGTTTTATGGTCGGCCAGTTTTAGCCCGACTGAGCACATCCACCGTTGCACCGTATCGTAGGATTCGGCGAAGATGCGACTACACTCTTCCGGGTATTTTGATACGATTTCGAGCCCCGCATCATCAGCAAAGGCTACAATCTCTGCCCCTAGGGGTAGTTTCAGCTTCAACAGGTCGTCATACATGACATTCCATAAAAGCGGCCCTAGTACCGAACCTTGGGGTACTCCCCCGGTGATTTGGTAATTACGCGGACCCTCGTCTGTGTCGTACATCAGTTGCCTGTTGCTGAAGAAGCTTCTGATAATTGCCCTGAGGTAGTATGGCGTCTCCATTCTGTTTAGCGCCTGGCCGACGACGTCCCATCTCGCCGAGTTAAAGGCGTTTTTTACGTCCAGAGCTGCCAGTAGGCAATACTTCTTGCTACCACGATTCCACCGTGCCCCAGCGATGGCCTCTTTCGCCGTGCCGACCACGTGGTTTATGGCATCGATCGTTGATCTCCCCTTTCTGAAACCGTATTGGTTCTTCTCGAGAGAATGACCAATAGCGGCTTCAGTTCGGTTGTGGATGATTCGCTCTAAGATCTTCCCGGCTGTATCTAGCATGCACAGTGGGCGGTATGAAGATGGGTCATCGGGTGGTTTGTTTCCCTTGGGCAACAGCACCAGTCTCTGCCTCTTCCATCGCTTTGGGAAGGTTCCCTCCACCAGGCATGCATTGTATATGTCCAGGAACAGTTCGGGGACTGCCTTAATCGCTGTTTTAAGTGCTATGTTGGGGATATTGTCCATCCCCGGTGCTTTAGTGTTTCCTATTCTTTCACAGGCTCGAAGTAGCTCCTCTCGAGTAATCAGCGGTACGTTTCCGACTGCTTCTTCCCTGTCCACTCGGTAGTCATAGCGGTCCTGGGTAGGGAAGAGTGTGGTCACGATCGTTTCCAGTTGATCGGGACATGTGGGTTGTTGTCGCGACTGGGCCTTAAGCTTCGTCATGACGACCTTGTACGGTTTCCCCCACGGATCGTTATCCACTTCCTCCACGAGTTTGGACCAACATTGCCTCTTGCTGCACTTGATCGCTTTCGTTAGTTTCGCCCTGGCTTGTTTGAACGCCTCCTCTCGTGCGGTAAAGGAGGCATGCCCCCTGGCTCGTTGCGCCAGCCTTCTCGTTCTGTTACTCTCCGCGCGTAGTTGTGCGATGGTATCGCTCCACCAATATACTGGCTTGTGCGGGTTTACACTCCCTCGTCGAGGCATGGCCGCGTCGCAGGCTCTTGTCAGCTTATTCATAACGTCTTCGACCTTATCTTCTGCGGTATTTCCCTGAGCAATGCTACCTTCCATGCACACTCGTAGTGCATCTGCATCGAAGGCGCTTACTTTCCATCCAGCGTACTTTTTCCCCTTCAGTGGTCGCATCTGGCATATCTGTTGTCTGGTGATATCCCACCTGATAGCACGGTGGTCACTCAAAGTACAGATGTCCATCACCTGCCAGCCGGTGTTACCCTTTGTAAGGCCATCGCTGACGAACGTGAGGTCTATTGTTGAGCTAGTTTCTCCTCTGGTGAAAGTCGGTTGTTTACCATCGTTGAGCAGCGTGAGGTTGAGCAGGGAAAACGCTTCCAAGAGTGCTTGTCCTCTTCTCTTCGTCTCCCTGCTGCCCCACTCCACTGCCCAGGCGTTAAAGTCGCCGGCTATCGCCACTGGGCCTCGGTTCCTCGCATCCGCTACTAGTCGCGCAAGGACATTTTCGAACTCTTGTTGAGGCATGCTTGGTGGCATATAACAGCTATACAGATGTACTCCGTTAACCTTTGTTCTAACAAAGCAATCCTCCTTGGATGTCATTATCTCCTGGAACGGATGATTTCCACAAGCCCAGATAGCAGCTAGTCCTGTTGCGTCCACCTTCCACCGTGATTCGTCCAGGTCCCTGTAGTGATCTGCCACTAATACAACGTCTATTTTTTCCTCGCTCACGGTCTGCATCAGCAGGTCCTGGGCCGCCTCGCAGTGATTGAGGTTTAGTTGTAGTACTTTTAGCGCCATTTTTGCAGTAGTGCTTGGCGCGCCTTCACATACACTGGGCACTTACTGCTTCCAGATGTGTGGTGTACATCTTCGATGCCTTGTTCGCTGCAAAGAGCACAGCGAGCCGGTGCAGTGCACTCAGCCGCCTGATGACCATCTCTGCAGCACTTTAGGCATAGTTTTGATCGATCCCTTGGTGCGTTGCACTTTTTGGCGATGTGACCAAACTGCCAGCACCTGTAACACTTGGTTGGTTGGATTACTTCACGTACTCGACAGTTTGACCAGCCAATGCGTACCGTTTTCTTTTGCAGCAGCTTCATTGCTTCTACCGCTGGCAGCTTAAGTAGAGCTATCTGTGTGCTGCCGTAGGCCTTCCTCATCGTCACCACTGATTCGCCCTTGCAGGTGGTATCAAGCTCCTCATTGATAGCCTCTAGGGCTTCCTGCTTTGTTGTTGTACCGTCCAAGCCTGTGACTTCCACCATTACCTGTTGGACTATGGTGCTAGTAGCCGCCTCATTTCCTAGCACGTTGGCGATCGCCGCGCTGTACTCATCCGTCTTTTTTTGGCTGGACCTGTTCAAGACGAGCAGGATGTCCCCTGCTTCTGTCTTGCGTACGCTTGATACGCCCTGTCCAACTTCCTTCAGAGTTGGATCTTTCTTACCTTTAGCCAGGATCTCAGAAAATGTCTTGCCTTCATTTGGCTTCACAATCACGGCACTTGGACGCACCCGCCGGCTTCACTGCTTCTGCTGCTTCTGCTGGGTCCCCTCGTCGGGGTCAGCTTTCTTCTTTTTCTTCTTCTTCTTCGTCACCACCTCCTGCCACGACGTCCCCGGCTCAACCCGCGTTGGCTGTGGGAGCTCCAGCCTGGATTCGTCGCTCAGGGGTATCGGTTGAGGTGTTAATGGCAGCTCCTGCTCGGGCTTCTGCCGCCTCCTCTTTGCCTTCCGGGTTGTTCTGGTTTCCTCTGCAAGTGGAGAGATATCCTTTCTCTTCCCACGTTCGTCTTTTTTAGCGGGTATTGGCCTCCCTAAGTCTGGCGAAGTTTGCGTATTCACCACTTTTGTTTCAGCGACAACACGCGTCTCCTCTACGTCCCTTCCGTCGAGTTTTAGGAGGCGGTTGTAGCTTAGGACCGCGCCATTAACCCTCTTCTTAATCTCCTTATGGACATTGGCCCTCGGGGTGACATACTCCAGCAGGTCTTGCAGTTGTTTGCCCAAAAGGGCTAACTCCTGTTTTCTGGTTCTCGCCGGCGGTGCACTTGTCGCTTTGTACGCCATGGAGGCCAAGTGGTCCACCTCCATGGTATTACCCAGTCCCGGGGTACTCCTCTCCTGTGCCATGTCCTCGTGAGTTTGGCTCCCCCCAAAATCCATGGAGCCAGCACCAACCACCGGGGCTCCCACCCGATCGGAATTGGCGGCGAGATTTGCCCCGAAGGGCTTGCTCGCTTGGGGTAAGTACTGTTTTGACCCACTTTCCATATTTGGTTTTTGTTCGGGGTACCTTCCCCTAGGTTTTTTGTGGAGGTATCCTTCCTCCTCGCACCACATTTGGTCCGCGGGGGCTATTTTATTTCGCCCCAGTCCGCCAGTCACTCCGACTGGGTCGAAGCTTCCGGTGAGGACCTCCCCTATCCGCCACCTGGGGACGCGCTCCAGTCGGAGTTGGGTCTCTCCGCGGAGGAGAGATCTTGGAGGGACCTCCCCCTGGTGTGTGTGTGTGTGTGTGTGTGTGTGTGTGTGCGCGTGTGCGCGTGTGCGCGTGTGCGCGTGTGCGCGTGTGCGCGTGTGCGCGTGTGCGCGTGTGCGCGTGTGCGCGTGTGCGCGTGTGCGCGTGTGCGCGTGTGCGCGTGTGCGCGTGTGCGCGTGTGCGCGTGTGCGCGTGTGCGCGTGTGCGCGTGTGCGCGTGTGCGCGTGTGCGCGTGTGCGCGTGTGCGCGTGTGCGCGTGTGCGCGTGTGCGCGTGTGCGCGTGTGCGCGTGTGCGCGTGTGCGCGTGTGCGCGTGTGCGCGTGTGCGCGTGTGCGCGTGTGCGCGTGTGCGCGTGTGCGCGTGTGCGCGTGTGCGCGTGTGCGCGTGTGCGCGTGTGCGCGTGTGCGCGTGTGCGCGTGTGCGCGTGTGCGCGTGTGCGCGTGTGCGCGTGTGCGCGTGTGCGCGTGTGCGCGTGTGCGCGTGTGCGCGTGTGCGCGTGTGCGCGTGTGCGCGTGTGCGCGTGTGCGCGTGTGCGCGTGTGCGCGT
>CAKJTD010000096.1:0-472500 GCA_917499995.1 Ichneumon xanthorius | reverse complement strand
GCGTGTGCGTGTGCGTGTGCGTGTGCGTGTGCGTGTGCGTGTGCGTGTGCGTGTGCGTGTGCGTGTGCGTGTGCGTGTGCGTGTGCGTGTGCGTGTGCGTGTGCGTGTGCGTGTGCGTGTGCGTGTGCGTGTGCGTGTGCGTGTGCGTGTGCGTGTGCGTGTGCGTGTGCGTGTGCGTGTGCGTGTGCGTGTGCGTGTGCGTGTGCGTGTGCGTGTGCGTGTGCGTGTGCGTGTGCGTGTGCGTGTGCGTGTGCGTGTGCGTGTGCGTGTGCGTGTGCGTGTGCGTGTGCGTGTGCGTGTGCGTGTGCGTGTGCGTGTGCGTGTGCGTGTGCGTGTGCGTGTGCGTGTGCGTGTGCGTGTGCGTGTGCGTGTGCGTGTGCGTGTGCGTGTGCGTGTGCGTGTGCGTGTGCGTGTGCGTGTGCGTGTGCGTGTGCGTGTGCGTGTGCGTGTGCGTGTGCGTGTGCGTGTGCGTGTGCGTGTGCGTGTGCGTGTGCGTGTGCGTGTGCGTGTGCGTGTGCGTGTGCGTGTGCGTGTGCGTGTGCGTGTGCGTGTGCGTGTGCGTGTGCGTGTGCGTGTGCGTGTGCGTGTGCGTGTGCGTGTGCGTGTGCGTGTGCGTGTGCGTGTGCGTGTGCGTGTGCGTGTGCGTGTGCGTGTGCGTGTGCGTGTGCGTGTGCGTGTGCGTGTGCGTGTGCGTGTGCGTGTGCGTGTGCGTGTGCGTGTGCGTGTGCGTGTGCGTGTGCGTGTGCGTGTGCGTGTGCGTGTGCGTGTGCGTGTGCGTGTGCGTGTGCGTGTGCGTGTGCGTGTGCGTGTGCGTGTGCGTGTGCGTGTGCGTGTGCGTGTGCGTGTGCGTGTGCGTGTGCGTGTGCGTGTGCGTGTGCGTGTGCGTGTGCGTGTGCGTGTGCGTGTGCGTGTGCGTGTGCGTGTGCGTGTGCGTGTGCGTGTGCGTGTGCGTGTGCGTGTGCGTGTGCGTGTGCGTGTGCGTGTGCGTGTGCGTGTGCGTGTGCGTGTGCGTGTGCGTGTGCGTGTGCGTGTGCGTGTGCGTGTGCGTGTGCGTGTGCGTGTGCGTGTGCGTGTGCGTGTGCGTGTGCGTGTGCGTGTGCGTGTGCGTGTGCGTGTGCGTGTGCGTGTGCGTGTGCGTGTGCGTGTGCGTGTGCGTGTGCGTGTGCGTGTGCGTGTGCGTGTGCGTGTGCGTGTGCGTGTGCGTGTGCGTGTGCGTGTGCGTGTGCGTGTGCGTGTGCGTGTGCGTGTGCGTGTGCGTGTGCGTGTGCGTGTGCGTGTGCGTGTGCGTGTGCGTGTGCGTGTGCGTGTGCGTGTGCGTGTGCGTGTGCGTGTGCGTGTGCGTGTGCGTGTGCGTGTGCGTGTGCGTGTGCGTGTGCGTGTGCGTGTGCGTGTGCGTGTGCGTGTGCGTGTGCGTGTGCGTGTGCGTGTGCGTGTGCGTGTGCGTGTGCGTGTGCGTGTGCGTGTGCGTGTGCGTGTGCGTGTGCGTGTGCGTGTGCGTGTGCGTGTGCGTGTGCGTGTGCGTGTGCGTGTGCGTGTGCGTGTGCGTGTGCGTGTGCGTGTGCGTGTGCGTGTGCGTGTGCGTGTGCGTGTGCGTGTGCGTGTGCGTGTGCGTGTGCGTGTGCGTGTGCGTGTGCGTGTGCGTGTGCGTGTGCGTGTGCGTGTGCGTGTGCGTGTGCGTGTGCGTGTGCGTGTGCGTGTGCGTGTGCGTGTGCGTGTGCGTGTGCGTGTGCGTGTGCGTGTGCGTGTGCGTGTGCGTGTGCGTGTGCGTGTGCGTGTGCGTGTGCGTGTGCGTGTGCGTGTGCGTGTGCGTGTGCGTGTGCGTGTGCGTGTGCGTGTGCGTGTGCGTGTGCGTGTGCGTGTGCGTGTGCGTGTGCGTGTGCGTGTGCGTGTGCGTGTGCGTGTGCGTGTGCGTGTGCGTGTGCGTGTGCGTGTGCGTGTGCGTGTGCGTGTGCGTGTGCGTGTGCGTGTGCGTGTGCGTGTGCGTGTGCGTGTGCGTGTGCGTGTGCGTGTGCGTGTGCGTGTGCGTGTGCGTGTGCGTGTGCGTGTGCGTGTGCGTGTGCGTGTGCGTGTGCGTGTGCGTGTGCGTGTGCGTGTGCGTGTGCGTGTGCGTGTGCGTGTGCGTGTGCGTGTGCGTGTGCGTGTGCGTGTGCGTGTGCGTGTGCGTGTGCGTGTGCGTGTGCGTGTGCGTGTGCGTGTGCGTGTGCGTGTGCGTGTGCGTGTGCGTGTGCGTGTGCGTGTGCGTGTGCGTGTGCGTGTGCGTGTGCGTGTGCGTGTGCGTGTGCGTGTGCGTGTGCGTGTGCGTGTGCGTGTGCGTGTGCGTGTGCGTGTGCGTGTGCGTGTGCGTGTGCGTGTGTCCCAGGCCTCCAAAATTCAATCGTCTATAACTCAAGAACGGGTTTATCAATCGGGTTGAAATTTGGCTCACACGTAGAGCAGTTCAGTGCCTCTGTTTGTTACAATTTGTGCACTAATTGAAACATTCGTTCAGATTTTATGAGATTTAAAAATTTTTGAAAAAAGTGTGTTCGCGCTCTAGCTTTCGCAAATTTTGAGATTCTGGGCTGAAACTTTCTACAGAAGTAGACCAACATCAAACAATTTTCGCTATTGAATTTGGTACGAATCGGTCGAGGGGTTTCGGTTATGTGAAATTTTCGATTTTTCAAAAATTTCTATTTCACTCCAACTTTTACAATTTTCGAGATATTTGACTACAAATTTGTACATAAATAAGCTATTATGGACTCGTATTTTCTATTAAATTTGGCAAGAATCGGTCGAACCGTTTAAATTTTGTCATTTTGAATTTTTCGAATTTCATGCATTTTTTTTTTTTTTTTTGTAAGACGCATTTTTTTCGGATCAAATTTTCCTCTGCGAATAAAAAACGTGTCAGATTCGTGATCAGCGCGGAAAAATACATGGAATTACAGTCCCGGAGCGACAACTAACCAAAAAGTTTACCAGGCATTTTTATAGCCAAAATTGCAAAAATGAATGATTTTAGGTATTTGTAAACAACGATTTCTTTGCATTCCGATGGCATCGCGGGAAAACCCAGGTGCCTATCGTGATCTACAGCAAGACATACACAAAGCGATGGATATGACGGGTTTAAAAAGCTAGATAAAGAGGTATCACTAGGAATTCTGGAATAAAAATCGAAAGGGCAAAAAAAAATCAGGAGCGCATACTTCCATGTATTTTTTCGCGCCAAACGCAGATTCGACAAAGTGAAATGTGACGATGTTATATTTTTTTACGTACTGAACCTGAATCGGTCAGCCGTTTTGCATAAAAGTCTAAGACGTTAACGTTGAAAAAAGTTGACAATTGAAATTTTCATATCGCTTCCTCATAAAAGTTGAAAATTGAAATTCGCCAAGCTTCCTCTATGAGGAAGCCAAAAATACAGACAATGCTTCCTCATAGAAGAAGCTTCGCGAATTTCAATTTTCAACTTTTATGAAGAAGCGATATGAAAATTTCAATTTTTTTATTCTTTATTTTTGACAAATCGATGTAGAATCACGAATTTCGGATATTATGTTTCCGTATCTCGATTATACAGTACACACAAAAAGTTTCGAGGCCATTGCGCCAACCATTCGGTAGTTATGGCCTTAAAAAAATTTCAAAAACAAAAAATTCAAAAATGTTAGAAATAAAAAAAAATTCACGTGGTTTCTAGAAAATTAATGAATTCGTTAGAAAAGCGAAAAAAAGGTTTACTGATTATTTTTTGAATGATTTTTTTAGCAATCTGTTAATAACTTTTTGACATTATTATTATGCAAAATAATTAATGTTGTTGGCACTATTAATACAGTTGATTTTTTTTTAGAATTTTATACCATTAGGAAGTGATCAAATGTTCATTGAATCTCACTTTTGGCTGAAAATGTACGTGTGAAGCATCCTTAACCAGCTCTTATTCGTTTATTCTGCAGATCTTTCCGTGTTTTTGATTCTTTTCTCTCTTTTGCGAAGCAAAACTTATTTTTCAATAAGCTTTGCTTTCAATATCTCGTACATCATCTTCTCTCGGAAGTAGGGCATGTCCTGTTGCTTAAAAATAATTTCTTTTCCGGTGGATATACATTCGGCGAACATGCATGTAAAAAATTCTAGGATAGTGTAGTTAGGTCGTGATTAATACTTCGATGTACCATGGGCAGTTACATCCGAGGATAGTTAATATAAATATTTTGTCGAATCAATAAAAGAAGTAACATAATAAATGTTCCGAGTGGACATATGTAGGAGACGGAGGACATTCCCATGGAGATATAAACGTCTCCATTTGTTTCCTCAGTATGGAGGATTTAAATGGAACCAATAATTAAATTAAATTAAACTAAAGTAACCTAGCGTTCGGGCGCGAAGCGCCCGATCGCTAGTAATAATAATAATAATAATAAAAGTCGAGAGACGTCTCCGGCCGTTTCAAACGCTTTTCAAGTGCACGTACCAAGTCCCTATGTGACACGGCCGGAGACGTCTCCCGACTTTTATTATTATTATTATTATTATTATTATTATTATTATTATTATTATTATTATTATTATTATTATTATTATTATTATTATTATTATTATTATTATTATTATTATTATTATTATTATTATTATTATTATTATTATTATTATTATTATTATTATTATTATTATTATTATTATTATTATTATTATTATTATTATTATTATTATTATTATTATTATTATTACTAGCAATCGGGCGCTTCGCGCCCGAAGGAAAAATACGCTTGTTGCTCTCGGCCTCTCACCCTTCGCTTCAATCATCTACTCTCACTCTCCGCTCTCACTCTCCGCTTTTGGCTCCCCGCTTACCCCTTCCGACCCTTTCTCAATCTTTTTCTCGACTGTCTGGTAGTGTGTTCACAGAATTAGTGTTTATTTTTCGTTTGGCAACTCTTTATTAACATTTAGATGTGATTGCCATGGTCCATCTCGTGTTATTCACAACCTAATTACACTGTCCTGGTATTTACCCAAATCCCGACGGAAAGCCATGGCTAAAAAACGTGGGAAGGACAGTGTGTACATTCGATAAGCTAATATCCCGTCAGTCGACCTTTAAATAAATAATATACTGATTACGTAATACATCTTAAATAGTTAATATCCATTATTATAAATTGTTTCATTAATAAATATCTATAGAGCTTCATGTGCTTCCTATGAGAATCTGTTACGTCTTCTATGTATCTTGTGACGTGGTACGTCACAAGTCCTTCCCTAAACTCGGCTCGAGTCCGCCGCTCACCCAACGTTAGACCCGGATATTTTTACGCTTTTTTTCTTCTATTTATTTTGTGTAAGATAGCATGTAAATTCCCGTTTTTTCCCTCCCGTTACCCTTTTGTTTGAATGTGCGCGACTCGAGGACAATATCGACATCCCCCCCCCCCCCCCCCCCCGACGGCCCACGATCAAGGAACAGCAAAGGAACGAGAGCCGACGTGCTGACGCCGAGGAAGGTAGGAGGATCGTGGACGAGGGGAAAAAGCCGCCAACAAGACCGTCCAAAAAGTCCGCCCGAAAAGCCCGCCGAAAAGCCGCCGCTGCCCGCCCGCCTGCCGCCCGCTGGGATCGCCGACGCACGGCATCGATTGACGATCCAGCGGGGCCCCTGTCGCCACCTCTCGCCGCCCGTCCATGACTCCGATTACCGACCGACGCTGACGCACAGGTGCTCTCGTTACCCCACCACCAGCGCCAACGTCGACGAAGAAGACCCCGCCATGTCCCTTACTCTCCGAGCAGAGCGCGTGACGTATGGACGTGTGTGTGAGACCGGGAGTCAGTAATTTTAAGTTATAGAAAAATATTGTAAAGAGTGACAGTCGAGAGCGAGTGTGCAATTTGTTACAAATTTATAAGACGACTCGGCTGTACACTGTGGAACCCCGACTCCGTTGCGGAGAGAATACCCAGCCCTTAAGACGAATCAGAGATAGCCCAGGGACGCGATTTGGACCGACATGCGAAATTATATAACGACTGAGGCTGTCCACTGATTCGAGAAAAGTTTGTAATCGAGACCCATGTGTGCTGGGTGAGTGAACCCTCCGATCGTAAGTTTTTGCCCAATTTTTTTCCGACCCGATTGACCCGTTTTCCTTCCCCAAATACCCGTTATTTTTATAGAAATTATAAGTGAAAGATTTTGCCTCGTGGTCGACGCGTGGTCGGCACTTTTGCACACGAGCAGAAAGTTATCGCGCGCGTGGTGAGCGGCGTAAAATTCGCTATAAGTGATAGTTTAGTTAGATAGAGTTTTTTTTGCCCATCAATCCCCTTAAGACTTTGAGACATTTTTTTGTGTTAATGATCCAGACCGAGGTAATATTGTAAGAAGCCGTCGATTCGTGTACCCTCCCCCTGAGCACTCTCCCCTCTCCCGAGCTAGCTGGACTGTCCATTGCGACAGAGATATTTTTCAAGTTTTGAGTTTCGGTTTTGAGTAAAGTTTGTTTTGAGAGTAGATCCGTGCCGTTTGCACGATCTATTACGGTGCTACACCGTGAAAGTAGCTGGCGCCCATCTGAGTTCATAGTTAGTGTATTATTGGATTTTCGTGCAACATTTGTCCGACCAGCTCTCCCGTTAGTCCCCCTTAAAATCCCCCTAATTCCGCCAAATTCATTCCGAATATTTTCCCCCCTTTGCGTCCCCCTTTAGTATTGTTTTTTGAATAATTTGAACCAATTGCATTTTTGTTTTTCTCCGAGATTATTGTTCAGAATTAATTATTTGTTATCTGGCCCCCTTTTTTTGCGATTATATTCAGTTTAACCCTTACCGTTTTTTCTCTATTATTTAAAACCCGATTTATTATTATTATTATTATTTAACCTTCCCGCGACCTTGTTATTATTGCTTCGCCATCCAAGTCATTATTATCGCTAGTCCCATATTATTGGTAATCTCTCCCCAGTATTATTTTCATTTTTGGTTTTCTCTCTCTTCAACGTAGTACCCGTAACGGCGTTGAAGCGACTGTTATTTTCTTTTGTTTTTATTTCTTCAACGTACCCGTACCGGCGTTGAAGCGACTGTTATTCTCGATCTTTGTTATTTACCGTTTTTTTGTATTTCATTACCGACTGACCATTATTGATATTTTGTAACTTATTTTTATTTCTGATTTTTGCTTTTTCTCATTTTCTACTGTTTAACTTTTCCTTTTCGATTATTATTAAACTACTGTTATTATTGTCCCCGACGAGTACCATTATTTTGCTTGACCCCACCCCACCCCGTTGCACGATTTTAGTCCCATTTTTAGTTCTGAAATTTACAAGTGATTTTTTCCCTCCCCACGGGGGAAAATAATAACATCACAATCTATACTGCCATCTAAAAAAGAAATGGCGTTTATTAATTATTGGTATTAAATTGTATATGTTGTGATGATACTTCCTTTTACTTAACACTTCCAGAGGGGACAATCGGGGAAATATAGGGCGGGGGAAACGGGGAAATAATACACCAGCGTTTTGTGTAGAGATATGGAAAAAATGACTTTTAATGATAGACTATTCGGGGGATGAGAATTAACAAAATAAATGCAACAATCTTAATAACAATCGAAAAGAGAAGAAAAGTTCGCAATAACCAATATAATAATCAATCCGTAGGGGAAATAAGAAAATAGAACAATAATTAATATTCGGGGGGGAAAATCAGAAAATATAAAGCTACTTAATACGCAGGGAAAAAATACGGGGGTCAAAAACTAATTAATGCGCGGGGAAAAATAAGAAAGTGACAAAATAATTAATATCCGGGGGAACAAAAAAAAAATAATAATAAGAGCTAACAAAATAAATAATACTCGGGAAAATAAATACGACGATAGCAAAAATAATAAAATATGAAAATGATCAATACGGCGGAAAATAAATAAAAATTGAGAAATAATCAATAACTTACGGAACTAATGGAACTTATACTAATTGCGCGTTAATCGTCGGAAGGAGGGGAGGGCTGGCCGGTGAATATTCTACACGCTACGCGTGGTACTTGGCTAAACTCAGCAAAATGTCAAAAATGGCGAAATAACTCAAAATGTTTACTACGTGTTTTGGGCGCCAGCTACTTTCACGGTGTAGCACCGGTATTCTCGATTTATGAATCGGCACAACAAAAAAAAAGGAACAAAAAAAAATCTATTGTCTTTGGCGGCACTCGGCAAGCGGGAATGGGGGAGGGAGGGGGGATGAGACTTCTCAAGGCCGGAGGCACTGTCCAGGGCTTCTTTATAATATTACCTCGGCACGAAAGAAAATGGAAAAATAATTTCAATAATCACCAAAAGCAGAAAAAAAAAGAAATAAGAATGAAGAATTTTCGAGTCTCGGGGAAATAGGGAATGATAAACTAACGGTCGCACGCTGTAAATTTCCGCGATCGCCACCACTCACGCGCACAACGAGAAATCGAGAAAAATGCCGGCGCACGTGGCAGCCGGTGATCGACGGTCAAAAAAGCACAAGCAAAAATCAATACAATTGTAAAAAGGGGGTGACAATGAATTTTCAGGGGGGATCTGGGAAATGGGGCAATCAATCTGGGGGTAAATGGGGGAAGGGAAACTCAAGACGTACTCACTCAACCGGTCTTTCGCACTTTTTGTCGGTTACAATTATTTCCTCCGAACAAAATCCTTTCCAATATTCCTTTGGTATTCCGAGTCGTTATATAATCCAAAATTTGGTTCAATTCGTGTCCGTTTTATCGCCTCGGGTCGGTACTCTCCAGGAGTGGAGTCTGATTATAACGTGGGCTTTCCGGGTCGATATAAATTCCAAGGATTTCGCTCTTACAATTTTTCTGTTATCACACACACGTTCGCTCTATCGCTCCTCGTGGCTCGAAGTGAAGACGGCCTCGCCGCTTCCGGTTTCTTCTCCGACCTTAGGGTCGGACTTGCAATTTGCGATTCTTCTGGCGAAACTGGATTGGTCGGTCTCGGGACTAGCTGACGGTGGGCGTTGTAATTGGCTGCGGCCGATTGCGAATATTCGTCGCGACGGAAGGCCTATCGCGACGCTCGGCGCGCGCATCCATCGACATCGATTCTTCTATCGATTGCCGAGCAATTCTCGACGCCGAGAGATGCTGATCCCTCGCGGTGGGCTGGGGAACTATCGCATCTGACAGTTCAGGTGTAATTTCACGGTGTTTGCCCGCAAGACACAGCTCGTCGGTTTACACTCGTAATTTCGAGCCGAGAGTGTGTCGTCGGGTTTCGGACTGTCCAGGACGGGTCAGTCGAGTGGAATCTTCGTCGCTGCGGCCTTCAAGGGACGGACGGCGATGTTTTGGCAGTGCAGCGGTTTGTCGGATATTTTTGTAGGTTAGTGCCGGAATGCCGTATCAGGATTTTTGTTGCTGACGGTTGTCAATTCTTGTAGAGTCGTTCTGGGCCTGACAGGGTCAATCTGGTCGGCGATGAGGTCTTCGGTGGTCTGCGGTGGTCTGTGATGGGCTTCGACGATCTTCGACGGTCTGCGATGGTTCTTGATGGTCTGCGGTGAGTCTGCGACGGGTCTGTCGGTGGTTGCCGAGGGCTTCGGTGAGTGAGCGGAGGGTCTGACAGGGTGGCAGGGAATGAGGGTAAGTCGGGGGAGAGGGTTAACAATATTGAAATCGTTGCTTAAATTGTAGCTGCGAATTCTAGTGTATTTCCCTAGGTGAGTGGTGGGACGTCGAGCCACGTTGGGGAAGACTTGTGACGCACCACGTCACAACTCCCCCCCACTTGCCGAAAGTACGTCTCCTGACGACTTGAGCAACACATTCACACTGGGGACTGACGGGTTAGGATTTCTGGGGGGGGGGGGGGGGGGGAATAGGGGCTGGCGGGTGTTAGAAAAATATTGGAATGCAATCTCGTAATTGTAATAATACCGTTTTTACTCGTCCTCAGTCTTTTCTCCTCGTATTTACATCTGTCATCCTCACAACTAAAAATAAACAGCTCTTTGGTAATGCTTGTGTGGGATGACAGTCATGAGATCATATCAAATAAAAATCGTACAAAAGAAAATAATAAACTCAAAAAAAAACTAACTAATTGGCCTCTTGGTGGCAAGTACTGAGGGTTGGAGGAGTCGGGGAGAAGATAACGGAAGGGAAGAACATTATAACCAAAATTCGAGTGATACAAGAAAAAGAGATATTAAGCGGTGGTTGTCAGCGGGGAAGATAATAACACTTTTGCGGGACTGTCTTTTAACGGGGCGACCGGGGACGGTTTTCGATGCGGGTCGGGCATTATGGCGAGCGGTGGTTGGACTTGCCACAATTCCAGCATCTGGGTGCGTGTGTCACATGGGCCGGTTCGGTTTTGGGGCTGGCAGGGGGGGTTATTTGGAGGGACATCAATGCGGGTACAAGGGGTTTGGGTTTTATTGGCGCCTTTGGGGTCGGGGGTCTGGGGAGAGTAGGGTTCTGGGGGGGTGGGGGCACAAGGTGTAGGGACATTAGGGCTGGGACTGGGGGGCGCACGGGGAGTCGGCGGGGGGCGGGTTGCGGGCGTGTTACGAGGGGGGCAGGGGGTGGGTTGGGTTTTTGGGGGTTGGGGTTGGGTTTTGGGGTTTTCGGGGGGTAAGCTATGGTGGGGCCGTGGAACAGGGGGCCTGGGGGGAGGTCAAGCATTAATTTGGGGATAGCGCCGGTGTGGGCAAGTGGATGGGGACGAGCTGAGGAGGTATTTTTCGGGGTTGTCTTAGGGCTGTCGGTTGCGCAACTGGTAGCTGCGTTCGGGAGGGGCTGAAGGTCGGTTAACGCTCCCACGAGGGCGACCTCGGGGACGTCGTGGGTTCTCTGGGGCTTCGTCGGTGGCTGGTTTGGTGTTGGCAGCTGGGTCTGGCGTTGGGAGGGCTTCTGAGTCGTCCTGGCTGGTTGTACCTCGATCTCCGGTAGCTGGTAGCCGATGGCTTCTCGCCGGGCTTCGGTCGTGCGGAGTCCTCCGCGTCCATGTCGAGTCGTCCGCCATGGTAGTCTCTCCATTCTGCAATGACGGGGAAGGGGATTTTAGGGTCCGATTATTATCTGGGGCTGGGGCCAGGGGGGGGGGGCAGGCCTAACGGGGGAATGTCTGCGATGTTTGGGGGAGGGTGGTAGGGCTTCAAATCTTTGATATGGACTTTCGGGCGGGTATTTTTGGAGGGTATATTTAATTCGTAAACCACGGGGGACAATTTATTGGTGATTTCGTAGGGTCCGCGATATCTAGCGGCGAGTTTCGCGGCAAAATTTTGCGCGCCGGACGAAAGAACGCGATTCTTTCGGAGTACCAAGTCTCCCACGTTATATTCCCGGTCGGACCGGCCTTGATTATAATATCGCGCCTGTCGTCGCGCGGCTAGGGATAAATTCCGGTGTACCCAGTCATGGATTAGGGGAAGTCGGGTCATTCGATTTTTCCAAACTGCTGGGTCTGTCCGGTCTTCGATGGTCGGGGGAGAAATTTCGTTTCGGATGCTTTTTGCAGGGCGAGGGTTTCGTCCGAAATTTAGGAATGCGGGTGTCATTTGAGTGGATGCTTGGACGGCGGTATTAAGGGCAAAACATATTTCGGGGAGGTGGGCATCCCATGTCTGATGGTCGTCGCCTATATAGGAGATAATCATGGTTTTAAGGGTTCGGTTAACTCGTTCGACGGGGTTGGCTTGGGCATGGTAGGGAGGGATGTTGGTCTGTCGGATGCCGTATTGGGATAATTGTGTGGTCATGTACCGGTTTACAAATTCTGTACCGTTGTCTGTCAGGAGGTATCGAGGGCATCCCCAACGGTTTAGAATTAATTTTTCTAGGGCAGTCATTATGGTGGGTCCGGTCGCGGTTTTTAGGGGTTGTGCTTCGATATATTTCGTAAATAAATCTTGAAATACAACGACGTATCGGTTTCTATTTTTACTTGGGGGGAACGGTCCCATGACGTCGGCAGCTACGACCGTCCATGGGCCTTCGGTCGTCCTTTCTCTCATCAGTGATGGGAGGTTTCACTAGACGGTCTAACAATGACTTTAATTGGTCCTCCGTGTTTTTAGTGATTTCCACCAGGCCTGCGAATTCGGGGTGGGCTGACACGACCATGGGGATGTGGCCATGCGTGGCGAACTTTCGGGGACGTCCCGTGGGAGTACGCCACGTGTCGTTCAGGTGATCTATTTGTAAGCCTAACAGCTTACAAAAATCTCTCCCTAGAATCGCATCGTACCCCAATGGTGCGACACGCATGTCCAGGGGCCAAATTTTACCGTCGATCTCAAAAAAGAGTCTTATATCTCCCACCACGGGGACGATTGCGTTATTGGCAACGTGTACTCCTCCGGTGGCGGGTCTTATCGTTACTCCTAGGGAGTTGGCAAGGGTCACTCCTAGGAACGAGCGCGTGGCTCCTGAATCGATGAGGGCTTCTACAGGGCGTCCGGAGAGGTTTAGGATTAGGAAATGGCGATCGTCTTCCCTGTAGACGTCGGGTTGATCGGGTGTGGTTGATAGTAGGGACGGTCGGGATGTACGGGAATCAATGGTATCTACGAGGTCAAGGGTTACAGGGTTTTTTATCCCGGGGGAGGCCTCTACTGTCCTCCCCCCGAGGGGTTTCCCTCACGGGTTCGTCGGCAACGGGTGCACGAATTTGCGTTGCATCCGGGGAGGCCGCATATGGTGCAAAAGTTTCCACGCGGTTGGGGGCACTGCCTAAATATGTGTCCCTGTTCCCGGCAGTTATAACAGCGGACTGTGGCTGACTGGACTCTGGGGGGTCTGGGGTTGGGTTGGGGGTTAGGAGTGGGGAAAGGGCTTTCGACTTGGACGGCCATTAGGGGTGGAGGCACGGCTTGAGGGTTTTCTGTGGGGGCGGCAACTCGAGGGGTTTTTGGGGTGGGTTGTAGCGTGGGTAGGACTGGGGAAGGGGCAGCAGGGGCGACGGGGATGGCTTCAGGGGTTGGCGTTGACTCTACTGCGGCGGCTCTCGCATACGATTTACCCTGGGGCGTAAATGCAGCGGAGGGAAGGACGGACTGGGTTGAGGGCGGGGGAGGTCGGTAATTTCTCTTTCGCTCCAGCATGGACTCTATGCACCGACACCTTAACTGAAAGTCAAGGAAATTCACGATGTCGGAACGTTCGAGGTGGAATGCCAGATCGGGATGTAGGTTTTCGTAACAGAGGTCGAGCTGGGCGTCTAGGGTGAGGGGAGGGCTGAGGAAACTGAAGTATGTTCTCATCTTTGTGAGATACTCCCCACTGGGCTCGCCGGGACCTTGAGTTCGGTGTTCGACCTCGCGACGTAGCTTCTCTTGGAGGTCACTGTGTCCAAATCGTGCCCGGAAATGGAACACGAATTCCTCATAGGACGTCCAGGAGTCGTGGGATACTCGATACCACATGAGGGCATCATGGGTAAATGACTCAGGCAGCATCCGTAGTAGTTCCTCCTCGGTATACGCACGGCTGGCGCAGTACTCGTATAGCCGTAGCAGGTACTCCTCTCCGTCGTCGGTACGTCGTCCCGCGAATTTGGGACCGAAACGACGAAAATGATCAATCCCGGCGGTATCCCGGGTCACGAAGCTTGGAGCTGGGGGTTGAAAAGACTGGAGATGTCGAAGGGGGGTTCGGAAGGGAGGTCGTAGGTGGGTGCTGTTATGTCGAGGGTTCGTACGGGGCGGAATACAGAAGGTATCGTGGGAGCGAGCTGGGGCTTGGGGCTGGGGTTGGGGGACAGGGACAAGGGGGGGTCTTGTGGGCATTTGTGCTGGGGTTAGGCGTGGGGTTATTTGAGGGGTCAGAAACCGGGGATGGAAGGTTACGGTCGGGGCTGGGGCTTGGGTTGGTTGTAATGGGGGATGGTGAGGAATGGGCTCGTCATGTAGGGACATTAAATCGTCACTATTGTTGAAGGTAATAGGGTCTTGATACGGTCCTAGGGTTTGGCCAGTGGGTAAGGGTTGTCGAGGGGGTTGGGTTTCGGGTTGGGTGACGGACTGGGCTTGGGATAGATCTAATTCTATTTGGGCGAGCCAGGAACGAAGTGTCCCGTTAAAGTCGGGCTCTGATAGCGCGGATGACAACGTGAATGGTGTGCCCAATCCACGTTCGTCTTCAACAGGGTCCCATTCTACGTGAACATTCCGATAGCGGCGGCAGATCTCGTACCGCCAATATCGGTCCGGTAACTCCCACGAGGTTCCCGTGATACTTAGCCCGGCATGATCGCAGAGCCGTATCAGATCGCTCACATTGCGGAAACGAGCCAGATCCATTTTAATTTTTTTTATTTCCCTGTAAAGGGCGGTATCAACGGGGGCTGCAGGGGGGGCTATCATTTCGGGCGGGGGGGGATGATGTTCGAGATTGGGTTGGGAGTTGGGGCCCGGCCGTGGTAACGCTAGTGGTGGTCGGTGTGGTTACTCCAGCGGTCGTTACACCGGTGGTGGTCGGGGGGTCCGCTCCAGCGGGCGTTACGCCCTCCGTGGCGTCGGCCATTATTTACGGCAAAGGGGTGAATGGGAAAAAAAGGGGGTAAAAGACTAATAAAATACACTAAAATAAAATAAAGAAGGTGACCAGAGAGCAAGGGTTCAGGGCTAACGTTGGGGCGAAAAGCTAGAAAGGGAGAAAAGAGAAAGAAAAGCAAAAAAAGAAAAAAAAATAAAAGAAAGAACTCCAAAGGGCAGCAAAGAAAAGAAAGCAAGAAAAGAAAGAAAAAAGGGTAGAAATGGCAAGGGTTACGATGCGAAGCACAAGTTGTATCAAAAGAAAAAAAAATAAATGCAGACGAAATCGGTATAATGTTCGGGGTAAATATGGGCAACGGGGGTACTTACTTGCCAACAAGATATACGCGAGTGGTGACGACTCGCGAAACAGCGGCAGGGGCAATAACAGTAAGAAAAAAAAATTAATTCAGTGTGGGGAAGTACAGGGGGGGGGGGAATATTTCCTGTGCCGAGGTGAGCACTCTTTTTTCAGCTCAGGAGCAATCCCCACTCGAGGAGCGAAAAGGTCGCTGCCCTCGAGGGTACTGCTTATTGCTCCTGTTAGTATCGGGCCCCACGTTGGGCGCCAGTTTTTGTGATGATACTTCCTTTTACTTAACACTTCCAGACGGGACAATCGGGGAAATATAGGGCGGGGGAAACGGGGAAATAATACACCAGCGTTTTGTGTAGAGATATGGAAAAAATTACTTTTAATGATAGACTATTCGGGGGATGAGAATTAACAAAATAAATGCAACAATCTTAATAACAATCGAAAAGAGAAGAAAAGTTCGCAATAACCGATATAATAATCAATCCGTAGGGGAAATAAGAAAATAGAACAATAATTAATATTCGGGGGGGAAAATCAGAAAATATAAAGCTACTTAATACGCAGGGAAAAATACGGGGGTCGAAAACTAATTAATGCGCGGGGAAAAATAAGAAAGTGACAAAATAATGAATATCCGGGGGAACAAAAAAAAAATATAATAAGAGCTAACAAAATAAATAATACTCGGGAAAAGAAATACGACGATAGCAAAAATAATAAAATATGAAAATGATCAATACGGCGGAAAATAAATAAAAATTGAGAAATAATCAATAACTTACGGAACTAATGGAACTTATACTAATTGCGCGTCAATCGTCGGAAGGAGGGGAGGGCTGGCCGGTGAATATTCTACACGCTACGCGTGGTACTTGGCTAAACTCAGCAAAATGTCAAAAATTGCGAAATAACTCAAAATGTTTACTACGTGTTTTGGGCGCCTGCTACTTTCACGGTGTAGCACCGGTATTCTCGATTTATGAATCGGCACAACAAAAAAAAGGAACAAAAAAAAAATCTATTGTCTTTGGCGGCACTCGGCTAGCGGGAATGGGGGAGGGAGGGGGATGAGACTTCTCAAGGCCGGAGGCACTGTCCAGGGCTTCTTTATAATATTACCTCGGCACGAAAGAAAATGGAAAAATAATTTCAATAATCACCAAAAGCAGAAAAAAAAGAAATAAGAATGAAAAATTTTCGAGTCTCGGGGAAATAGGGAATGATAAACTAACGGTCGCACGCTGTAAATTTCCGCGATCGCCACCACTCACGCGCACAACGAGAAATCGAGAAAAATGCCGGCGCACGTGGCAGCCGGTGATCGACGGTCAAAAAAGCACAAGCAAAAATCAATACAATTGTAAAAAGGGGGTGACAATGAATTTTCAGGGGGGATCTGGGAAATGGGGCAATCAATCTGGGGGTAAATGGGGGAAGGGAAACTCAAGACGTACTCACTCAACCGGTCTTTCGCACTTTTTGTCGGTTACAATTATTTCCTCCGAACAAAATCCTTTCCAATATTCCTTTGGTATTCCGAGTCGTTATATAATCCAAAATTTGGTCCAATTCGTGTCCGTTTTATCGCCTCGGGTCGGTACTCTCCAGGAGTGGAGTCTGATTATAACGTGGGCTTTCCGGGTCGATATAAATTCCAAGGATTTCGCTCTTACAATTTTTCTGTTATCACACACACGTTCGCTCTATCGCTCCTCGTGGCTCGAAGTGAAGACGGCCTCGCCGCTTCCGGTTTCTTCTCCGACCTTAGGGTCGGACTTGCAATTTGCGATTCTTCTGGCGAAACTGGATTGGTCGGTCTCGGGACTAGCTGACGGTGGGCGTTGTAATTGGCTGCGGCCGATTGCGAATATTCGTCGCGACGGAAGGCCTGTCGCGACGCTCGGCGCGCGCATCCATCGACATCGATTCTTCTATCGATTGCCGAGCAATTCTCGACGCCGAGAGATGCTGATCCCTCGCGGTGGGCTGGGGAACTATCGCATCTGACAGTTCAGGTGTAATTTCACGGTGTTTGCCCGCACGACACAGCTCATCGGTTTACACTCGTAATTTCGAGCCGAGAGTGTGTCGTCGGGTTTCGGACTGTCCAGGACGGGTCAGTCGAGTGGAATCTTCGTCGCTGCGGCCTTCAAGGGACGGACGGCGATGTTTTGGCAGTGCAGCGGTTTGTCGGATATTTTTGTAGGTTAGTGCCGGAATGCCGTATCAGGATTTTTGTTGCTGACGGTTGTCAATTCTTGTAGAGTCGTTCTGGGCCTGACAGGGTCAATCTGGTCGGCGATGAGGTCTTCGGTGGTCTGCGGTGGTCTGTGATGGGCTTCGACGATCTTCGACGGTCTGCGATGGTTCTTGATGGTCTGCGGTGAGTCTGCGACGGGTCTGTCGGTGGTTGCCGAGGGCTTCGGTGAGTGAGCGGAGGGTCTGACAGGGTGGCAGGGAATGAGGGTAAGTCGGGGGAGAGGGTTAACAATATTGAAATCGTTGCTTAAATTGTAGCTGCTAATTCTAGTGTATTTCCCTAGGTGAGTGGTGGGAAGTCGAGCCACGTTGGGGAAGACTTGTGACGCACCACGTCACAATGTTTATAATATAATCATATTAAAACTCATTTACCATTTGGAATATTAGATGTCGTTACCATTTACCATTCGAAGTATTTGAATTTAGAACCATTTAGAATTTCCATTATTTCCTTTCTGCCTTTTGCTGTGAACACAAAATCAAACGCAGAAATACCCGAAAGAAATCGTAATGCTCATTAAAATGGAATACAGATACTATACATATATACACTATATCTATAGCCTTGCGGTATACGCGAATAGATATTTGAATATCGCGCGCCCTCCTCCGCGCCGTGGCGACTCCGTCGCTTCCCTTTGCTTGCATGTGCTGACTCACTCACATGTTGTCACTCTCTCAATATATATTCTACTTTGTTACTAATTAACGTGTACGGCTTATTTCCAACCCTTCCTCGACCAACGAGACATAACAAGCCTCTATATATATATTGTAACGGGACGACGGCCGCATCCAGGCTCCTCCCACGCGTCAAGCGCGTATACCCGTTCACGGGTAACTGCGGGAGAGATTCACTGCGCGGAAATCGATAGCGTAGCGGGAGGTGCCACCGTCTCTCTCCGCGCGGCAGCACAGAGCGGACTGAGCACTACCTTACCACCGCGGCACACCGGGCCATACGCACGGGTAACTACCGGCGTCGGTAAAATAGGGACCCTCCCGATCTCTATTTTACAACTGCACTGCAAGATAAGACATCGTTGAGAAGATAACCGGGGACTTATCTAATTAGTCCTTTATCCCTCACGATGATAAAAAAAATAATGACAGCAATATCGGTCACCGTCCGTGGTATTTTGGTAAGCTCGGCGGTGTTTACTACCGGAAAAATGTATCATTAAAAGGGGAATTAACCCAAAAGATAAATCGACACCTATCTGATACTAGACAGGCTGGCTTGGCATGTTTGCACCGCCACTCCAGATCAACCATCACCCGGAATAAATAAAATAAAACTAAAACACCATAAATGCATCAAGAGGATCATTCTCAGTTAACTATCGTTGCTGAAATAATGCAACAACTAAAATTAACAAGGAAGATAAAAATTGACCAATCCCCGATGCGCTGGATATGGTGTGACTTCATCCCTGCTCTGGAGTTTTTTTCCTCCACCCGAAGGGCCGTTATATAACGAGTCAGGTGACATCGCGTGATTTCATCCCTACTCGATGATTTTTCCTTTCCACCTAGAGGTCACCTTATATAAGACCCCACGTGACGTCGCGTGACATTGTTCCTACCACCCAATTTTTCCACCCTTCTCCTCGAATGTCCAAACTGCTTTATAAGCGGCATGCGCGAGCGACTCGAGGCATTTTCTACTAATACGCAAAGACCGATCACTAGTCGTTATTTGCGCTAGAGCCCAGTACACCGGTACTGTTAGTATAACAGGGTAATAAGAGGAGAAGTAACATCTAATTAGGGCCCTTTAATTATTCTTTTATCTTTGGGCAATTGCGTCCTGAGGTGGAGAGTATTAAAGACGTATCCGCGAGCACTGTCTCAGGTTAATCGCAACTTGAGGCAGCAAGCTTCTACGGATTAGTGCATCGGGTTTGACACTCGTACATGAGTGCGTGTGGGAGCGTTGAATTCCACGTCAGGCAATCGTACGGGAATCGTGGTGATCTCTCGATCCCAGGGACCCCACACGGTGCCAGCCGGGAATCCTGTGCTTACACCAGGTGCGCTGCTCCGTCCCCCCCAGCTCAGGGAACAGGGTGTCAGGAGCAATAATCAATTAAGCTTAACTATTCACTGGATAAATAAAATTTACTAAATTCACGGAAATTAAAAGAACCAATTAAATAACAAAAAATTTATAAAACCGACAGACCAATAAATAACTGATTTTTTGCGAGTTGAGTGTAGAGCTCCGTACAGCGGGCATCGAGCACGCTGTACGAATTTAAAATCTATTTTGTAGAGAAATAATATTTTCATCCCGGTCCTTCAGACCGCTTAATTAGGAAGGCGACGAGAGTCTGCGTAGGCGAGAGGATTGAGGAGAACGGCGCGAAAAGTCTTCTCAAATTCCTTGTAAGCTAGGTAGGCTACTATATCCTCACCACAGAGAGATCAAGACCCGTATCCTTGGCCTGTGATGAAGGGTCTGTTCACTTGAATCCTTTCGGAACATACGTGATATTAACTAGATTGTCTGAGGCCATTCCAAATAACATCCAAAGGATTCCTTATTTTCCCCAACTTACACCGTCCCGTCCAGTACACGAATCCGACTCATCCCTCGAGAGGGAAGTTCGCGAGAATAAAAGTAAAAATCAAAAAAAAAAAAGAAAGAAAAAACTCTACTAAAAATTCTCACCTTTCACCCGTCGAGAATATATCACGACGTTCAGAAAAGTGAGTAAAGTAACAATATATATCTATATCTAATATATATTTTGGAAAACTGTGGATTTGTTTGTTTGTTTGTTTGTTTGTTTGTCCCACCCCCTATTAGCAGCCAACTTCACGTCCCTATTAGCAGCCAACTGCACGCCCCTATCAACAGCCAACTTCACGCCCCCATTAGCAGCCAACTTCACGCCCCTATCAGCAGCCAACTTCACGTCCCCATTAGCAGCCAACTTCACGCCCCCATTAGCAGCCAACTTCACGCCCCCATTAACAGCCAACTTCACGCCCCCATTAACAGCCAACTTCACGCCCCTATTAGCAGCCAACTTCACGGCCCCATTAGCAGCCAACTTCACGCCCCCATTAACAGCCAACTTCACGCCCCATTAACAGCCAACTTCACGCCCCTATTAGCAGCCAACTTCACGGCCCCATTAGCAGCCAACTTCACGCCCCCATTAGCAGCCAACTTTACGTTGCTAAAGTCCCGGAGTGGCTAAAGTCCCGGAGTGGCTAAAGTCCCGGAGTGGCTAAAGCCCCGGAGTGGCTAAAATCCCGGAGTGGCTAAAGTCCCGGAGTGGCTAAAGTCCCGGAGTGGCTAAGGTCCCGGAGTAATTTTTTTTTATTTTCATTTATTTATTTTTTATTTTTTATTTTTTTTTTTTATAGAAAAATACATTTTCGTGGAAAATTAATTTTATTTTGTTTGTAAAAAAAAAGAAATTTTTATGAGAATTTGTTTTATGGTATTAGATGAAATGTGTTTTAAAAATCGAGCGAATGATATTAAAAAAAAAGAACGTTGACATCGTGGTTAATGACGAGCGTGTCAGTTTCGTCGAGTCGTTTATGACAGTCCGTAGTCGAATCGATGTCCTCCCAAGGAGAAGTTAATGTAAGTGGGTTTTTGGTTATTTTATACTTATTTTATATATTTATATATATTGATTTTTGTTTATATATTATAAACTAGCAGCTGCAACCGCCGCTGCTGCCGCTGCCGCCGCCGCCGCCGCTGCCGCTGCAGCAGCCGCAGCCGCAACCGCAGCAAGAGCAGCAAGAGCAGCAAGAGCAACAGCAGCAGCAACGGGTGAGTTTATTAAGATTTTGTTTAAGGAGGGAGTCTCGCTGCGCGCTGACTTCGTATAAGTTCGAAAACAATAAGAGAAAATTGCAAGTACTTCTTGATGGTGTAAAAATTTGAAAAAAATCATGTATACTAAAGGTACTGAGAAGATTAATTTTGTATAATAAGAATTGCAAAATGTTATTAACAAATTCATCAAAAGATTAATTGGTTAACAAATTACCCGGCAACGAAACTTTTTTGTTTTATGAAAATGATTCGTTTATTTTTTTGAATACATATGAATTTTTTCAGATTTTTAAGTCATCGTTGATTTTTGTTCTATAAAATTTTTCATAAAAATCATTTTCATAAAAAAAAAAGTTTTGTTGTCGGGTAATTTGTTAACCAATTAATTTTTTGACGAATTTGTTAATAACATTTTGCAATTATTATTATGCAAAATTAATCTTCTCAGTACCTTTAGTATACATGATTTTTTTCAAATTTTTACACCATCAAGAAGTACTTGCAATTTTCTCTTATTGTTGTCGAACTTATTCGAAATCAGTGCGCAGTGAGACTCCTTCTTAATTGGTGAATTTTTCATTCGTATACTTTTTTTATAAACCCTTTTTTTAGTGGCCGTCACAACCCCCTCAGCAGTGGCCTTCTCAGCCGCCCCAGCAGTGGCCGTCACAGTCGCCCCAGCAGTGGCCGTCTCAACCGCCCCAGCAGTGGCCGTCACAGTCGCCCCAGCAGTGGCCGTCTCAGCCACCCCAGCAGTGGCCGTCACAGTCGCCCCAGCAGTGGCCGTTTCAGCCGCCCCAGCAGTGGCCGTCACAGTCGCCCCAGCAGTGGCCGTCTCAGCCGCCCCAGCAGTGGCCGTCAGAACCGCCCCAGCAGTGGCCGTAAAAATCGCCCCAGCAGTGGCCGTCACAGCCGCCCCAGCAGTGGCCGTCACAGCCGCCCCAGCAGTGGCCGTCACAGCCGCCCCAGCAGTGGCCGTCACAACCGCCCCAGCAGTGGCCGTCACAGTGTCAACCACAGCGACCACAGGAGCAGTGGGAACCATGGCAGCGGCAGCAACAACAACAGCAAAGAAGACTACCCAGGTGGCAACGCGCGGGACGTAGAACTCGGTGGAACTCCGCTCAATATAAATTACTTCAAATATTATGGAATTTCGGAGGTCCGCGTTGAAGATTTTTAAATTTTAGTAGGAATGTGTTGTTTTTTTTTATTTTTATTTATTTATTTTTTTGATTGATTAATTAATTAATTATTAAAATATTGTTAAAAGTTAAGAATAAAAATAATAAAGAGATTTAAAAGAGGATGTAGTGTAAAAATTTATTTGAACTATTTATTTAATTTGTTTGTTTGATCTTTATTTTATGTGTTTTGTTTTGTATTGTAAAATAGTACGTTTCGATACGAGTGCGAAAAACTTTTTCTGACGAGTGTGAGTTTGCAGTACGAGCCGAAGGCGAGTGTTGCAATCACACGAGTTCGGAAAACGTTTTTCGCACGAGTATCGAACAAAATTTTATTTCACAAGGTGTGAAAATGGGGGTTTTCACACGCGAAGCGTGCGAAAAAACCGCCATTTTCACACCGTGTGACATAAATGAAATTTTAATTACAATTTGTTCAGCATCGTGGTTTGGAATCATGGTTTGGAAAATCGAGCGAATGATTAAAAAAAGAACGTTGACATCGAGGTTAACGACGCGCGTGTCAATTCTGTCGAGTCGTTTGTCATAAATTGACGCTTCAGTCCGTTCCCGAATCAAAATGTCCTCGCAACGAAAAGTTAATGTAAGTGGGTTTCTATTTAATATATTATCTATGTATATATATTTCTATATTTATTTTTAGTTCCTTCCTCCCTTCCTCCCTTCCTCCCTTCCTCCCTTCCTCCCTTCCTCCCTTCCTCCCTTCCTCCCTTCCTCCCTTCCTCCCTTCCTCCCTTCCTCCCTTCCTCCCTTCCTCCCTTCCTCCCTTCCTCCCTTCCTCCCTTCCTCCCTTCCTCCCTTCCTCCCTTCCTCCCTTCCTCCCTTCCTCCCTTCCTCCCTTCCTCCCTTCCTCCCTTCCTCCCTTCCTCCCTTCCTCCCTTCCTCCCTTCCTCCCTTCCTCCCTTCCTCCCTTCCTCCCTTCCTCCCTTCCTCCCTTCCTCCCTTCCTCCCTTCCTCCCTTCCTCCCTTCCTCCCTTCCTCCCTTCCTCCCTTCCTCCCTTCCTCCCTTCCTCCCTTCCTCCCTTCCTCCCTTCCTCCCTTCCTCCCTTCCTCCCTTCCTCCCTTCCTCCCTTCCTCCCTTCCTCCCTTCCTCCCTTCCTCCCTTCCTCCCTTCCTCCCTTCCTCCCTTCCTCCCTTCCTCCCTTCCTCCCTTCCTCCCTTCCTCCCTTCCTCCCTTCCTCCCTTCCTCCCTTCCTCCCTTCCTCCCTTCCTCCCTTCCTCCCTTCCTCCCTTCCTCCCTTCCTCCCTTCCTCCCTTCCTCCCTTCCTCCCTTCCTCCCTTCCTCCCTTCCTCCCTTCCTCCCTTCCTCCCTTCCTCCCTTCCTCCCTTCCTCCCTTCCTCCCTTCCTCCCTTCCTCCCTTCCTCCCTTCCTCCCTTCCTCCCTTCCTCCCTTCCTCCCTTCCTCCCTTCCTCCCTTCCTCCCTTCCTCCCTTCCTCCCTTCCTCCCTTCCTCCCTTCCTCCCTTCCTCCCTTCCTCCCTTCCTCCCTTCCTCCCTTCCTCCCTTCCTCCCTTCCTCCCTTCCTCCCTTCCTCCCTTCCTCCCTTCCTCCCTTCCTCCCTTCCTCCCTTCCTCCCTTCCTCCCTTCCTCCCTTCCTCCCTTCCTCCCTTCCTCCCTTCCTCCCTTCCTCCCTTCCTCCCTTCCTCCCTTCCTCCCTTCCTCCCTTCCTCCCTTCCTCCCTTCCTCCCTTCCTCCCTTCCTCCCTTCCTCCCTTCCTCCCTTCCTCCCTTCCTCCCTTCCTCCCTTCCTCCCTTCCTCCCTTCCTCCCTTCCTCCCTTCCTCCCTTCCTCCCTTCCTCCCTTCCTCCCTTCCTCCCTTCCTCCCTTCCTCCCTTCCTCCCTTCCTCCCTTCCTCCCTTCCTCCCTTCCTCCCTTCCTCCCTTCCTCCCTTCCTCCCTTCCTCCCTACCACCCTTCCTCCCTTCCTCCCTTCCTCCCTTCCTCCCTTCCTCCCTTCCTCCCTTCCTCCCTTCCTCCCTTCCTCCCTTCCTCCCTTCCTCCCTTCCTCCCTTCCTCCCTTCCTCCCTTCCTCCCTTCCTCCCTCCCTCCCTCCCTCCCTCCCTCTCTCCCTCCCTCCCTCCCTCCCTCCCTCCCTTCCTCCCTCCCTCCCTACCTCCCTCCCTCCCTCCCTCCCTCCTTCGCGCCTTCCTTCCTTCCTTCCTTAAAAAAAAAAAAAAAAAAAAAAGATCGGTTGATGATATAATCGGTGGCAATTAAAAAAAATGATTGATTTATATTATTTTTCTTTGTTTCTTTACCAGAAAACAAAACAAGGATATTGATTTCCAATTTGGAATCTGGGCGAAATAAACATTCGTGTCGGCAAATAGTGGCACAGATAAGTAACATCTGTTATATTGTTTGGTTATAATGTTCTGAAACTATGAGTTTTTCCATTTTGGTAATTTGGTTAGTCAATCACAGTACCTCATTTTTTGAATAGGGTTAGTTTTTATGTTTCGGTATAAAGCCATTCACACGGTCGTATATTATTTTTTCACGAGCAACCATGAACGGTTTGACGGATATTACGCTGACTAATGAAGCTGTGGTAATAATTCAACAACAGGATAAGCTTATTGACGAGCATATGCTACAATTCATGAAATTACTGAATTATGAAATGGGATTTGAAACTATGCAAGATCCAATATTAATACAATTACTACATTTTATTCGGCCTGTCGATAGAGGAAAACGACATATACAAATTCTTTTTTGTGGGTCTGGTAATAATGGTCATTGGATTTGTATTTACTATGATTCAGAGAAAGTGTTCGTGTATGATAGCACGAACGCAACAATTTTGCATAGCGATTGTCAACGGTATTTGAATCGTTCGTGTCCATTCAACCCAGAGATTGTAATGGTTAAAGTCAAAGGACGCCAAATGAATAGTGTTGATTGTGGAGTATACGCAATAGCATTTGCAACGTCGTTGCGATTTGGAATTTCGCCGCAAAATTTGTGTTTTCGTCGCGCTGAAATGAGAAATCATTTGCTCATGATGTTTCGGGAAAGAAAAATGAGACAATTTCCACTTGAACCGTGTAATGGTATAAAATGCGAGCATGATAAAATTTGTGTAGGAGTAGAATCAACACCCGGAAGTGGTAAAGAAGGTATATTCGATTGTCGTGGATTGATTGATGATTGGCAGATCGTTGGAAATGGTAAAAGTCGTAGACAAACTCTGAATAATCAAAGAGAAAATCGATTCGAAAATGATAACAATAATAAAAAAAGACCAGCTTCGGGGTCGTTTACATCGCCAATCTCAAAAAAGGTAACAATGTCTACCGATATAGAATGTATTGAAAAAGTCCGTGAAAAGGAACGACTTAGAAAAGCTCGATATAGAGCTGATAAGGAAACATTCGAACAGGTACGATTACGTCGTAATACACAGAGGATAAAGCAGGTGGAATCTCGAGCTATGGAAAATCTCGAACAAAGACAATCTCGAATCACCAAACAGAAAATTAGACAAAAAAACTTCTCGAGATACCAAAAATGTCGACCAGAGACAATCTCGAATCACCAAACAGAAAATTAGACAAAAAACTTCTCGAGATACCGAAAATGTCGAGCAGAGACAATCTCGAATCAACAAACAGAAAATTAAACAAAAAACTTCTCGAGATACCGAAAATGTGGAGCAGAGACAATCTCGCCACAACAAACAAAAAATTAAACAAAAAACTTGTCTAGATACCGAAAATGTGGAGCAGAGACAATCTCGCCTCAACAAACAGAGAATCAGACAAGAACAATTGCGAGTTGTAGAAAATATCAAACAAAGAGAATCTCGACTCGATAAGGCGAAAATTAGACAAAGAACATCTCTAGCTGTAGAAAGTATTGAACAGAAGCAGTCTCGGCTTAAAAAAAAACGAATTAACCAACAAATAGCTAGAGTTGGTGAAAATCCAAATGAAACACAATTGCGTTTATCTAATGATAAATTAAGACGTTCGTTATATTGGGTTATAATGTCTGAGGAAGCGTTTCATTATACTGCCGATAAACCATACGAAGCATCTGCGCTTCTTGATATTGGGAGAATGAATGAAATGTGTAATTATTGTCACGCTCTATATTGGAAAAGTGAACCCAAAGGTATATGTTGTTTAAATGGAAAAGTGACTTTGCCACCGCTTGAATCACCACCGGAACCTTTAAAATCTTTGTTGTCGGGAGATACGAAATGCTCACAACAATTTTTAAATTCTATCCGAAAATATAACGTTTGTTTTCAAATGACATCCTTTGGAGTTACTAATGAAATACGGGAGGTCGGATTTATGCCTACTTTTAAAGTTCAGGGTCAAATTTACCACCGCGCCGGATCCCTTTTGCCCCTTTCGAATGAAGAGTATAAATTTCTCCAAATCTATTTCATGGGTGATGAAATAGATCAAGTAGAACAGCGATATAAAATTACACCCGGGCTCGATAAAAATATTATTAGTGAATTGCAAAAAATGTTTCATCTTTATAATAATTATGTGAAGAGTTTCAAGTGTGCTATCGAAATGATGCCTACGGATGAGTATCAAGTAGTTATTCGAGCTGACAAGATACCCAGTGGGGAACATCCGAGAAGATTCAATACGCCCGTGAAAAATGAAGTAGCTGTCGTAATAGTTGGTGATGAATTTGACAAACGCGACATCATTTTACGGAAAAGAAGTGGTCAATTGCAAAGAGTATCTGAAACTCATCGATCTTATGACGCATTGCAATACCCTCTTATGTTTTGGCAGGGGCAGGATGGGTATCAATTTACAAATAGACAAATAGACCCCAAATCGAAAGAACCTACGACAAAAAAAGTTTCTGCTATGAATTTTTATGCTTACAGAATAATGTCACGTGATGGACAAGTGAATTATCTTTTACAATTTCGTCAATTGTTTCATCAGTTTTTGGTGGATATGTACGTTAAAATTGAAAGTGAACGATTATTATATATACGTTTACATCAAACCAAATTAAGAGTGGATAATTATATTCATTTGAGAGATGCTGTGGCTAATGATGCGGATGTTTCTAATCATGGTCAGTTAGTTATATTACCATCGACTTATACTGGTAGTCCGCGTTACATGCATGAGTATATTCAAGATGCTATGGCCTATGTTCGAAGTTATGGACGGCCTGATTTGTTTATAACTTTCACATGTAATCCAAAATGGATTGACAATCAGATAGAGTTACTGCCGGGTCAAAAGTATTATGATCGTCACGACTTGACTGCTCGAGTTTTTAAACTTAAATGTACTTTATTAATGAATCTTATAACGAAGGGAAAAATATTCGGTGTGATTCGTTGTAAAATGTTATCAGTTGAATGGCAAAAAAGAGGTCTGCCACATATTCATGTTTTAATATGGTTAAAAACAAAGATCATGCCAAATCAAATTGATAATATTATCAGTGCAGAATTGCCGGATCGCGTGGCAGATCCAGAACTATTCAATGTAGTAGTAAAAAATATGATACATGGTCCATGTGGTTGTATCAATCCAAATGCACCTTGTCTGAAAGACATGTCGTGTACAAAAAGATATCCACGAGTATTTTTAAAAGAAACGCAAACTGGTAACGATGGGTATCCTTTGTATAGAAGAAGGAAACCAGGTAATGGAGGATTCAAAACATCGATTCAAATGAAAGTCAACCACTCATATCAAAATGTTGAAATCGACAGTAGATGGATCGTACCATATTGCCCGCATATAAATGTCGAATATTGCAATTCAATTAAAGCAATCAAATATATCTGCAAGTATATCAATAAGGGTAGTGATCAAGCAATTTTTGGACTATCGAATGAAACGATTGATGAAATTCACAATTACCAAATGGGTAGATACATAAGCAGTAATGAAGCAGTATGGCGAATCCTTGATTTTCCAATTCACGAGCGCTATCCCCCTGTGGTACATTTAAGTGTTCATTTGGAAAATGGTCAACGCGTTTATTTTACAGAAAAAAATCTTCTCGATAGAATTCAAGAACCACCAAAAACAACGTTAACGGCGTTCTTTTTACTTTGTCAACAAGACGCTTTTGCGAAAACGTTGCTGTACAATCAAGTACCGAAATATTATATTTGGAATACTGTATCAAAATGTTTTAAACGACGTGTTCAAGGTATTGTCGTTGATGGACAACCGGGTATAAAAGAGTCTGAAGTTCTTGGTCGCGTTTATACTATACATCCGAATAACTTTGAATGTTTCTTTCTACGGCTTCTGCTTCATAATGTAAGAGGCCCAACGTCGTTTCGTGATATCAAAATTGTTGATGGTCAATTGTGTGCAACTTTTCGCGAGGTATGTCAGAGAAGGGGTCTATTGGAAGATGATTGTTATTTAAAATTGACATTACATGAAGCTTCGACTGTTCATTCAGCAACAAAGCTTAGAGATTTGTTTGCAATTATCTTGATTACGTGTGCGCCGGCAGATCCAGTTGAATTGTGGGAATCGTATAAAGAATATTTAACGGAAGATATACTTTTTGATATTCGAAAACAAAATGGTCAACCTAATTTGAATTACACGACGGGTATGTTTAATGAAGCATTAATTCGTTTAGAAAATAAAGTTGTTTCGATGATTGGAAAAAGTTTAATTGAATTTGGAATGCCCGCACCTCTTCGACATCACAACAATAACCTTACAAATGAATTGTTGAAGGAAACAAGTTATGAGATTCCGCAGTTGCAAGAGTTTATCAGTCTCAATGAACCTTTATTAGTTCCAGATCAGAAACAAGTTTATCAAACAATCATCAGTATGATTGATAATAATCAAGGTGGTATAGCTTTCATTGATGCACCTGGTGGGACAGGGAAGACGTTTTTATTGAATTTGATTTTGGCAAGAGTTCGAGTTCAGGGTAATATTGCATTAGCTGTTGCTTCTTCGGGGATAGCTGCAACTTTACTCTCTGGTGGTCGAACGGCGCATTCAAAGTTCAAGCTACCAATTAATCTCAATCACATCGAATATCCAGTTTGTAATATTAGTAAAAATACATGAACCGCAAAACTTCTTAAAGAATGTAAAATTATTGTTTGGGACGAAAGTACAATGTCACATAAAAACGCTTTAGAAGCTCTTGATCGCACATTGCAAGATCTTCGAGGTAATCGCAATCTGATGGGTAATATGGTTGTATTGCTGGCTGGTGATTTTCGACAAGCATTGCCTATAATATCAAGGGGCACTATAGCTGACGAATTACAAGCGTGTTTAAAGAACTCTTATATTTGGCCAGCAGTGAGGAAATTCAAACTCACAACCAACATGCGAGTTTATTTGTCCGGAGCCAACCCTATTGACGGATATGCACAACAATTACTTGATCTTGGTGAAGGAAAAATTACAAATGATCAAAGTGTTATTGGTTTTCCCGAAAATTTTTGTAATATGGTCGACGATTTGATTACTTTGGAAGAGACAGTTTTCCCGAATATCAAAGCTAACTTTGAGAATTATCAGTGGCTTACTGAACGCGCGATATTGGCTCCGAAAAATGAATGTGTTAATATAATTAACACTCGAATTTTATAAAAACTACCTAAGGACGTCAAAAGTTATATATCTATCTATACAGTAGTAGATATTAATAACGCAGTACATTATCCTACTGAATTTTTGAACTCACTCGAACCACCTGGTATGCCACCTCATAATTTGACACTTAAAATTGGGGCATCCATTATGTTACTTCGAAATTTAGACGCTCCAAAGTTATGTAGTGGAACTCGATTAATAGTGAAAAGCCTTTTACCAAATGTAATAGAAGCTGTTATTTTAATCGGCTGCGCCAAAGGTGAAGATGTTTTTATACCCAAGATTCCATTAATTCCTACAAACTTGCCTTTTGAATTTAAAAGACTTCAATTTCCAGTGAAATTAGCTTTTGCAATGTCAATTAACAAGTCTCAGGGACAATCATTCAAAGTTGTTGGTTTAAATTTAACGAATCCATGTTTTACACATGGCCAACTTTATGTCGGGTGTTCCAGAGTGGGTAATGGAAAAAATTTATATATTTTAGCACCGGATGGAAAAACAAAAAATATAGTATACCAAAAAGCGTTGAATTAATAATACTCCAAGTGTATGTGAGGGAAACAGGCATCGATGTTTAAAATTATTAAAATGTTTTTCATTTGATTACATGTTAATTATTGAAGTGTACGGATGGCTGCTGTGCGCTAATACATTCTTCAGCTGTTGGGCGCTGATAATTGTTAGATGCGAATGCATATGTGTGTGTGTATATGGAAAATGTTTTCATTATCTGGCCGCTGGGCGCTAATGACTACTATGTGAATGGCTGCGTTGCGCCTTACTTGCTGTACACGATGAATAATAAATTAAACGAGGTTTCGTTTCAAAAAATAAATGACTTTAGGTTGATGTCCCAATAATCAACAATGTATCAATAATCAACAGCGTGTGTTTATATTGATAGGTAATGATACGTAACTAACGATTGTTGATTAGCGATTGATTGTTGGGATTTTAGTTGTTGGTGGGAGGGGGTGAGATCTTTATTTTGTTTGTTTTATTAAACAAACATCGTAACGAAAAATATTTACCAACGTCATTTACAAACTGTTGCAATTCTCCAATTTAAAAAAATGATAAAAATAAAAAATTTAACGCATTGGAACTGCGAGCGCGCGAAGCGCGCGAGCCACAATAACCCGCTAGTATATATATATATTGAAACGTTTCGATATTCCGGGCTAGCCGAAATATCGAACTCACGATTTTTTAGATCGTCTTCTTCCGGATGGAAGGAAAGAGTTCGTGTACTGGACCGGCTGGATATTGTGTGGGGGAAAGGATTGTGGAATTCTTTAGTCTTGCAATCCGGGGATCGTTAGATCGACCCGACGTTCAAGACTAAATACTATCCTTGCTCACCGGATAGGAGTCTCAAAAATGGGTGCTTCACTCCTTCATTCTTTTCTCCGAGCGGAGGGGTCGAATGAAGAGAGGTCCACGTCTGGCTAACGCACTCTCCATAAGGAGGATCGACTCGCAATGAGACGATAGCGTGTCAAACGAGACGCCTCCCCACCGAAGAAGCATTCTAACTCTCCCTTCGCAATAAAGCGAGAGCTAGTGCTCAGTGGAATGCTTCTGAATTAAATTCAGAAGGATTATCAAAATAAAATTGCGCTGGCTCGTCAACCGCACAGCGACTTTAGGAATGGTTCAATATCGGGAGATTTGGTAGTGGAATGATAGATAACCTCGAGGAGAGGATAGGCAGATCCTTTATGGCAATCCCGGGGCCGTCTCGCTTGCGAGAAGCGGACGCCAGCCGGCCATCTAGCGGCTGGCGTCCAAAAGCAAAAGCAAAAGTTTCAGAGTATATGCGGGTTTGGGAGCGGCAAGCGGGAAAAATATCCCCGAAAAAATTACTCCCGGTTTTTTTTTCTTTTCATTTTTTCCCTTTTTTCTTTTTTGTTCGGGGGTATTTTTCCAGAATTCCTGGCGGAAGAATAATTTCCATCGTTCAGGGCAAATCCGAACGATGGAAACGGAAGGAAACTAAACGATCCGTAATTATTATTACGTATCGGTACTCACCGCGATGAACTTCTGCGAGGCCCCTCTGTCTCCTTATCGAATCCGTATCTTCCTTAACGGAAGCTTCGGTTTTTTCCGTCGTTCCTCCTCTTCGGTATATTCCTTGTATATTTTCTTTTTTTACGTCGAACACATACACATACGTCGTGCAGTTACGTCGAACACATACATTCGTGTTGACTAATGTATGTGTTCGACGTAACTGCACTTTTGCCTACGGCTACGAACGGTCGTCGATTTTGATCATTAGCTTTGATCAAAATCAAAGCTAATTGAAAAATTTGAAAAAATTCACACGTATTCAGAAATATTAACGAATTATTTTCATTAAAAAAAAGTTTTGTTGCCGGGTATATTGTCAAACAATTAATGTTTTTGATTAATTTGTTAATAACATTTTGGAATTATTATTATGCAAAATTAATCTTTTCAGTACCTTTAGTATGCATACATTCTTTCGGATTTTTATACCATCGAGAAGTACTTGAAATTTCCTCTTATTTTTCTCGAAATTATGCGAAATGAGCGCGAAGCGACATAGCTACCTTAAAACAATTTCGATTTTTTTACGAGATATTAATTTTATATATTTTTCATTCAAACGGTAGCTTTCAATGGTAGTTATTCATTCAATCGGTTGCTCTCGGAACGATTATGAAGATATCGAAGATATTGAAGATATTTTATCGATATTTAAAAAAAGTAATATGGGGTGGGGGTCGTAATTTTGAACGTTCAAAATGTAGAACCGCCAATACATCGACATTTCATCATTGTGAATATAAAATTATCGAAAAATGAGGATTTCAAAAATTGTATTTTCGATAGATCGCTAAGTCGAATAACTGTTTTACTGAACGGTTATTTTTACGAGCGCTTGTTATTCGAAAATGCATTTTCAGAAGTCGGAGGTCAACATTTTGAATGAACAGATTCGGAAAGGCTGAAATTTTGAAGTTGAAAACGGAGACTAGTCAATATTTTTAATAGCCTACATACCAATTAGAAAAATGTCGAAAATCCAGATATAGAATGGTTAAAATTTAGATACGTGCAATATCGAAGGACCGAAATAGCGAAAGCCAATATAGCGAAAGCCCAAAAATCGCTGAATTACATCAAAACCAGTTTTTTTTTACTCCTTCACAAATCAGAGCCTGAGACAATCAATGCAAATCTCAAAATATCTGCTCCTGATATCGAAATATCGAATACAAGAACGTAGTTATACAGAAAAAATTATTTTTATAGCACATTGTAAAATAGCAAGTTGAGATTATCCGATTATTTTCAGACTGCACACTATAAACTCAATTTAATTAACGAGATTAGACATAAATACAAATAAAATCAAATAAGAATAATGGCTATCACATATATTTATTAGATTTCTCTCCAATTGTCTTGCTGAACATTATTTCTTCACGCTTGAGATTTAGCCATTATTTGAAATAATACAAAAATATAAGTCTCACGGTCAATCCACACATTTACATAAACACTCCTGCACACTCGATACAGTAATTCTCAAAAGCTTTAATAATAGTCAATGTCGTGATCAACGCACACACTCACACTTACACTTACTCAATTGACTAAGCGTCGCTCAATAATTCTCCGCACTAATTAGTTACCAAAAACCCAGATAATTATAATAATAAAAGACTACTCAGCTCAATAATAGTACGGGCTTCCTCGATGGCTCTTTCTTCGTCTCCGGGGCTCGCAGAATGTCCGTGAGGGAATATATAAAAATATCTGATCGGCTGGCCAAGCCCGATCACGGCGTCAGACACGAGGCTTTTCTCGCTATTCCGTTATCCACTCGTCACGATTTGTATATGTCGTTCCACTCGACGTCCCCGGAGAGAAAGAGATCGAGTCCGGGACTCACTCGCGTATATTAGTCCCCGATTTCTCTGGGACATGCGCAGATGCCCTAATTTGTATTGCCCTTGAGAATCGATATTCGCGATCGATTTGAGTATGCCTTATTTCCTCAATTTGAATTTAAAATAATTTCCTTACAACACCCCCCCTTTTTTATGCAATATCTCGGATACGAGATCAGCGTAAAAAAAGAAAAAACGACATTGATAAACGTCTTATCGATAGATACATTGATCGACTTTTCCGCGGACTTATCATCGCTTCTTCACTCATACATGCATACCTTCATACATTTTATACTAAGTCTACTAATTTCGAATTCTCTTTATAACTAGTTTGATCACCGGATAGTCAAGTTTTATCATTATCAATATTTTCATGAACGCTTTTGTCCGAAGTCAATATCACCGTATAAGACGTGACAGTCACTTAACGTAGTCAACGATTTTAATCCCTAGTGATCCTATTTACATTGTTTACCTTAAATTATACATTCGATTCGTAGTATCTATATACATTGCCAGCTGGCAAGAGATAGAGCAGTCGAGAGAGAATCTGAACCGCTGCTGAGTCCATCATTCTTCCACCGTATGTCATTTCTCGACTCATGAGTTTGCTTATTAAAGTTTTATTTTATTTCATTTTTTTGCGTAATATTTTCGAAGATTCGAGCGGTTATAGGTACCGATTTCTTTCAGGTGATCGTTTGGATCGGCCAATATGAAAGCATTTTCGCCTATCTGTTTTACGAGTTGGTATGGACCCTCGAATAAGTGGAAACATTTTTTAATTACTTTGTCGAGTGCGTTTGATAAATGGCGAACTCTTAAGAGAACGAGGTCTCCGACAGTCAGTTCCACCTTAGAAATACTCTTTTGAGCTTTTTTACGGCTTTCAAAACTCTTTATCATATTTTCTCGGGCTAATGTAATTAAATATTCATGCGATTTCATTGGATTTTCGGGGAATTGTATGATCTTATGCACTTCCTCTTCGACTGGCTTACCGAAATGGAGTTCGTGTGGCGATAACCCGGTGCTCTGGTGAACAGTAGCATTTAAAACGCGTTCAATGTCCGAAACATACTCGATCCATTTTGTATGTTTTTCCGCGCAAAGAGTTCGAAATAATCGCCCGAGTTCTCTCATTACTCGCTCCGTCGGGTTAGACTGCGGATGGCGTATCGAGCTATATAAAACTTCAATATTTTCTTCTTCGAGAGCTCTTTTCCACGCATGCGAGGTAAACTGTGTTACGAACCCGTAACCTCACACACGCAAAACATATGGTAGGCTCACCCTCAACACACTCAAGGAATACACCTACGAAAGAAACATATGTAGGCTCTCCCGAGCCTTCATCTATGAATGAAAATAATATGCGCCCCGCGCACCCGAAAACTACGCGTTCGAACGAATCTCGTAGGCCCTCCCGGGCAAAAGCCATTCATGCTAAGCAGTATACGCTATCTGTTACTAGCACATCTGTGAATGAAGCCAGTACGCGCCTCCACGCGCCCAGCCACTATGCGCTCACTGCAACTCATAGGCCCTCCCGAGCAGAGGCCATTCATGCTAAGCAGCATACGCTATCCCCAAACGGGGATACACACTTTTTCTAGCCACGCGCCTAACCACTACCAGGCCGCGACGGCACGCGACACTTGCCACAGTAGCGTAAACCGGAGCGCTCTCATTCAGCCGCGGCACTGCAGCTAAAAGGTCAATGGCATCCCAATTCTTTAAGATCACGTGCTGCCCGAGTGCATCTACGCATACTCTCTTACTTCTTTCTCCGAATACGGTCATAATCACTAGACTATATGTGACACTTGTCGCCTCTGTACTAGACCAAAGGGGTACCGCTACCGAAAATCTCCCACTACTTCCCTCAGAACAAATGTACCGCCTTGTCACGCTTATAACTTTATTATGAAACTGCATTAACCCCACCATGCTACACTTCTAACCATAGGAAGTATAGGGAACGAATTAGTATAAAAAGCCCAGCCTTTCCGGGCTAGAGTCAGTTATTCTACCAGCCTCATAAGCTGCAACACTTCGTTTACCCTGTACGGAGCGCGCAAAGCTCTGTTCGACGGAAGTTTCCGATACCCCTGCGCGGCTAAGTCTCGACGCTCTTTCGGAGCAGCCCTGCGCGGCTGAGTTTAAACGCTCTAGCGGAGTACGAACTAGTCAAGGTACTCGCAACACCTGTATCGACGCATCGACGTTTAATAAAGATATACTTTGTGAGTATTTAAAACAGTTCTACAACTCTTCGTATTTTCCTGCATGCTCTCCACCACGTGCTACGAGACACACAGTCTCAGGCACCCTGTCAGCGCATCGTAAATCTTAGGCAGTAGAAGGCGAGGTCTCCGTCCCCGACGTAAAGGGCCAACGCCTTGACTCGAAAGTGAGACCGCCGTTACGTTCACTCAGCGCGAAATCGTCGAGAGCTCGCCCGGACGTAACAACTGTGTACCGTGATCTGATAGTATTCTACAAGGTTTACCGAACTTCGGGATGAATTTATCAAAGATCCTTTTTAGAGTGATTCTCGACGTTGCATTTTTCATGGGATAAAGTGTCACATATTTTGTGAATGAATCGAGCATCACAAAAATATATTGATTACCCCCCCTGGCCTTCGGCAGGGGGCCATAAAAATCAACCGTAACGAGATCATTTGGGCCCTTCGAGGATACAAAATTAAATTCTCCTTCCATTGCGATATTCAGATACTTAACCCGTTGACATAGATCACAGTTTAACACATGTTGTTTAACTTGACTTGACATTCCTCGCCAGTAGTAAAACTTTTTGAGATAGCTAAACGTTTTAAAAACTCCCGGGTGACCGAGTTTCACATGTATCGCTTGAATTAAAGCTAGCTGTATAATTTTCGGAATCATGATGCGCCAATTGGCAGTATTTTTCTGGCGATGAAAAACAATACCCTTGTGCTTTTGAAAACACGATACATCCGCGTCCTCGTCGCACAATTCGATGCTCTTTTGAATTTCTTGGTCAGCGTCTTGTAACTTTTCGAAATTTTGAAAATTTTGTACGAGTTCTTTGTCGCACTCCATTAAAGCGACCGTCATTAATGACGCTTCAGATTTGCTTGCAAAGGGTAGGAGACATCGATGTAACGACGAGATCACGAGTCTATCTGTGTTCTCCTCCATGAATCGTCCTTCCGGATGACGGCTAAAAAAATCCGCGACCACATTGTCGGTTCCTCTGCAGTACTCGACTTTGAAAGTATACTGCTGCAATAATAAATTCCATCTCGTTATGCGGGCATTTTGAAAATTTGATGATTGCAAAAACGTAAGACACTGATGATCGGTCACTATGAGAAATTCCGCCTGAATCAAGTATACTCGGAACTTTAACAGTGCGTACACGACCGCTAACAGCTCCTTTTCTGTGGTAGTATAGTTGATTTCGGCTCGGTTCAGACAGCGGCTGACAATATCAATTACGTAATGATTTCCCTCTTTATCTCTCTGATAAAGTACTCCGCAAATACCTCGATCGCTTGCATCGGTTTGAACCCTAAATTGCAGATCGGGAATAACGTGACTAAGCTTAATACAATTTCGAAAATCCTTTTTCAGAGTTTGAAACGCCTCACTATGTCGCGGTGTCCATTCCCATTCCTTTTCTTTCGTCAGTAATTCACGCAACGGATCGACCGAATAACTATGCCGAGCGTTAAATTGTCGGTAGTAGTTACAGACCCCGAGAAACTGCTGGAGTTGTTTTTTATTGCGCGGCTCTTCAAATTTCGTAATTACGTCGAGTTTATTCGGCTCGGGCGAGATTCCTTTTGATGAGATAATGAATCCCAGAAACGGGACCTGATCTTGAAAAAATAAACACTTTGAAAGTTTGATGGTAAAATTATAATCGGACAGTCTTTGAAAAATCCCACTCATTACTCGCATGTGTTGATCAATGGTTCTAGTAGCGATTAGTATATCGTCAATATAGCACGATATATATTCGTCGAAATCATTTTTCAAGGCCATGCTTAAAGAACGAATAAAGCCGCTTCCGGCGGTTTTCAGGCCAAACGGCACCCTGCAAAATTGATACACCTTTGACTCAAACAAAAACGCGGTATACTGTCGGGAATCCTTATGCAATGGGATTTGCCAATATCCTTGAGTTAGATCGATCTTTGAAAAATATTTTGCGCCGTGAAACTTTTGTAAGATTTCCGTAATTAACGGTGGCGATTCATGGTCATTCTCGATGACGTTGTTAACAAATCTCGCATCCAGGCAAACTCGCACCGATCCGTCCGGTTTTATGACAATTCTCAGTGGGTTACAATATTGACTGACAGCGCGCTCAATAACCCCTGTCTCCAGCATTTTCTCGATTGCCCGCTTCGTCGGTTCGCGTACCGCGAATGGAACCGGATATGTATGTCGGATACTTGGATGTTCTTTCGTTAATTTTAACCGGTGCTCGTACCCCTTCGCACATCCCGGTTTATTCGAGAACACTAGCCGACATTTTTGTAAGATTTCTTCGAAAGATTTTCTCTCGGCCCCGCTCAGTGACGTTAGTTTAAACGCGACCGCTCGAAGCTCATCGGAAAATTCCTCCGTACTCGCATTAGACTCACCTACACCGGTGTTATGTTGTATCATTTCTTCATTAACTGTTTCCTCCTTGCCGCTAATTATTTCTTCGATTCTCGCAAAATTCTCACTATCTAAATCCGAGCTTACTTTTTTTTCTGCAATTTCGATTTGTTTGTCGCTGTCTACTCCCCCCCTTGAATCCAGGAGGTTTGTTAAATCTACTGATTCAATGGTCGACAGTTCTTTCTTACTTTCTTTAATCTCAATCGCGTTTTCTCGTTCGTTTTCCGAGATCGAGTGAAAATCGATAATAAATACGTGAGTCTCATTATTCTTTTGCGTGCACAGTAAAGTTTCCGAAGGGCTTCGCTCGAACCTCACCGATGGTGCCGAAAGAAGTCTTCCTCCGATTTCTATAGATCGATGTTTATAGTTTAAAACAACCTCGTTTCGGAGCATCCAATCGTTTCCCAATATTACGGTAGACGATAAGTATGGAATAATTAGAAATGGGTATTTAAAATTCATTCCGTCGATTTGGATCTCTAAATAGACTTGGTGTTTGATTGTTGTTGTTTTCTTGCCAATTGCCGTCGTTACGAAAAGGTTCGATACGGGTAATAAACTCATTTTATTTTTTTCAGCAAGTTCTTTATAAAAATCTGCCGAGATGGCAGTTATTTGACTTCCCGTGTCTAATAGGATAATTCTTGTTTTTCCGGCAATCGTTACTTTTACATGAGGGCATTTCGCTATCGTCGAAAACGCTCCTTCTTCAACGTGGTCCTCCACTACCTCAACTCCGTTTGATAATTCATCAATGAAATCGAAATCCTGACGCGCCGGCGGACCTTCGTACAACGCGTCAGTTTTCAGTTTAAATTATTCGAATTTGTTCTCTGATAATTTGCGATAGTCTGCGTCGTTTGATGTATCGGGTTCGGAGCCATCGGAGGCGGATAACGCATGTCTGGTAAAGTAACGGGTGTCGTACTATACGAATTATAAGCTCTGTTGTTATGATTATAATGTTGTCTCGGCTGATTACTATACGGTCGGTATTGAGGAGCATCACTTCGACTCCTTTCCCAATAATTATATTGAGGACGTGGGTCTACTCTCATGCGCCGCACCGCTTGAACTTGTTGTCTGGGATTCCCGTTATTATAATGCTGTCTATTATCTCGGTGCCTATCGCGTTCTCGGCGGATCGAATCTAAGCTCGCTAAAGTTTGACCGATTAATCCGCTATCGTTATAATTGACTGTCGCGAGAGTTTCTTTTACCCATACGGGAAACTGTTGGACGATACTGTAGTTTATTTCGTATTCGGTTAGTCTAGGGATGAAGTATCGCGCGTCTTTCGTTTGCTGATAATAATAAGTCTGTAAAGACTCTTGCTGCGCGTTATACCTACGCTCCCTCCAATTATTTGTGAACTGTATCCGTATTGGTATCGAATAAAATTCGTCCAAGAAACTCTGCTTAAACGTCTCATATGACTCGAATCTCTCTTTCGTTTCAAACCATAGGCTCGCTCTGCCTTCTAACGCATGCTCGGCCACCATCAATTTCTTTTCAATTTTTATGTTTTTTACTCTAAAAAATTTTTCCAATTCTTCCAGGAATTCTACCGGATTTTTTTCAAGTTCACTTTTGAATTTAGGCATATTAATTTCCATACGAAAACTCGATACGTTACTGATAATCGCTGCGATATCTTCGTTACTCGCCGGTCGTTGAGCGTGATCTTGTCCTTCGAGCGGATTAACGGCTGGCGCGACTGGCACAGCTGGCTGCCTTTGTTGTTGTTGTTGAATTCGCGCTCGCTCAGCTTCCAATTCGCGACGTAACTGTTCCAACTCTTCGCGTTGCCTAACCAGATTCTCTCTCTCCTGGTCTATCTCCTTTCGGCGTGCCGCCTCCGCGACTGACTCCTTATCGCTCTGCCCGGGCGACATCTTTGAAATTTTCTTTTTATTTCCTGCGAAATTTAGCGAATTAAATCTTTGCAGTGTTTTTCGTCCAGTTCTTGTCACATAAATTTTTTCTCTTTCAGCCATTCATTATAGAAACGTGACATAAAACGAGAAACAAGCAAAAAAAAAAAAAAACTAAAAAATTTTTTTTATATAATAAAATGTAAAACAATGTATATCTTATTTAATACATATATATATATATTTAAGTTCCCGATAAAAATTTTTGAGCAAATCATGCGTATTCACTCGACAAATCTATCGGGCCCCGTTTGTTGGGCGCCAATGTAAAATAGCAAGTTGAGATTATCCGATTATTTTCAGACTGCACACTATAAACTCAATTTAATTAACGAGATTAGACATAAATACAAATAAAATCAAATAAGAATAATGGCTATCACATATATTTATTAGATTTCTCTCCAATTGTCTTGCTGAACATTATTTCTTCACGCTTGAGATTTAGCCATTATTTGAAATAATACAAAAATATAAGTCTCACGGTCAATCCACACATTTACATAAACACTCCTGCACACTCGATACAGTAATTCTCAAAAGCTTTAATAATAGTCAATGTCGTGATCAACGCACACACTCACACTTACACTTACTCAATTGACTAAGCGTCGCTCAATAATTCTCCGCACTAATTAGTTACCAAAAACCCAGATAATTATAATAATAAAAGACTACTCAGCTCAATAATAGTACGGGCTTCCTCGATGGCTCTTTCTTCGTCTCCGGGGCTCGCAGAATGTCCGTGAGGGAATATATAAAAATATCTGATCGGCTGGCCAAGCCCGATCACGGCGTCAGACACGAGGCTTTTCTCGCTATTCCGTTATCCACTCGTCACGATTTGTATATGTCGTTCCACTCGACGTCCCCGGAGAGAAAGAGATCGAGTCCGGGACTCACTCGCGTATATTAGTCCCCGATTTCTCTGGGACATGCGCAGATGCCCTAATTTGTATTGCCCTTGAGAATCGATATTCGCGATCGATTTGAGTATGCCTTATTTCCTCAATTTGAATTTAAAATAATTTCCTTACAACATTAGTATTCATGTTCACCGTGATTAACACATTGCAAATTGAAAATGCCACAGTCGGTAATACATCGTCTTCTCTATTTTCTCCGGGTTGTTGATATATCAGACAACAGCCTGTTTGGCGATGGGGTAATATACTCTCTACAAAAACCTAATTTGTGTTTTATTGAAAAATCAAGTATAAAATGTTGATTTTTTTAATGATAGTTTATAATGTCAAGAATATTTTGTTAAATTTTTATGTTGAAATTCAACAAATTACGAAAGTTTGAGACCGTTATGTAGAAAATGATGGAGCGCTCGAGCAGCAGCGCGCCCGAACTTTGATCGCGTTTTTCTCAAAACGTAATTTTCACGATCGGTGCCCCTGATATCTCATAAATGGCCTCATGCATTTTTATGAATATTTTTATGGATATACTTCAAAAGATTCTTTAGTCCTTGAAGGCCTCGTATTTCAACTAAATAAATAAATAAATATTTTTTTTAATGTTTGAAGTCTTGAAAAATGGGTAAAAATCGATTTTTCAAATGGCCGCCATTTTGCCCAGTTTTTATGGTAAATCATGTTCATGTATTTATTTTTAAAATACTTCCAATTAACACAAACTATTTCCAAATAACACAAACTATTTCCAATTTTAACACATTTCGTAATTCCCGTAAGTAGGCTTTGCTAAACTATACTGGTGCTTCGCACGCCAGCCAAATCCTCCGTGGAGCCACAGTTGCAGCGGTCCTGCACATAGGACAATAGCATGTCCCGGGTACATCCCACAATCGTTCAGCACACGATTGACAAGCGCAGCGATGTCCACAAGGCCAGAATGTGTGCGTGGCCGTTCGAGATAGCAAATTCTGCACAATGCTGTAATATAAAATTGGAGCAAGGAGTACACATAATTTTAAACCGTGACATGCAATGTAATGTACGTGGTAATGATATCGACGCTTCGAGAAACACAAGAGATTGAAGTGTCTTAAATTATTCGGAAACTTACTCCGACGTACAATAATAAGTCCGAGTAATGCCAACAATTTGAGTTGATAAATGCAACAAAAAAGATAGAGTTTGCCCTTGGTGTTTCTATGCAATTCTTCGTGCAAATTGACAGATTATTCACGTATACTTTCATTTACTGGTTTCAATGGATACTGATAGAATACACGCCGTATTTTATAAATCCATTCACAAAATGCGACATTAAAATAGAATGCAATTAATGAGTCACTCTACCTTCAAGAAGATACTTTTATGCTATTTATAGATGTTATAATCTTGGGAAAGAATCCATAATCAGTACAGTCCCGCGAATATTTAGCACCAAACAGCGGGGTAAGCAGGCAGGTGATTGGTGGGCCCTTCCATTCAGTTGCCACATAACCCGTATTTGGCTATAAATATTAACGATATAATTTTTGTACTGTATGCGAAATCAATTCCTATCATTTTTTTAATCAACACAGCACGAGCGTAACAATTTTTCTCCAGCGCTTGGAACAAACATCGGCTATACCGCTGGTCACATTGACTCCGAAGAGAAGCGACCATACTTATCGTCAACATTTGAAGTACACTGGTGCCTGACGGCAAGGTTCATCGCGGACGCTCGACATCTACAAAGCTATAATTTACATAATGTAGGAAACTAAGTATTTTATGATATATCTTCCACCTGTACGGGATCCTTCCCTTTTTACATATTCCACCTCCCCCACTCCCCGGATTGCGTCCGGAGCCGACTTACCCCCTTACTGTGTCGCATTCGCACAAGGGCACAGGGAAACTGCGGAAAACCTGGCCATACACAGACGGCTCTTTCCCCAGAGATTGGTGTCCCTACAGGGTAATCACCAATCGCCGAGAAAATTACCTCCCGCTCCACGATTCGATGCGCTAGCCAGCGCGCGGCTAGGCGGTCACCCATCCAAGTACTGACCGCGAGCGGTACTGTTTGACTTTGGGGACCGACAGAGCCACACACCAACCGCACACCTATCGCTGTCGGTTAGGAAACCAAGTATTTTCGGAGGTTATAACATCTATAAATATCTGTACATATATCTCGTTGAATATCAGAGACATTTGCCAATAACAAACTTTTTACTCCAATGTAAATTTTACTCCAATGTAGATTTTTGACACCCTACACCGATCTCGTTATTTTAATCCTGGCACAAACATACATTCAGAAAAGTACGAACGCCATATTTCCCTTTAGCGCTTATAACGAAAATCGGAATCACCGCTGGACACGTTGACTCTGACGAGAAGCGACCATACGGATCGCCAATACTCGATATAAGCACCAACGTCCCCGCGGGCCACGTTAACTCCGAAGAGAAGCGGACCGTACGGTTCTGGTGCCTCGCAGCAAGGTACACTGCGGACGATCAACCTCTATGAACCTATCATTGTGACAAAGCAGTAACATTTTATTCTTTGTTCAATGACTGCATACAATAAATTATCAATCTATATTGAATCGACTTTAATTAATTTCGATTTGGATTTATATAAGAAAATAATGGATTTGTATTAAGTCAAGTATCACAATGGAGTATCAGTTGTTCTATTGACATAAGTTTTGATTATTTCAATTGCAATTTCTAATTCTTTTTTTTAGTATTAATTAATTTAGTATTTAATTTCGTATTATTTCCGCTTATTTATCGATTATGTTGCATTCTTTTGAATTAATTTTATGATACAAAGATATCAAAGCTTACACTTTTTTTTCCTTAAAACGTCGAAATATTCACGCAAATCGGTCATTCCATGTCAATACATCAATAAAAATTCGGAAAATCTATTTCAAAAATGTTTACGACACGGAGGATAAAAACATGTGTACTAGTAATTCACATCATTGCAATATATAATGGATTTAGAAGAAATTCCGAGAGTTGTAATATTCTGGACGAAGATAAATTGAATGTCAACGAGGCCATACGAACTTCATTAGATATTATAGACTATGATTCGAAACCACAATTAAATTGTCTCGAATGAAGCACGAGCTAGTTATTATACCGATGATCTAACGTCGAACGGAGTGTGTATATGCTTCTACAGTGATGAATTTCTATAACGTAAGGTAAAGGACCCAGTTTCTGACACTCCTACGCAGGTCTCTCACTTTAAGCGTGTAAAATCACAGCGATAAACAAGGAGGACCAAGAGTCGCAGTTTCTGATACCCCGAACGCGCGCTACTCATTGACTGCCAATCGAATGCTGAGGGCATCCGACTATGCTAGAGGCACCCCTGTCAGAAACTGGGCACTTTACCGTAATGCTAAGACGTCGGTCAGAGAAAAAATTCCGATGACTTTCTTTTGTTCTTTTTCAACTTGCTAAGTGAGGATTGCCTCGAAAAATGTACATATTTATATTGGATTATTTTCAGATTGGTTTTTATCAACGTAAAACTTTAACTTGCCTTTTTATATCGATACTCGAAGAACTATGAATATACAGATTTTTTATTTTCTCATAAATCGGGTGATATGAAAATTTTTCGACGGTCTTTTAAGATGTATGATGAGGGTAATTTTTTAATTTTAGTTTTTAACGATGTTTCACAGCCTGAATTAAAGGCATTTTATCTAGGGAACGTAAAAAGCGGAAAAGTCCTTAACCTAAGTCCCTAACTTTCACCTCCCCTGCCCCACTGAGCGACCGAAGAAACGACCCTAAAAACGACGGTTGTTTCGTGCCAATAATTAACCGCATTAATGACCATAAAAGCGACCACTCTGGTAACTCATTTTTTTGCCGCGTTTCGACAGTGAAGTCGTTTGTTTGATTTAGCGACCGAACAAACGACCATAAAAGCAACCGTCCAGAAAAGCTCATACCGGTTATTAAAAAGCTCATATGTGGTCGTTTTTTTGTAAAACGACCGAACAAACGACCGCACAAGCGACCAACCCGGAAAGTGTATCGCCAGTGGTTTTTCGAGGTCCGACCGAATAAGCGACTACGGAAACGACCGTCCTTATTAATTCGCAATACAAATCGCATTTAAGGTAGCTGTGTCGCTTCCCGCTCATCTCGCATAAGTTCGAGAAAAGTAAGCGAATATTGCAAGTACTTCTCTATGATATAAAAATCTGAAAAAATTCATGCAGATTAAAGATACTGAAAAGATTAATTTTGCACAATAATAATTCCAAAATGTTATTAACAAATTAATCAAAAAATTAATTGTTTAACAAATTGTCCGGCAAAACAACTTTTTTTTCTATGAAAATGATTCGTTTATTTTTCTGAATACGTATGAATTTTTTCAGATTTTTCAATTAGCTTTGACTTTTTAATTTTTTTATATGGAAAAAATGCCTGAAAAAACACAAAAATCAAAACTAATTGAAAAATCTTAAAAAATTCATACGTATTCAGAAAAATAAATGAATCATTTTCAATTTAAAAAAAAATTGTTTTGCCGGGTAATTTGTTAAACAATTAATTTTTTCATAAATTTGTTAATAACATTTTGGAATTATTATTATGCAAAATGAATCTTTTCAGTGCCTTTAATATGCATGAATTTTTTCAGATTTTTATACCATCGAGAAGTACTTGCAATATTCACTTTCTTTTCGATAACTTATGCGAGATGAGCGGGAAGCGACATAGCTACCTTAAGTTTTTTATTGAAAGTTTCCCATCATGGTGCTTCCATGATGGGAAACTTTCCCGGGATGACCGGGATAGCAAACGGCATATTATGATCGTTTCACGCTGCCTAAAAACCCGATTGAAAATGATGAAAGCCAAAGCAGTCAGCACCAAAAATAACAATGGATGTCGTATGTTCGGTTCGGAAATGCTTTTGACTTGTATCATTTTCGATCAAGTATTTTGAAGTGCGTTGATCGCCGATGATAAAAAAAAGCAACAGCAGGGAAAACTGGTCGATTAATCTTTAGTGTATTTTATTTTTTTCATTCCTTCATTTCATTCATTCATTATTTTCATTTTTGAATTTCCAGCGATGTCGTCATAACTCTCTCGATGAATCTTACGTAATATCCTCGGTATCTGTAACATTAATACAATAAAGCAATTTTTTTTCATAACTGACATTTTCGAGCTTTTTCCCTCCTGCCTTTAAGTTGTACCTTAATCGCGCAGAGCTGCTTATTCTCTTTTGCCCGCGAATAATCTTTTATAATTTTTTTTTATTATGGAAGTTGCACTGTATTGACTAATCATTTTTTTAAAGCTTTTCACAACCTTCATCCCCTTTTCGTTGTCATATGTTATGGAACCGTACGAATGGAAGAATGTGTCCCACTCAATATTCTTTGCATCAGAAAAAATAGTAGTTTATTGGTCCAACGAAAAATACGAATGTGGATTGGTTTATATCATAAAAATAATTCTTACCGAAATAGACTGACACCTCTGCACATGTGGACAATAGTTCGTCATATATCCAGAAGGTTTTCCTTGCCATAATACAAGAGACCCTCACATCGCATATCCTTTGTAGATTCCACCTGTCAATTTTATTAATACTATGTGCAGTCGTGTTGTAAAAAAAAATATTATTTTTGCTTTCTTCAGAACGCTTCGTATTTACAAAAAAAATATTTTTCGAGTTTTCATGTCAACATAAAACATAACATCTTTTATGTTTTGGAACATAAAAATGTTCCAAAACCTAAAAGAATTACATCTATAAGAAATCTCTGTGTGTGTACGGCAGGTAATAACCCCAGAACGCCTTCTTAACATTGTTATATACCTGTAGAGTTTTGTGCCATCTTTGTTACGTTGTTTGTTACTAGGTGTCGTATATTTGTCCAAAAGATATTCGACGATTGCCTCAGGATACATGTCGCACGTCACAGTCTTCACGTTATAATTATTTATTTCGGTTGCAAGCATCTTAAGATTCTCGGCAACTCGTAACAATTCCATCAACGTCTTATGTTCGTACTGAATGTCCAAAACATGTATTTTTTCTAGAGTTTCTGAACAGGAATATACAAGAAAACAGTGGTTAATTACGACGATATTAATTGACACCTATCAAAACCCATATTGTACTTACCGTCGAGGATAACGTAACTATCACTCGTAAGTATTTGATGCAGTTGGAAATTCGTCAAATGAGTTTGCTCTTTTAGTTGGTCCCAATTGCAGATCGTCATGTTTTCACGCGTTATGGGGAAAGTACCCAGGATTTTCAATATTCCCTCTACTGAACATATTTTTTCATCAATCGTATTCGCCGCAGGATGCGATGTCTTCTTCTTTTTCAAATCACGTTCGCAAGCTACCCGTGTTACATCTTCATCTGACGATATTTCTTCGTTTGGACCTAAGTCATCGCTGCACTCGATCTCGCTATTGGTAATCCCAATATTTTTATTTTTATTAACTTTTCTCTTTCTTTTTCTGTTACGGTGTCCACCATTGTCGTTCGGCTCGATACTCTTCTCAGAGCTCCTTTTTGCATCTCTAGAGTTAAGTTTTTGTGTGCGTGTTCTATGCTTGAATTTATCGGAGTTGCGCCACCGCTCTGTTTTCAATTTTTGCGAAACCCATTCATTCAAGTGCACATCTACACAGTCGTGTTTCGTGACCGGCAAGTAAGTTTCGCCGTGTTGCATGTAGTTACAACATTCTGCAATATAATTTCAAAACATTCATGAAATTCATTAATTTAATGTTATTATAGATAACTTGATCCGATCGGTTTAATAATGTGTAACAGGTTTCAACTCACTTTTTAATTTGTCAAGTTCATCGTCCGTTATGAGAATGTAATTGTGTGACTCCACCCTCTTTGGATCGAGAGTCAATTTCAATCGCTCTTCCTTTGACCAGATGGCGGTGATCAACGAGTTCACTCGTTTCTTCATCGTCGGTGCATCGGCTGCCCGCGACATATGTTCGAAATCTAGTCGAACTCCGTCAACGAGCGTTACCTTAGAAACATAAAAGACGTATATCAATGACCATTATTTTCAGATTAATTTTCTTTCTGTCAATAACATAGATAGAATATTTGAAGTACGGCGGATATTACTTTGCCATCCGCATCTGCCTTCTCCGGAAGCGGAAACCGATTCTCTTTATCTGGATCCTGATCCGCATTGCCGCGCATTTGCGGTGAATTTGCGATACTTTTAATGGCTTTTAGCATATCTCTTTTCATTTTTGAGAGTTTTGACGAAAAAAGTTTACAGCATGGATGGCCTGCTTGTACTTGCTGCGATATCGTTTTGTTTTTAAGTTCAGAATTCTGCAACTTGCTTAATTCTTTTTCCGTCGAACGCCCGCTGTCGTCGTTTTGTATCGCAGCTTCCAGGCACTCGGTCTCATCATTTGATGATACAAAGTTATCTTTCGACGCCTCCTGTGCCAATTAATGAAATTATTGTGTCGCCAATTAATGAAATTATGGTATGTCGCCAATTAATGAAATTATGGTATGTCGCCAATTAATGAAATAATGGTAAGATCGTACCTTTTGCAATTTGAATATCTGAGATGTTTCCGCATTCCCCACATCATCGTCCAAATCGGTTGGAATTGAAATATCTTGCATTTGATTGTCAAAATTGCTTCCGCGTGGGTCCTCGAAATTCCGTTCCGGAGACATTACACAACTCGTAGAATCATTGTCTTTGGCCTTCGTCAAAATTAAACACACACACGCACCAACGATTCAAAAAACGTTTTCACGACAAAATAATAGGAAAAAAATAACAGAATAATGTCTTTTATTGATGCAAATTTACGGCCTCCGAAAACGGAACTTATTCCACCGGTGTCGTCTTCCATCGATTCGTGGAAGCAAAGTCGCCCGCCGCCCACCCCCCGCCCCCAATTCACAATTCTCATCCTTCTTGGTTTCTTTATCGTCGGTACACTAAGTTCGACCACTAACGTTTTAGGCGTAAGATTAGGATATATTCCCCCGAGTACCTTGTTCAATGTAGACGATTGCAACGTTGAACGCACGCAATTCGTTGTCCTATTCACATTCGACGACAAAATATTTCTACCTGTTGCATCGATATTTCGGTTCGGTGTACCCTATAAACAAAGTGTTAAAACGTTTAATAATTCGTCGCAAAATTCAATGTTACCATCGATTCTTTTGCGGTTACATGAAGGAAGCATCATTTTACTATAAAAAGTTTTGTACTTACGGGAACATAAGACTGTAATTCGATGTCATTGCTACCTGTCATTGATGTTAACTCTTTTTTCGAGGCCTTTGGTGAAATGGTTTTATTTCCGATCGTCGGCGCCTTAATAGACGTAATTTGCTTGATCGGGTGCCGAGAGACTTCGTCTTCGTCGCCTGAATATAGATTGTCAGTTTCGAATGGTTTTTGTATTTCTTCGCTACGTCCCGAGATCCCATTGCTGCTTTCCGTTATTGGCGGTATTGTCACTTCTTGCGGACCATGTGCAGGTTTCGTCATTGAAACAGCGGTGTATTCGTTTGTTAGCTTGTTCACACAGTCATCCACAGCAATTCTATTCTGCTAAACAACCGCGATGTACCGTCAAAATTGTTATCAATTTAATGAAATAAGTTTCGAGGTTCAAAGTTCGACAAAGACAGTAAAAGCTTACTTTTCGGAGATGCGGTACTTTTGTCAGATCAAGAGATGTCGACGGTACCAAAGGAATTTTCAATGCCTTCACTTTCAACGACAACTCCATCAGATGTCGTTTGGCGAGATCAATACTGCAAGGTTTCTTAAGTTTTTTTCCGCGCCTCGTTTTCATTGGCATCTCTTTCGTTTTCTTTTTGTTCTTCTTTTGATTGTTCGGAGCGTGTTTTTCACACTTCTTGATTTGCATTTTCATATCGACTGTCGTGGATTTTGTGGTTGTCGAAGGTTCAACTGTCTCGACCTACAATATCAATGAAATGACCATACGCAGTATAAAATTTAATTTAAAAATTGATAAAATGTGAGTGCAAAATTAAGATAAAACTTGAGGGGAAAAGTCGAGGTACTTGTTATCACATTTGACTTTAGGTTTTATCGAAATTTTCAAATGATCTTATACATTTTATCCCAATTCTTACTTCCTCATAGTGGCAACTGTTTTCATTTTTTTTAATTGAAATTTTAGTGTCAGCGTATTAGAAAATAAAAAATGTCAATGCAATTTTTATCTGGCATCCGGATGTATGTGTCTGTGAGTGTATCAGACTTGCATCGTTTAAAACGAATATACCTAGGATAAAATTTGAGATAGAGAATTCAAATTTTGAACACCAGTAGAATGGATTCGTCCCATCATACAGTGAAATTTGTGTGAAGTTTGAAGCCCGTTTGGATATTTTGCGGGATTTTGAAATTTTTGAAAAATGTCTAGTTGCTCTAACTTGAAAATGTTCAGCGATCGTCCTAATACAGCATACTAATATTATACTATGATCAAATATGGCCAATACTATGATCGATATGCCCATGAATCGCGAACCGTTCTGTTGCTTATTCGGTGTCAATAAATGTCAAAATTTCATTCGCAGTAACTCCTACCTTGGTAGTCGAATTTTCCTTTTTATCTTCCACATCTTCGGCATCTGTATGCTCGTTGTTTAAAACGTTAGATTGCGTACTTTCAAATTTTGTCGTGTCATAATCGGATGAAGATATTGCCAATGGATCCTGTTCATCACCTATCGTCTTCATCACCTATAAAACAGAAAAAAATTAACTATGATAATTTATAATACGAGGCAAGATACTGAATTATTTCGTTTACTACAATACCTTATTAGTGTTTTTTTCTAACAGTATCCTTTCGATTACTGATTCGGTGCGCAACTGTGATTGTTGTCGTGCTACAATCTTCTTTTTCGCAGTAACTCCCTTGGCAGTCGAATTTTCCTTTTCATCTTGCACATCTTCGACATCTGTATGCTCATTGTTTAAAACGTTACATTGCGTACTTTCAAATTTTGTCGTGTCATAATCGGATGAAGATATTGCCAATGGATCCTGTTCATCACCTATCCTCTGCATCACCTATAAAACAGAAAAAAATTAACTATGATAATTTACAATACGAGGCAAGATACTGAATTATTTCGTTTACTACAGTACCTTATTAGTGTTTTTTTCTAACAGTATCCTTTCGATTACTGATTCGGTGCGCAACTGTGATTGTTGTCGTGCTACAATCTTCTTTTTCGCAGTAACTCCCTTGGCAGTCGAATTTTCCTTTTCATCTTGCACATCTTCGACATCTGTATGCTCATTGTTTAAAACGTTACATTGCGTACTTTCAAATTTTGTCGTGTCACAATCGGATGGAGATATTGCCAATGGATCCTCTTCATCACCTATACTCTTCATCACCTATAAAACAGAAAAAAATTAACTATGATAATTTACAATACGAGGCAAGATACTGAATTATTTCGTTTACTACAGTACCTGATTAGTGTTTTTTTCTAACAGTATCCTTTCGATTACTGATTCGGTGCGCAACTGTGATTGTTGTCGTGCTACAATCTTCTTTTTCGCAGTAACTCCCTTGGCAGTCGAATTTTCCTTTTCATCTTCCACAGCTTCGGCATCTGTATGCTCGTTGTTTAAAACGTTAGATTGCGCACTTTCAAATTTTGTCGTGTCACAATCGGATGGAGATATGGCCAATGGATCCTCTTCATCACCTATCCTCTTCATCACCTATAAAACAGAAAAAAATTAACTATGATAATTTACAATACGAGACAAGATACTGAATTATTTCGTTTACTACAGTACCTTATTACTGTTTTTTTGTAACAGTATCCTTTCGATTACTGATTCGGTGCGCAACTGTGATTGTCGTCGCGCTACAATCTTCTTTTTCTATGAAAAAAAGGTTAGATTCTCGAAACAAATATACCTTTGTACATACATACATTTGTAGCAAGAGCGCTCTTTTTCTCAATAAGATGGGAACTGCGTTTTTTCACTGCTTTCTCGACACTTGGCCTCTCCTCGGGTGTGTCATTATTAAATTTAGGCACCCTAAGCCTTGCGCCTCGACCACATCTAGTGTTCTTACCGTTGATGTAATCATTAGCAGCTTCAATCGTATCTATGTGGAAAGAAATTCTTTATCATTTTCTTTTGCCGCACGTTATGTTTTAAAGCAATGCAAAAGATAGGGCTAAAGATCAACATAACCTTAACATATTTTGAAATCATTTTTCTCCGAAACAGTTTTATAAAATAAAAAGTGAATTGCAGGGCACACTGCGTATTTAATTAACGCAGTGCGTCCTGCTATTTCGGAGAAAAATGGATTCAAAATTTTAGCTCTGTCGCTCTCACAGTTAGACGCGTGTTTAACCTTCTCTTAAGTGCAATTGGATAGAATACGCTTGTCTATCTGGGTAATTTAATAATTTTTAAATACATACCGAATATTGCGAGAACGACAATAGACGTATAAGTGCTGCGATAATTCACTGTTCTTCGAATTCGCAACGATTCTTTTTTATAGCTTGGCAAATCGAAATACGTGCGAATGAAGTCCTCGGTGCATGGTCTATCATATACATCATTGTTGCTTTCGTTACGTCGCAGTACATTGTGTAGTGCGTGAACTGATCGCTTACAGTTCTTTGTTTGCACCACGCAGAAACAAGTATCTCCTACGGGAGTGGTCATTTTTCACATGCTGAAAAATAATAAAATAATTTGTTATTCGTTTTTTAGCATATCCATTTTACGAATGTACAATTTTTACCTGTTTAGAATCACTCGAAAACTTGACGATAATGCAGTATGGACGCCCGTGGTTATGTTTTGTCGAGTAACTCTACGATTCCGCACTACCTGCGCGCAAGGTTATGTTTCGTCGAGGTTTCGCGAATTTTCTTGTTACACACGCGACACTGCCCGGACACGTTGGTTTTCTAGAAAGTCTAGAAAGTTCTCTAGAAAGTCAAAAGCTATTCTACTGCAATCGCGTTCACACTTTTTAATCATAATTATACGACAAATTTGTATAAAATACAGTTTTTATTATATATCACACGGAACACCGAAAGTGACCGAAAGACTCGAAAGTTCTACGAAGAGACTATTGCTCAACAGGTTCCGCAGAGTGTGTACGTGATTAAGTCACGTGACCACGCCACGTGAGAGCGAGAGAGATGCCGTTATTGGTGTTCGCGGTAAAGTGAGAGAGAGACCATGAGAGAGTCTTTCACATGGCGTTAAACACATTGGCTGCACGGCGGCGTTGCGGTGGAGGGGCGGGGGGGGGGGGCAGCGTCGAGCCGGCCGGCATTTCTCAAGTCGTGAAACGGCATCAGACATAGTTCAGCCGTCCATTGTTCATCCTTACAAATTGTGCTTTCGAGAGTTTCGTAAAATCGTATTAAATATTTTTAGCTTTAAGAAATCGCGAGTGATCGTGTGGGTGTAAGAACCAGTCACTATGCGAACAAAAACAACTGTACCGGTGAGTAACTTTTTCTTTACGCTAAAATAAATTCATCTCCCTTTTGATTCGTAGCCATCGACATTATCTTTCCGACAATGTAAACATAGGATTATCCGTCGGGCGTGCTCGCAACGCAGCGACGCGTACCCAGAGGGTCTATAGACAGATCCACCGGTTGATTCTTATCTATTGCTTGCGAGAACCCTTCCCACTGCGTAAACGTATTTCAATCCTCTACGGTGAAATTTATTCCTGATAATTTTCTTGGATCACATGGATGACTAAGAATGAAAAGGATATAACCAACACTATTTAACATGGCAATTACGCTCTTTTCGTTTTTAACCGTCGATATAGGGTGACCGAAAAATAGTATTTTTATAATGGGACCGCCACCATGTGAATTATGTGTGTAATTCACGCTCGAACAAATAACAATTTGTAAAAAAAAAAATGAATATTTATATTTGCAAAATATTCGTACAATTATTTTCCAAAATGTACAATTTTATATTTTTCGACATAAATAAAAACAATATTATAATAACGAGAATTTGAAGAAAGGTCTTTATTCCTTTGTGAAATTTGGTTCCCGGCAATGTTATTGTATCGTCGGGTTTGCTCGAACTGCGTGGCGAGACGGAGTCTATAAATAGAATCCACCGGTTGATTTTTACCTTCTACTTGCGAGCAACCTTCCCAAGGCGTAAACGTATTATAATATTATTTCGATCAAAGGATCGAAATAATATTATAATACATTTACGCCTTAGGAACGTTGTAATGTAAAGACATTGAAATTTATTCGTGATTATTTTGTTGCATCACATCGATGGCTAAGAATGAAAAGGATGTAACTAACATTATTTAACATAGCGATTATGCTCTTCTCATTCTTAACCGTCGATATAAGCAAGTACTAGTGAGCCCGTATTGAGAAACAAACCACTATTAGTATAGTTTTTCATTCAAGGAGAGGTATTTATTTATCATTCAAAACGTTTAATAATATCCGTAATGCTTTCGCAGAAGTGTACGCCTACGAGAAACTATCGAGGGATGTCCGATGTACCGATCCAAGAGTCGTCTGGAGTGCAACGCCGATCGCCATCTAATCCCAGATCACGGAGTCGTACCGCGCTTTATAAACGAAGAATGAAATTGTACCGGCGGCATGCGAAACTTTATCCGCACGACACTGCTTTCAAAAACCTGCAAATGCCTGCGAGCTTACGAACAGTAAGATAAATTAATACATTTTAACAGGAGTTCAAATTATCCCCGTGCTGTGCGTAATTACATAAAACTGCTGTACCACTAACGATATTTAATTTCCAGGTCTACAAGTCTCCCCAACGACGTCGACCGGCAAAAAGTACAAAAACTCGACGAATATCGAATTACTTCAGTATTCCGAGTAATCATACAATGCAGGTTGGAAACGAACATCGAGAAAATCTACTGGATGATGCATGCAGCCCTAATCGTACGTGCAGCGACAGCCACGACAACGCATCTTCCGTACCGATGGACACCGAGAATTTCGATCCAAATGGAATAAGTACGATGGAAATCGATTCCAATAGCCAAAATAATAAAGGCAACGCTCCGGACATCGGTACTACTGGGTACGTCGATTCTGGGATGCAATTGCAAAAAAACAGTGAAGTTGCTTCTGCTGTAATGTCTCAAGTTACCATCGATGAGGATCCTTCATTTGATGCGGATATCAGCTATGACTGTAACGGCACAGGATATAGCGAGTCTGATGAAGAAAATTCCGAGGTCAACGGTATCGACGATGAGAACAATATGAGTGAAGAAGACTCGGAAATGACTTCTTGTGGAGATGAACTGGACGAGATGCTCAACGATACCGACAATGATGGAGACAATTGTTTTTCAATCGGGAAAATTCACGAGTGGTCACAACGGATCCAATTAAAAAATTGGGTTTCAAAGATTTATGTAATTGCTACCATAATTGCTATATCGCTTCGAGGAAAACTGACATACGCAATAACGTCAATCATCTTGATGAATCTGAATACGATGTTCATAAACAGCGGCTTACCATCTTCGATGAAAAGTCTCTGGTCGATGTTGTCAAGAAACGATGAAAACGCGTCAACTCGGCGCTTGTATTGCCGATCATGTAAGGACTACGTCGGCAAGGGGAACACTCCTAATCGAGATTGTACATGCAAAGAATGCGGACCGGATAAAAAGAACAATTCATTGTCATACTTCATTCAAGTTAAAATCGCCCCGCAACTTCGACAACTGTTATCGGATCCAACGGCAGTTAGTTCTCTATGGTACCGATTCAGTCGTAGAAAGAAAAATGTAAACGCTGTGGAAGATATATATGACGGTACGAAATACAAAGAAAAATGTGAAGCTGGTGGTTTTTTGAGTAACGAAAACAATTTTTCGTTCTCATTATTCGTGGACGGCTGTCAAGTATCGAAATCGTCAAAAGCTAGTGCTTGGCCCATACTAATACAAATAAACGAGTTTTCACCGCATGCGCGAAAACGATATATAATGCTTGCCGGCGTATGGGTCGATACCGTGCATCCAGACTTAAACATGCTTCTACTGCCTACGGTCAAAGAGTTACATGATTTGTACCATGAAGGTTTAACCTGGAGACATCCTATTAACGAGACTGTCGTTAAGAGCAAATTTGTAACGCTTGTGTGTATCGCCGATTCAGTGGCCAGGCCTGCAATATTAAATATGACTATGTTTAATGGGAAATACGGATGTACATTCTGCTATGCCGAAGGTACGCAATTACCCGGAAGAGGAGTGAACCGAGTATATCCCGTCGACAATGGCGTCTCTCGTCGGACCGACAGCGGTATACGCAAATGTATGCAAAAGGCAAAAAAAAAGGGCAAAAAAAGGTACGGCGTCAAAGGATTAGCGGCAGTAACGATTCTGCCAGAATTCGACTTGTCTTTAGGTCCGGTTGTAGAAAGTATGCATAACGTTTACTTGGGTGTTGTCAAGTTGCACACCTTGTTGTTACTTCATGGAAATGCTGATGATGTTTGGTATGCTGGCAGCCCGGCAAAAATATCATGTATAAATTCTCGCCTAATGAACATCAGAACACCGAGTAAAATCTCGAGAAGACCGAAACCCATTGAAGATATAAATCGGTGGAAAGCATCAGAATGGCGAAATTGGAGTCAATACTACGCACTACCATGTCTTGAGGGAATAATACGTAAATGCGATCTCGAGCACTTGGCGTTAATTTCTCGCGCGACTTACATCTTAAACCAGGACAGCATTGATACGGACGAAATGCAGGAAGCTCGATTGCTCATAAAAGAATATGTTCGAATATGGGAAAACACATTTGGAATACACAACATGAAGTATAATATCCACCTTCTGAATCACTTGGTAGATACCGTTCAAAATTGGGGACCTTTCTTCGCCCATAGTGCATTCCCTTTCGAATCATGGAACATGAAGATAATTGACAAGGTTACCAGTGCAACTTCTAGGCCTCTTCAAATCGTGACGCGATTCTTAATGACACGATTCATTGAAAGATGTTTGATCGATCCGGACATCACTGACAAAACGAAGAAAGCAATACGTTCAATCTTGACGAGTGGTTTGAAGAAGCGAGACATTTCAATCGATCTCATGCCAGGATCATCGAAATTTCGTGGTATTGGAAATTCTTATAACCGTCCACCGCATCGTTGGGAATTTGCTGCATTGCGTTCTGCCGGATATCTACCAGAAACTGTGTGTTTCTACGAACATGCGATTATTAACGGTATCGACTACAGGTCTCGAGAAAAGGACAAAAAGAAAATAACGCGTTTTTGCAATAAATTTCTGTATTGTCCTAAAATTGAATATGGCGAGATCATAGAAATCGTCAGCTTTTATGATCACGACGAAATAATACACGGGTTCTTAGTCGAACGCGTGTGCACTCTCGGACTAGCTTTCGGAGCCCGGAATATTCAAAATGCAGAGCCTTCATTGCACAAAGCATTTGTCAATACTGACGATTTACCGGTTCCAGCAATAATGATCAAAACTCCCAACGAATGCCGTATTACCAGACTTCCAAATGTCTGGGAGACGGATTAGTAACAATCAACATTTTTGATGCACCTTTTTATTGCGGTAACAATTATATTTATTATAGCAATATGGTTACTGGCATTTCTCATTGATCTAATAACGCGTATTAATTTTACAGACACCGAGGATATTACGTAGGATTCATCCAGAAAGTTATGACGACATCGCTGGAAAATCAAGGATAATGCGGCGCATATTGTTGTCCAATAATCCAATTAACGACATTGGATGAAATTGGAAGAATTAGATGAACGACTTTCAAAGTGTTATTCGGCTGAAACGAAACAACTCAGAAGTTGTATTATATTAAGGAGGAGTTACATTTGTACAGAAATACACTAATTTTCACGAAACAAGCCGTTCGTATTATCTTAACATTGCTATCAAACAACTCCATTTATGTAATATATATGTCCATATATACTTTACCTTTTGATTCTTATTTTCTGTTTATTTTTGGCATAATTGATGAAAAAAGAAAATATAGTAAAGATTAATCGACCAGTTTTGCCCTCTGTTGCTTTTGTTTTTTTTCAGCGGCGATCAACGCACTTCAAAATACTTAATCAAAAATGATACAAGTCGACAGCATTTCCGAACCAAAAACACAACATCCATTGTATTTTTGGTGCTCAATGCTTTGACTTTCATAGTTTTAAATCGGGTTTTTAGACAGCGTGAAACTCTCAAGAAAAAATGTAAAGACAATTGAGATTACGAACTAATCAGAACGGTCTTTTTTGCATCGCTTGTTCGATTGCACCTAAAAAAAATCACCGGGGATGCAATTTCCAAGCAGTCGCTTGTGCGGTCGTTTATTCAGTCGTCTTTAAAAAAACGACCGAGGATAGACTTTCCAGGTTGGTCGCTTGTGCGGTTGTTTGTTCGGTTGTCTCTTTAAAAAACGACCGTATATGAGCTTTTTGATGAACGGAATGAGCTTTTCTGGATGGTTGCTTTTACGGTCGTTTGTTCAGTCGCCGATCAAACGAACAACTTCACTGCCGAAACGCGGCAAAAGAATGTCGCGAGAGCGGTCGCTTTGATCGTCGTTAATGTGGTTAATTTTTGGCACAAAACGACCGTCGCTTTTAGGGTCGTTTCTTCGGTCGCTTTTCGCGGTCGCTTGGTTTGCTAGGGTCCCTCAGCGATAATTTAGAAGTGAATCATTGTCAAATTCTTGCTGTCAAATACGTTGTTACGAATTAAACCTTTCAAATCATGACCGCTCAGTCCGGGATATCACACACATTTGTATCATAAGGTAGAAAAAAAATTGAACGAATAAAGTAAATACGTTCCCGTTTCTTTAAGTATAAGTCATTATACAAAAATTGCTATAGGTTTCAAAAGAAAGGGATGAAATAACTTCCGCATCCCTCCGATTCAATATGAACTATCATAATTGGAAATTAATGTGTTTTTTCGGACTGTTGAGGTTTTCGGACCGAACAAGCAGTATGTGTGTGCAAATCTCATGAAATGAGATTTGAAGTATCTATAAATGCATCGAAATGTACGGTCCACAACGACTGTCAAATGTAGAATGCAATTACAAAATCACTCATTGAAGAATTTAAATGACTGAAAACATCTTGTTCAGTCAAATTAGCAATTCTAATGCTCTAAATTATGTCGAACAATGGTGGAATACATATCTATACACGTGTTACGTCCTGAGAATTTTTCCAAAATATTTCAAACAGAATTAACAAAATATTTGAAATATATTAGTTCGTTAAAAATAAACATGGGAAAAATTGCCATTGTTTAATTGGTCGAATTCAAAGTTTCGATAAATAGATAAAATACCTAATGAAAGAATCATCCGTTGTTAAAAATAATTAGCCTTCAGGTGAATTAGGCTGATGTACAGAGGTGACTGTACGAAGCAAATCAACCGTACGAGAGTCGGTAACCTGAGGCGCAAAAATGCAGATAAGGATATCGGCGGAGCGCTCCTCACAGTTGTCGAACATAGGGCCTGCTTGTACGGCGCGTGTCACGATGGGCACGATGTTGAGAGCGGCCGTTGGGCATAATGAGTGCAGCACCTCCTGGACGGTGAATATCGATGAATGCTAGATCATCGTTATAGTCCAGGAGGATCATAGTTGAAATAATAAATGAGGCAATGAATGGAAATCCAGTTTGAGGGACAAATATACGGGAGTGACATAGTATTTTTGGAAATTATCAACAGATTCGGGAAATAAAATAGAGTCAAGAAGTAAGCAAAGAAAATGAAGTCATATCGTCAAATAAAATACTAAGAAGGGAATAAATATAAAAATAATAAATAATCGATAAATAATCAAATAGCAAATAACAGGGGAAAATATGGAAACTACGAAAAAGGCAAGAAATGCAGAATCATTAACACAGAAATTCAGGAAAATAATCAGATAAATATTAAGTTAAAAATGTATGCCAAGTATTGTTAACTTCGCAATGAACGCTCGTACAGCTTTCATTCAAATTTGTATGTTCATAAAATTCGCGATAAAATTTAAGTAGTAACAAGTTAAAATATCAAAATTATTGTAAACTTATGAAATTAGAAATAGTTAATTAGTCAATCAAAGAAAGGAATCAGGTGATGAGAGTGGGGAGACGAGGCGCAGGTGTGACAGCGGTGACGCGGGGGTGTCCGGCACCGAAGTTATTTATTCGCGCGCCCACCGCCCATTCGGTACCTTCTTCGCGACCGGGGCACAGACCTCAATATTGGATTGTACTTAGAAACACTAACAAAGAACCTGTAAATCGACTTGTAAAATTTTCGAGCCAGTATTCAGTTTTACCAATTTCAATAAATCATTCGTAACTTTCCAAATCATTCCATCGAGTTTGAGCATATTTCGTCTGAAAATCATTCCATCATTGAAATCATTCATCGTTAAAATCTGGGAAGGACGTTCATTTCTGGAGTCGACCATCATCATCATTCGATTCTGACTCGAATATTCATCCAGATTTGGGAAGGACGTTCCATTTCGATATCGATATTCATCATTCATCAATCGATTCATTCGATCTTTTATTCCGAGGTAAAACCATTGCATTCATATCGTAAGTTTGGAAAATTACCATCTACATCGTAAAAATTCATTTCTTCTGAATATTTCTTCATCATTAATTATTTATCAGCGTTTATTTGTTGTTATCAAAGGTTAAAATATTTCTTGGTCAATTTATATTCGTGTTGGTCAATTTTATTTCAGCTATAATAGTGCGCATTAAGAGTATTGGAATAGGTCGGGAGAAAACAGTGAGTAAGCGTGATAGTGAGGTGTCGCGAGCCGTGCGTCGAGGGTGACACGCGAGAGAGAGATAGCCGCGTATTGAATTCCAGGCGATAGAAAGAGATAGCATCCAGAATTTTCTTGTCCAGTTTAAAATCGTCACTTAAAATCTAGTAAATTCGAACTTTTAACCGCGAATAAAATATCGTCAATTACATATATATACATTCTAGGCCCTATCCCGAATTATTTTCCGAAAGGTTAGGTTCAAAACAGGGCCAAATCCTCGATAAAGCGTCATCTCCGAATAACGTGTAAAGGGAGGGTGTAAATTCTCCTTGACCGAGATGGAGTGAAAATTGCTGATCGGGACGTAACACACGGTAACAGAATACAGTAATCAATGTCATTACATCTCATACGTGATATCTTCTATTGAAAGATCAAAATGAAATACCTAAATTGTCTATACAGTGTTGTGTGTTATTATTCCCGAAAGTTCCATAAATTTCTAATAAAGTGTATGGCCAGTTTTCATAGACTGAACGATTAGGGAAAGGAATTTCTTCTATATCAGTAAATAAATCAACAATGATGCAATTACCATTATCTTCCACTGTTGCCAGCCTATTCTCGGCCAATTGCAGCTGCCTTTGTGTCTCCACCAATTGGGCGCACACTTGCGCTACGTCCGGTTCTTGCGCTGCTGCCTCCTTCCGGCGCGCAACAGCTCGTCTTCTCATTTCTGCAATTTTTTTTATTTATAACAGCATTTTTCCAATTTTCTCGATTATAATATCTTACCTTTTCGCCTCTTATTTCGCTTTTGATTTTTTTCCGATGCTGCTTGGACTGGAGCTGCGGGTTGTTGTTCGGCTCTTCGATGTTTTCGTTTCCGTCTGCGACCTAGAATTTAGTAAATTGTGTTAACTTAACGTGGGGCTAAGGATCAACTTAATGTCAAAATATTTTGAATCAATTTTTGTCCGAAACGGTTTTATAAAAGAAAAAGCGAATTGCGGGGCTCACTGCATATTTGATAAACGCATTGCGCCGCACGATACGTTTTTCATTTTCAGAATCGTTTCTACAAAAAATGGATTCAAAATTTTTACTCTTTCTCTCGAACTCATACGTGTTTAGCCTCCACTTAACGCTTTGAGCCATGCATTTTGACATGGTAAAAATAAAATCTCGGTATTTCATGCTAAGAAATGAGTTTAAAAAAATAGAAAATTGAGCGAAAGAAGGTGGGACACCCTATGTCTGACCCTGACGCAAAGGGTTAACTTATGTTTTGTGATTCTTTTTACATATATACGGTTATATATTGTAACTGTTTGGCCATCGGCGAGCACCCGACGACGAGCTAAATCCGATATTATTGGCATAAAGTGAGATAACGCGAGGTGTACGTGGCGCCATCTGTCTGGATCGAGCGGCGGCGCGATCGATATCGAACCGAGCGCAAGCGCAGACGAGAGATCGGAAGCACCACGGCGCTGCCGAGCGGGCTTGCGGCGAAAGCACGCTCAAGGTCGAAGAAAGGCGAAAGCGAGGGAAAATCGGCCTCGCTGATTGGACAGAAATGACGACACTACCGTTGCACACGGCACCAACCGAGCACGCCATTAGCTCAGCGGGTACCACCGGATGATCGTCACAGCAATATTGACCCGGTATTGGAGGGCGAGGGGAGCTCCCCGCGAGTAGCCAATCAGAAAATTAATAATCGGGCGACCGCACGCAGACGCGAGTCCGCCAGAAATCTGCCGGACCGACGGCATGGGAGTCCAAAATCGGGGTATAAAAGACGGCGATTTCGACAGTCGATCATCAGTTCATCGGATCTACCTTACCAGCGGACAACTTTCAAGGAATAAAAGTGAAAAGTGAAAGTGAAACGTGAAAAGTGAAATAAGTGAAATCGCCGTGAAACAGTGCCAAAGACGACTTATAAATTTTGTGCTACTGTGGACTTATAAATTTTGTGCCGTTCGGACTTATAAAATTTGTGCCGTTCGGACTTATAAAATTTTGTGCCGATTTGGACTTGTGAAACTCGTGCCGAAAAAGAACTTATAAATTTTCGTGCCGAGGACTTTGACTTGTGAAATCTTGTGGCAATTTGGACTTATGAAAATTATGCCGATTCGCACTTATAAAATTTAGTGCAAGGTGAACTTATAAAAATTAGTGCCGATTGGACTTATACATTTTTGTGGAAGTGAAGAATAACTGGTAAAGAAAAAACTGCGCCGAGCGAGACTGATAAACAACTGGTATTATTGAAGATGGTCAGGTGAAACTTGGTGCGAGCAATAATCTACAAAGTGTCAACCGGTGCAACGATCGGAACGAATCGGTCAAATGACCAAAGTGACTGGACAGAAAAGTCATAAGTGTCAAGGTGAAAAATAGAACACCACGGTCCCGAAAAAGTCACATCCAGGGGTTAATTCACTTCCCCTGAAGTCGACTACAACAACAGTTCAAGGTAAAAACATCCAATTGTCGAATTAACACCAATTGCAAATCGCGAGGTGAGCGAGCTTTCACCGTCGATCGCCGCGCCGTGACGTCAGAACGAGATAGCCGAGCACAGCGGCCAGCTGGACTTCGCGACGACCGCGAAGCTGCCCGCGCATGCGTAGTGCGGTCCACACGCGAATAAATCCTTTCGACGCAATATTCCGACTTCAAGAAATTAAATTATTTTAGATAAAGAGAAAGAAGATCCGAGCATCAGAATAATCGTTTTTCACTAATGTTGTTATCAATGGACATAATATGTTGAACGATAATAAATCAAACAAGTCGATTCAAGGAATAGAAAGACTTGTAATCACATGAGAGCTTGTCATTTTATAAATAAAAATTATTATCGTTTCATATAAAAAAAAAACGCCTCTGACACACCAACCCAGAATTCCTAGACACTCGAGTCCACGAATCCTTCCGTTTGAGTGCCCGTTCCTCTGAAGGAGGTGCGCAAATCCGGAAATTATTGTACGGAGCCTTGCTCATGTTATAATATATATCACCGTATACATAAAGTCGATAACAGTTATACCGATTGACTTTACATTTGTATTATATAGGCTAACAACTTATCATCCATTATGGTATTCAAACATTTTCAACCTTTGTTAAATGAATGTATATTAAAAACAAATTTTTCGTCGACAAATCAATACTTTTTTGCGAGTTTGACAACTAATGACGCAATTAATAAACTTGAAAAAATGCGAAACTTGTCGACTATGTAAAGGCTAAAGCGCGATTACCCTATGACTTATGCATAGCGTATAAACCCTTCTGCCTTTACACATGTAATATAGTGAAATTGCTTAAAGTTAATAAAAATTACCGACGACGTCTGCTAACGGTGTTTGACGTTCCCCTGCCCCATCGATGACCGCGTTTCCCGGTAGACGATTTTCTTCTTCTACTATATAAACATTGTGAAAAGCAAATAAGTATAGCTCAAATAAATTTCGTGTGATTTGCTGTTGCTTTCATGAGAATTACCAATGTTCTCATTCCGTGGCGCTTCCCGTTCGTTTTCATCAGCGATGGGCACGATAAGCGGCAGATGAATGTCCTCTACACGGTATTAATTGAATAAAAGACCAAGTTACTATATCAGATAAAACAAATGAATTAATAATGATTTTTAGAAGATTCATAAAAATTACCGATGATACCATGCGGGGGCGACAGTCCTCTATCGTCTTCAACGTCCACTTCGGCTATAAGGCATAAATTATAAGACTTGAATTCAATATTACGTTAGGGGATTAAACGGGTAAATTACGAGCCTTTTGCGTACAATAACATAAACTTTACCGATGTTGGCGATCGTTGGCGAAAGTCGTCCATTTTCTTCGTCGTCGAATTGTAGTGGGAGGACCCCTTCTTCCTCATCTTGAAGCTCTAATCGCTGTATACCGTTAGGTTCTCGCTCATGTTGAAGCTGGAATCGAGGTGAAGGGATATTTTCATCCTCATCGTCAGACGCAGATCGCAGTGCAGGAATGTTTTCCACTAATTGTAAAATATCAAATAATTGCTACGTTACAGATGAAAGAAGTGTATTGCAATTTAGTAATCTCATGAACATTACCATCGATGATGTGCGGCGGCGATCGCGGTGAGAGACTGGCTTCCTCATCACTGGATTCTGACCGCGGTGTGGCGATGGCTTCTACGCGGAATAAATTGTAAATAACCAAACGACGGAAATAATAACAACGAAGTGTTTCATTTTTATTTTAAAGGAGGAGTGGATAATCCTAGAATTTTAGTACACTGGAAGTTTATATAGTGACTGCACAATCCTCTTATCTACGCGTCAATAAAATTCGTCGCAAACATGTAACATTACCTATTGGATTCGGGATCACTTCGACGGATTCGTCGCTTGAACTGACAGTTCCATCATCGGATCGATCATCGCCAGAGTCTACACACATTTTTGATATAATGACCGTGTTTGTAATTTTTAATCGAATTTATATCATGGAGAAAAAATCTATCCCATGGAAAGTGAAAATAGTTTCAACGCCTTGACCGCAAGGTTTTCGAAATTGAAAGCAAATTTATAGATAGTAACTGCACAATCTTCTTATGTACGCGTCAATGAAATTCATCGCAAACATGTAACATTACCTATTGGATTCGGGATCTCTTCGACGGATTCGTCGCTTGAACTGTCAGTTCCATCATCGGATCGATCATCGCCAGAGTCTAAACACATTTTTTATATAATGACAGTGTTTGTAATTTTGAATCGAATTTATATCATGGAAAAAAATCTATCCCATGAAAAGTGAAAATAGTTTCAACGCCTCGACCTCAAGGTTTTCGAAATTTAAATAATTTTGTATATTTTTGTGTAGTTCTCAGTGAAAGAAAAATTATGCGAATGAAAAAAAGCCGAAGAAGAACAGTACGCTGATCCTATAGATTCTATATCAACACAAATCCAACTCGACACCGACACATCTGAGCACAGGCAGAACGATCTGTGAATGAAATTTGGAGCGACTTAACATAGACGCAACTGGATATAGGCTATATTGTATATGCCCGGAGTAAAGAAGAATAGTTACCAAGTGCTCGTATAATTATCGTCGTATAATGCCAGTGCCGATTGGGAGAAAAGTATAAAAGATTGGTAACTATTTTCCTTTCCAGTCGGGTCCGTATCTGAATCGTCGACTTGCTGGTGCTTTGATTTAAAAGCAAGCACACTAACCACTAGACCAGCGGTTCTTAACCGTGGGTCCATGGATCCCCAAACTACACGGAGGACCCACTGTGAACCCCCAAGGTTAAGAACCACTGCACTAGACCAACGCTCCGGTTATGAAAAATATGTAAGAAAGATAATAATGACGAGTAAAAGTGTGCTGGACGCCATCATAATAAACGATGAGGAAAAAAAAAATAGTAATTTACGATAGTAGTGCGATAAAACTTTTTCTGGCGCGTGTCAGTTAACAGCACAAGCCGAAGGCGAGTGCTGCAATCACGCAAGTTCAGAAAAACTTTTTCGCACGAGTATCGTTGTAGAAATTTACTTGTTAAATAAAATTCCTTATTTCGCAGGACTATAAGTTATCATTATATAAGGAATTTATTTTTCAATATTTATGAGAACGAATTGCCCGAAAGCGTAAAAGTGAACTTCCATACGATTAAAAACGTTAAACGAACAAAATTATTATATTCGGTTACATGGATAAATTTCCTGGTCGGAACTATTATTGAATGCCAAAGTGGATATTTGTTCAAGCTAATTTTATCACGTCAATCCGTTTATGTTATATGAGATCCGGAAAAGAAAATACTCATCTCGAATTTTGTCAAGTCCATTCTTCAATCAATTCTTCAAGTAGCGAATGACGTCGATGATGAGATTCCGTTCGTCTTAATTGTAGTATATTGGATAAAATTCGAGTAAACTATAACTCTTTTCGGAGAGACTCGATCCCTCTGTTCTCCACGGCAGTCCAACCAGAAGTACTTGATCGCAAGATCGTAATAAATTGGTAGGGAGTATACGTCAGCCTCCCACCTTCTGATTATCATTACCGAATTTCGTCGACTCTTGCGTCTCTGGTCTTTCGACGTACGAGCACGCGGTCGGTTTAAAATCACTACATTATCCCCCTTTATTTTGGATGAATCGATTCGATGACATACAAAATAAATTATATCAATTTCAGTCATATACTTCTCACTTCACACATTCAATGACGCCACTCCAATAAGAGTCTTGTCCTACCATATTCTAATTACATAAAATTTACTCGAAGCTCGTTGAACATTGGTCGTTTTTTTTTTTAATATAATCGTCCCGTTAACATTCATACACTCACTCATTCATGCAAAACCTAATTAAAAATAGATTTTCTTTGTAAAGAAGAAAATAGTCAAAGTTTACATTGGCATGCCTGTATAACATTAATATAAAAACTAAATCACGATAAGAGAATTAAAAAAAAAAACATATATATATATACATTGTTTACATCAATACATTATTTACATGATATACGAAAATGGAAACGTCTGAGAGATGAATTAAATATAACCTATTGACAAATGGGCTCATTATATTTCCTGAGATTACTACGATTGTATGTTCCTTTAATTTTATTTTCATCGTTTACCTCTGCAAGAACGAACGCATTGGTGCCTTTTATTTCAGTGATTTTGTATGGTCCCTCAAATAAGTGAAAACATTTATGAGTCACTCTATCGGTGTTACTAGAGATATGAGGGACTTTGAGCAATACTAAATCTCCTAATGCAAGCGGAACTGTGGAAATATTTTTCTGCAGTTTTTTACGAGTTTCGAAATTTTTAAGCAGGCGTTCCCTAGCGAGGATTATTTTAAGATCGTGTGGTGAATCTTGTGATTTCGGGTAATCAAACAAGTCATATATTTTATCCTTCGGCCGAGAACCCCAGTGTAACTCATACGGTACAAATCCTGTACTACAATGCGTGGTATTATTGAGCAGAGTTTCCATTCGAGGTAAATGCCCATCGAGTATGACGATCCGAACAAAATGTACGAAACAGTTTTCCAAGCTCTCGCATTACTCTCTCAGTTGGGTTGGATTGCGGATGGCGAATAGAAGAAAAGACCACTTTAATATCATTGTTGATTAACTCTTTTTTCCAAATCTTTGAAGTAAATTGCGATCCATTATCCGATAAAATTCTTTTAGGCTTCCCAATTTTCACACAATAGTCGTCTAATATTTTTTTTACGAGCTTCGAAAACGCGTCCATAACAACAAAAATATATTGTACTCCGCCTACGGACATGGGTAACGGACCGTAGAAATCTACTGTGACTAGATCGCCCGGACATTCAGATTCTACAAGACAATATTCTCCGGCCATACTTCGCTGTAAATGCTTTACTCTTTGGCATAAATCGCATCGAAGAATATGTCGCTTCGCGTCTTTATTCATTCCTTTCCAATAAAAGAAACGTTTTAACTGACAGATCGTTTTATAGACTCCTGCATGGCCAATTCTGTCATGCTCGGCTTGAATTATTAATGACCTCAATTCGAGAGGAACAACGATGCACCAATGCAACGAACGAGTGGATTTGTGAAACCAGATCCCATTATGTTTTTGGATTTGATCATTTTGACTGTTTTCACAGCTTCTCACGAACATCATTACGGTTTCATCTTGTTCCTGTAATTGAGCGAGTTTTCTTATTTCTTTTTTGTAAATCGGATCTAATTCGAGCTGAGTAATCATAATCAACGCATCAACTATATAATTCTTTGTTTCATCGATATCACAAAGCAGGAGATTTGATATGATTAATTGCTTTATATTTTCTTCTTCAAATTTTCCTTTAGGATTTCTGCTAAAAAAATCGGCTACAATATTATCACGTCCTTTACAATATTTGACAGCGAATGAATATTCCTGAATCAATAAGATCCACCTCGACAGCCTAGCCGTATGATAAGGTGTTCTATTGAGAAAGGTCAATCCTTGATGGTCAGTGACGATAATAAACGGACGTACAAGAAGATATACCCTAAACTTTGTAATTGAATATACAATCGCAAGGAGCTCTTTCTCCGTCGTTGTATAGTTCAATTCAGCCGGTATAAGTCCTCTGCTCACAAGGGATATTATTTTGTGCTCATTACTTTCATCAATTTGAAAAAGAATTCCACTAATTCCTTTATCAGATGCGTCTGTCTGCAAATAAAACGATTGATCAGGCCTATAGTGTGCCAGTTCTACGGTTCTTTTAAAATTTTCTTTCAACTCTTTGTACGATATCGAATGTGCCGGTGTCCATTCCCATCGGGAATTGTTTTTTAATAGCGATCTTAAAGGCTCAACATATTCCGCATGTTTATAGCTAAATTGGCGATAATAGTTGCAGATGCCCAAAAACTTTTGCAATTGCTGTTTATTTCTCGGTTCTTCGAAATTGACGATCGCGTCTAACTTGTTAGGATCTGGTGTTATTCCACGAGGTGTTAACACGAATCCCAAAAAATGTACAGAACTTTGACAGAAAAGAGCTTTGCTTAATCGTAATGTGAAATTATGTTCTTCGAGTCTCTGTAAAATTTTGTTAAGATGCTCGATGTGTTGTTCGAAAGTGTTTGGCGCTATAAGCAAATCGTCTACATAATATGTCAGATATTCAGCAAAGTCATCTTTAAACGCGAGGCTAAGTACTCGTATGAACCCACTACCGGACGTCTTTAATCCAAAAGGAATTACTTTAAACTGGTAGAGTTTTCCGTCAAATAAAAAGGCTGTAAACTTTCTCGATTCCTTCTTTAACGGTATTTGCCAGTATCCATGAGTCAAATCTAGAGTCGTCATATAATTTTTTCCGTAGTGCTTCTGCATTATTTCACTAATAATTGGAGGGGATTCGTTGTCGCCCTCTATTATAGCATTTAAATATCGTGCATCTAGACAGACTCGTACTCGACCGTCTTTTTTACTGACAATCCGTAGGGGATTGCAGTATCCCCCACTTCCCCGTTCTATAATATTTGCTTCACACATTAACTTTATTTCATTTCTTACAGATTCTCGCAGATGAATCGGAACTGGATATGAATGATTTGAGATCGGTTTTGATTGAATTAACTTAATTTCGTGTTCGTAAATAGTTGTCAGACCTGGTTTGTTAGAAAATACATTTTTGTGCTTTAGAATCAAATTGAGTAGTACGTCTGCGCGACTCCGCTCCAACGACGTTAGCTTGCGCGCGAAAGATTGAAATTCCTCAGAGAAAACTTGTTCACATTCGAATATCACATCGTCACTATTGTGTGTCTCTTTTTCATTATGTAAGTAATCGAAATTAATATTGTTTTCACTATCAGCACACGCTTCAATTTCTTCGCACCGATAATTATCGATTTCATGAACAGCATTTATTTGTCGAATCGAATTTACTTTCGTTTCATCTCGTACATGACGAGGTGAACGAGCATCAGATTCTATTAAACTGCAATCAATGTTGACATTATCAACATCAAAGAATTCTTTTAAATGCAACGATTCATTATTCACAATATTAATGTTTACAACGTCAGTGTTCGTTTCAATTTTTTCAGTGTTTATAGCGATGTTATCCACAACTAAACTCGTAGTTAGTGGGATTTTAGGTTCATAGTGAGATTGTTCTCGTACTTCTGTATTTTCATGATGAAACATATGTTGATTATCACGATTACTTTCTACAGGGTGTTCATGAGAATTATCATTACACACTTCGTTAATCTCTTGGTGACAATTATTCTTGTTCGAATTACGGACGTTTATAATTTCGATGTGCATATTATTCTCCTGCTGAACTATTTCAAGTCTCTCCGAGAAATCTCGATCAAACATTACCAGACCAGAATCGAGCAAACGACCCTGTATACTTATAGTTTGATTTTCGTAATTAATTATTCCCCTGTTTAAATGTAGCCAGTCGTTTCCGAGTATACAACTTGATGTTAGATAAGGAACTACCAGGAACACCGGTCTAAATACACAATTTCCGATACTGGCTTCGAACAAAATTTGTCGTTTTATCGTTGTCCGTTTTTTACCAATCGCCGATGATACCGAAATGTTTGTTACGGGCAGTTCGATTAATTTGTAAGTCTGTTTAAGTTCATTATAAAAATCTTCGGAGAAGCACGTCACCTGACTACCTGTATCTACCATGACCCTTACAATTTTATTTCCCACCATGAGTCTCACATGAGGGCTGGGCCGAATAATCGATCTTAAAGCAGGTGATTGTGGAATTACTCCATCAACCTCTTTATTTAGGTCCTCTATAAAATCCAAAAATCTATGACACGACGTTGGACCACCTTTCATCGTGTCCAGAATTAGTTTAACGGATTTCCCTGAGTTTCTGGCCTATTACATATAGGTTGATTGTTCGATTGCCCTACTGCGTTATTTTGTCTATAATTTACTTGAAAGTTCGGCGGAGGTACTCGGAAATCAGGCAACTGTATGGGCTGACCGAAATTATTTTCAAAGGGTTGTACGTTTGCAAAGCGAAATCCTTGTGGATTATTTTGATATCCGTTGTTCTGTGGTCTTTGATCAAACGCCTGATTGTTATACAAGACTGAGTTTCTTCCACGAGATCGATTTTGATTTTTAGTGCTGTTATTGTTGCTCGATTGATTTGATGCAGAGAATTGCAAACTATGGACCTGGCCATTTTGAGCATAATATTGATTTCTCGAATCTTTGTTGCGATTAAATTCTTCCTGAGCGATGTCGAGTTGTGCGAGAGCTTGGGCAACCAGATTAGTATCTGCGTAATTTACAGTTGCTAGACTCGATCGTATGCGCGATGGAAGCTGCTGAATGATAGAGTAGTTTATCTCGTATTGAGTCAACGGGGGTTCAAAATGCCGCGTGTCTTTAATCTGTTTGTAAAAATACGAATGCATCGAGCCTTCATTAGACTTGTATTTGCGATTAGCCCATTGATTTTTAAATCGTACCTTGACCGGGACCGAATAGAACTCGGCGACGAATTCCCGCTTAAACTGTTCAAAACTCGCTATTTGATTTTTTACCACGTTATACCAAATTTTTACTCTGCCCTCGATTATGTTTTCCATTACAACAATTCGGTGCTCATTGCGTACGTTCTTTAGCTTAAAGTAACGTTCGACGTCTTCGATATACTCGAGCGGATTATTATCATCGGAGAACTTAGGGATATTTATATTTATATGTAAATTTTGCAGGTGCGTGACGAGCCCATTTACCAATTGATCGTTCGCTTGGTTATTTCCTCCGCGCGGTACGTCGGCGTTTTGGTGTACCGGTAGGACTCCATCATTTTGGCGAAAAGCGGCGTTCTCCGCTCTCAATTGCTCCAACTCAGCTCTCTGTTCATCTATCCGTCTCTGTTCCTCTCTAAGACGTTCCCACTCGTTAGCGATATCGGCTTGTATATTTTGATTGTCGATCACCATTTCGACCGGTACATTTATTTTCCTGCGAATATTCAAACTTCTCTTAATATTACTAGCTCTCTGCGAAATATTCGATATTCCTACTTTGTTTACGCTGGACACTCGTTTGCTTTGTACCGATAATCCCGTCAATAAACTCGAGTGCCTTCCACGCTCTAATGATTTCGATCGCGTTATACGTGGCGATATCGTATTTATCTTTTTTTTCATGAGCAACGGCTACGTGCTACCGTGCCAACAAGTTGGGCGCCAAATGTAGAAATTTACTTGTTAAATAAAATTCCTTATTTCGCAGGACTATAAGTTATCATTATATAAGGAATTTATTTTTCAATATTTATGAGAACGAATTGCCCGAAAGCGTAAAAGTGGACTTCCATACGATTAAAAACGTTAAACGAACAAACTAGAAAATTACAAACAAAAACAACAGGCATATAATAAATGGAAAACGAAACATAATTATGTACGGCATACTGCAAATAAGACGAAAATAATAAACATAAATTAATTTGATATATATGTATACATAATCGTGTATAAAATTAATAGAGACCCCGAAGATTTTAATGGGACGAGGAATCCAACAATAAAAATAAATTATACAGTCATATGTTTGAGGTGGCCACCGTGTGAAAGAATTTTATTAAATTATTAAAATAACAATGATCCTTGATCTCAAATAAAAAAAATAAATAAAAATGTATATCAATATGTATATGTATAACCGGTGTAAAGAGCCACAAATATCACAAAATTTACTTAAAACTAATAATCACACACACACACAACAATCATACGTCAGGAATCGATTCAATCAATACAAATAGAAAATTATTATATTCGGTTACATGGATAAATTTCCTGGTCGGAACTATTATTGAATGCCAAAGTGGATATTTGTTCAAGCTAATTTGATCACGTCAATCCGTTTATGTTATATGAGATCCGGAAAAGAAAATACTCATCTCGAATTTTGTCAAGTCCATTCTTCAATCAATTCTTCAAGTAGCGAATGACGTCGATGATGAGATTCCGTTCGTCTTAATTGTAGTATATTGGATAAAATTCGAGTAAACTATAACTCTTTTCGGAGAGACTCGATCCCTCTGTTCTCCACGGCAGTCCAACCAGAAGTACTTGATCGCAAGATCGTAATAAATTGGTAGGGAGTATACGTCAACCTCCCACCTTCTGATTATCATTACCGAATTTCGTCGACTCTTGCGTCTCTGGTCTTTCGACGTACGAGCACGCGGTCGGTTTAAAATCACTACATCGTACCAAATTTTACTTCACAAGGTTTGAAAATGGGGTATTTGCGCACGAGAAGCGTGCGTAAAACTGTCATTTTAGCACCGCGTGTAATAAAAGTTTTTTTCGGTAGATGTATAAAAATGTCATTCCACGAACAATGCGACATAATTCTTTGGACCAGATTCTACAATACACGTTAATGTGTATTTAATGGTGCACAGGCATCGTTCTCTTCAGTATCATTATAATAATAAACGTTGCATTTTATAAAAACTTTAGTTCTGTGAAATTCTGTAAAAAAAATCGAGAGTATTCGCAAATATATTGTACAGCGGTAAATTACCATTTTGTGGGGGTGCATTATCAGCATTGTCGATGAGCGAGTGTGGTGGATCATCTGCAAATAGGTCTTGCTCGAAATCCGGATCTTGCTCTAACAAAAAAAGAAAATAGATCTATACGATCGGAATGGAGGTGCCACACATGAAGCAATTGTACATATTACCGAAAGGGAATTAGCTTTAGTAGCTTCAGTATTTTCGTTAAGATTTGAAACGATAAAAAAATTATTTATGGCGGATATGGCGATTTTATGGCGAATGAACACATGGAAAATTATACCTAAAGGTATAACATATATACCTATAGGTATAACATATATAACATATATACCATATATACAACTAAGGGATCTTGTATGGCGTACTCTGCGCCGTCCCGTGGATTCCTTTCCTGAGCAATTTGGAGATCTACATTTCCTTTCAGAGAAGCTGCTTTTTCCATGAACTCGTTGACAGTAATCTCTCGCATGTGCAATTCTCGCCACGCTAAGTAAAATGTAAATTCATATTCCTTTAACATAATCCAATCTTCGACTACACACAGTTACAATTGGACTCAATATCTAATACAATACAGATGGATTGATAATCAAACAATATCGTAACAGAAACGGTAACAATTAACACCTTTTGACAATAATACGATAAAATCATGTCATAAACTTTTTTACTTTAAAATAACTCAATCGTCGACATCTAGAGTTCATAAAGGCATTTCTATTTTAAAAAATCAGTTACGATACGAATTTTCGTTGGTAATCCAGAAAATAAAGTTCGAGGTTAAGCTCGAACTTGACTTCAAACTTGGAACTATCAATTCACCGCTAAATATGCTTTAAATATTAAAATTTTTATTTTTATTTTGTTGTTGCATTTCCACCGTATACCCTTCTGGGTTTTTACGGAACCACATCCCGATACCCCCCTAGCACTCTCTACTAGCCCTCAGCTAATTTAGGTAAATTAGCTGAGGGCTAGTTTAGGTAAATTAGCTGAGGGCTATCGACACAATGGAAGTTAGGTAACTTCCATTGTGTCGATAGCCGACTTAGCTACACTGTACCGCATTTGCCGAGGACACGGGAAAAATACAGAAAACCCGTGCCGGTATAGACGGCCATACTGTAGTGATCCTCTGGTACTTTTGCACTTGAGTAAAGTGTAGAAACACCAAAGTCTCAGAAGAAAGTGGCTCCCGCTCGACGGTTGATGCGCCACCGAGCGCACGACTAAGCGGTCACCCATCCAAGTACTGACAGCGAACGAATCTGTTTGACTTGGCGACCATCAGAGCCACGCGCCAACCGCGCATCCACCGCTGTCGGTAATATGCTTTAAATAATTGTTGTCTATTGGAAAATCAAATTGTTTCAATAAGATACTGATACTGACCCGTCACGAGTTTCTTTTGTTTGAACACTGTCGAATATCGCGGGTGTCTGCTTATTTGAGTGTTGTTTTTTAGTCGTCGAATGTCCGCCCGAACGTCGGATTACAACTTGAGAAGTTTACCTGTTATAAAATATATCCACAAAACTTCAAAATGTATATTACTGTTCCGAGCGTAAGTGTCGCTCTTATACTGCAAACAATATGTACAGACGAAATCCCAGGGTTCAGGGCGATTCTCCATACGGTGTCCCAGTCTACTGTGGTACGATTCTATTATGTTGTTAGTACGCCGACTAAGTCCGTAAACGCTGAAACCCCGTGGGGTAACGGTCAGTAATTAGCGAAATAACTTGAAAACTGGCTAAATCGTCTTCGGTTCGTTGCTGATAAGTTATTCCTTAATGTTTGGGATTGACCTTCGATGAAGTTGGCCGGCAAGTATGCCAAAGCTAGGACTTTTTTTAAAAAACTTTTCGCGTCATCATCCCTTCGAATCAAGTTTTGTAGTCCAAGAGCCTTGGCTTTACGGAAAATCGCCTTAAAAAGAAAGTCATATGTGATGCCGAATCGCACCATTCGGCATCATATGTGATGCCGAATGCTAAACCAACATTGCATGATTCATATTGCATAATGACATACTCGGTCGTAGTGAGTATTGCAACCAGTGCTCTGTGCTGCCGTAAATACCGCAGTTATGGCATTCCGTAAGGCACGTTCGAAGTCGCTCATTACAAGGAGGATGTTGTTGTTGGGGAGAACGTGTTCTTTCACATACTCTAGAACCGCTCTATATGCCACTTCTGTTTTCTTGGTCATTATCGCCCGTACGAATGGGAAACCCTATAATGCGCAGTGAGACGAGATGTAATATAAATGCCTAAGACATCGATAAAACTAATCTTCCTGGGACAAATTTTTCAAGCGCGGTTTATTTGCCGGTTAAAAGACGAGAGCGCACTGCAGAATCATTAGACGGTCATTGTTCTTAACTGATTTTGCGGGGGTGTTCAACATTTTCGGGTAAATGCAAATAGGGTCCCACTCCATCTATCAGGTTCATACTGCGCCTAATTGCGTTTACCCAGAACAGCTTGACAGAGTTTTAAAAAAACTTGCTTTTTTCATATCATTCGCAGTGATATTAAAATTAATAAAATTCCGAGAATAAAAAAACCTATACATTTAAGGATCACACATACATTCCCAACCAAAAGATTAATACGCTCAAAATTTCAGACCTTCGCGACATGCCAAAAAAATTGAAAAGATCAGCCGTATTAATTATATCAACCCTTTTGATTTTGTAGAATAAATTGTAAAAAAAAATGAGACCACTTTTTATTTTCGCATTTTATATGAATGCCTTGATTTTTCAGAATTCACAAGCATTTTTTCGGAATTTTATATTATTGCAAATTTTTTTTTTCGAAAATTTGAAAAATCGATGTAAATGCATGAATTTCGAATATGTTTCAGTATCACGATTCTGCAATACACACACAAAGTTTCTGGGCGATTGGCCACTCGTTCCGTAGTTATGGCCTTAAAAAAATTACAAGAATGGAAAATTAAAAAATAATAGAAAATTCTTTAAAAATTCATGTAGTTTCTAGAAACCCAATGAATTAATTTGAATAGAAAAATAAAGGTTTACTGATTGTTTGTTAAACTATTTTTTAACAATTTGTTAATAACTTTTTGACATTATTGTTATTCAAAATTAATGCTGTTGGCGCCTTTAAAACAGTTCATTTTTTCAGATTTTTGTACCATTAGGAAGTGTACAAATTCTTACTCTTGGCTTAATCTCACTTCTGTCTGGGAATGTACGTGTGAAGCATCTTTAAGCGATTTGATTGATATTCCGCAAATTTAATACTGATCGTAAATCGATAGTTTTAAATCGGGGCCTGATAAAGCCCTGAAAGGGCCTTTTTGGGGTCCTATCAGTGCCTTATGTAACTCTCTAAAACTTTTACCAAGGCATGTATACAGAAATTGTTGCCAACATTTAAAACGCCGTTAAATCTTTTGTACTGCAAGCATATCGATGACAATTGTATCAACCAATGAGGTTTCACACCTCTAACTAAGTGACAAATTTTAACTGCATAGCTCAAGACTTTCTAAAGATAAGACAAAATGAATAAAGTTTTTTACCACGCATGCACGCACTGTCTTTATAAACACCTTTTTCCAACGTTTGGTACCATTAGGAATAGGGGAGAGCGGGCAAAATGGAACTGTGGGGCAAAACGGGATAATGAGACAAAATGCAATTTTCCAATAACTTTTGGGATGGTTGCGCTGGTGGTAAGTTGGGCAAAACGGTGTTGAAAATCCGGATGTATTATTGGGACAAAATGGGCCATTCAAAAATTATAGGAAAATTGAATATTGCCCTCGCTGTCCCGTTTTGCCCCACTGTCCCATTTTGCCCCGCTCTCCCCTACGTTGACATGATAATTAGTGAATTGGCCACTGAGCAACCCTGACAATAGATATAGCTTCGAATAAAAAGGTTCCTTACGTGATTTAATTTAATGCCCATAATCGGCAGAAGTTGATAGGCTCCTCGTACTCGTGGCCTCGATCGGAATGTCGCGTCAATTAATGCTCTCCATACTTCTCCCATTTCGTCACGCACGAAACTTTCGTCGTAGAATATGACATGCTGAGCATTATTTGCATCGGTCACTAGTCGTACCGACAGGCGACCAGTGTCGTACTCTAAATTCCGTGCATGTGCTGGATCCGCGAGCCGATCTACAAGTTCCGGTAAATTTGCCGGGCTTGGAGGGTAACGTTTCCTTCGACACCTCTTCATGAAGCTTCGTACGTTACGAAAGGACAGCTGATCAGCAGCTTCCGGATGACTATATATAAATACAAATCCCCATCATGACAGTAAGCTATCGAATTTTCAAAAATTATATCGCGGTCGGTAAGGTGGACTGCTAATAAGTCCGTATTGCCAGTAAAAAGTTCAAATTAAATTTTCATAGAAAATAATCAACACCGGTTGTCACAAGACGTTATAAACTTTATACAAGACGTTAGAAAGTTTATAAACCTTTTTGTACGCGAAATTGATTAGCAATGGTACAAATTCAATTTGCATGTCACTTCCTTATTTTTTAACGTAATTCATAATGCCCTCATAATGCCCAATTTTCATTTGCGCACATAGGAAATTGATGCAAATATCGTAAAAAAATTAGGAATAACTGGGCAAATTTAATTTCGTTCATGAATATTTCAGTAACAAATACGTACAGAAATATCAACATTAAATCCAACCTCTGGTCAATAATTGGCAGAGAAACTCGCGTTATAAGTAAAATACCAACTTTTCATAAAGTTCAAAACCTGAAAAATTTCATAAAATTGAATACGGAACATTGTTCAATTGCCCATGAATGTGCTAAATTTCAGCTTGATAGTTCAAAATTTACCCGAGACGCACCATTTATGGTCATTTTTCAAATTAACAAAAAATAATTCAGTAATAGAACTTACACCATCGCTAGCGTATCGTACAAAGTCTTCAATTTGTACCAATGCTGGGACAAAGATTCCGCCAAAGCGTGTTTAAACCGGGCAACGTGTTCGGAATGATCGTTTATAATTTCGATCGCGCCGTTTACAAGTTTCGCCGTTCCCTGGCAAATTGTACGCTTCTGACATCGCAAGTAACTGTAAAATATAATATAGTATATCAATATCTGTCTAATATATCTTACTAGCGCCCAGATAGACAAAAGACGGCATGGCGACGAAACGGTGGCGGTACCAATGGTACGATGCCCGTTTGACGGTGCGTTTTTCTATCTGGGCGGTTACGTTGGCTCTCGGCCTCGTGCGCTCACATGTAACATATGGAAATCCATTTCATACGAAAACCGGAATTTTGCAATCCATTCCATATGCTATGAAAACCGGAATTTTGCAATGCTATGCAAGCATAGCATATGCTATGAAAAGCGTAATTCCAAAATTATGCCGTACTTGTGGTTATGTTGGACCGGGCGCTTCGCGTGCTTTTACATGGATTTCATAAATTAATTTAGCTTTTATCTGCACTACAATAAGAACTTTCTAAGCTTCATCAAAAAAGGAGGCATTAGCTTCACCGAACCGAGGACTTCACCAAAGGGGGAAGGGAGGGGAGACAAACATCCTAAATTATAAACAAATCCACAACTTTCTAAAACATATATTACATATATTTTTTGGAAAGTTGTCCTCCCTTGTTGTGGGAAGGGGGTTCTCCCTTGGCCGAGATTATTCCTCGTATGGGTTTCCTGCCCGTCCCGTGATAGCTATTTCCCGATTACACTATTCTGGTACAATTCTTCGCGTCTTGGTGAATTGTGCAAGGGAATGCGGTGTACAATAGCGCCGTGCAATATCGTCGTATGCAAGGAAATTTATTTTTCAAATCGGAAGTGACGTATATCAGGTGAATTAACGGAAATCTGAATTTCCGGTTTTTTAATTCTATACTCCATAGTGAGGGCGCGAATCGCCCGAGCCACAATAAGCTGCAAATAATTCATAAATACATAAACTCATATACGCTGGAACAGACCCATTTAATCTATACACACACATACATACCTACCTCCAATACAAACATTTTTACAATAATAAATAATGTTTACCTTCTATTATGAAAAAACTGAAATGATCGAGGAAAACGCCTCGCGATCTAAGTAATTTTTTCCTGACAAACTTGAATGCTAGACGATCGATAAAGAAACGATTTCCGACCATGATAAACGATATGACGAATACAGAAGAATGAACGAGAAAAGAAGAAAAAATAACTTTGTTACGCCGCGGAAACTGTTTTTATCGTTACGCATTAAAAACATAACCAAGCACATGTTACGTCCGGGCGAGCTCTCGACGAGTTCGCGCTGAGTGAACGTAACGGCGGTCTCACTTTTGAGTCAAGGCGTTGGCCCTTTACGTCGGGGACGGAGACCTCGCCTTCTACTGCCTAAGATTTACGATGCGCTGACAGGGTGCCTGAGACTGTGTGTCTCGTAGCACGTGGTGGAGAGCATGCAGGAAAATACGAAGAGTTGTAGAACTGTTTTAAATACTCACAAAGTATATCTTTATTAAACGTCGATGCGTCGATACAGGTGTTGCGAGTACCTTGACTAGTTCGTACTCCGCTAGAGCGTTTAAACTCAGCCGCGCAGGGCTGCTCCGAAAGAGCGTCGAGACTTAGCCGCGCAGGGCTATCGGAAACTTCCGTCGAACAGAGCTTTGCGCGCTCCATACAGGGTAAACGAAGTGTTGCAGCTTATTAGGCTGGTAGAATAACTGACTCTAGCCCGGAAAGGCTGGGCTTTTTATACTAATTCGTTCCCTATACTTCCTATGGTTAGAAGTGTAGCATGGTGGGGTTAATGCAGTTTCATAATAAAGTTATAAGCGTGACAAGGCGGTACATTTGTTCTGAGGGAAGTAGTGGGAGATTTTTGGTAGCGGTACCCCTTTGGTCTAGTACAGAGGCGACAAGTGTCACATATAGTCTAGTGATTATGACCGTATTCGGAGAAAGAAGTAAGAGAGTATGCGTAGATGCACTCGGGCAGCACGTGATCTTAAAGAATTGGGATGCCATTGACCTTTTAGCTGCAGTGCCGCGGCTGAATGAGAGCGCTCCGGTTTACGCTACTGTGGCAAGTGTCGCGTGCCGTCGCGGCCTGGTAGTGGTTAGGCGCGTGGCTAGAAAAAGTGTGTATCCCCGTTTGGGGATAGCGTATGCTGCTTAGCATGAATGGCCTCTGCTCGGGAGGGCCTATGAGTTGTAGTGAGCGCATAGTGGCTGGGCGCGTGGAGGCGCGTACTGGCTTCATTCACAGATGTGCTAGTAACAGATAGCGTATACTGCTTAGCATGAATGGCTTTTGCTCGGGAGGGCCTACGAGATTCGTTCGAACGCGTAGTTTTCGGGTGCGCGGGGCGCGTATTATTTTCATTCATAGATGAAGGCTCGGGAGAGCCTACATATGTTTCTTTCGTAGGTGTATTCCTTGAGTGTGTTGAGGGTGAGCCTACCATATGTTTTGCGTGTGTGAGGTTACGGGTTCGTAACACCTCCCTCCTTAAGACGAGTGTTAGGGAATGCAAGTGACCTAACACGAGGATAGAGATTATTGCGGTTTTCTTGGTTAATAAGGCACACGTATATGGCACTTACATGTTAATTTATATGAGTAATTAATGTATATATGATTATGTAAGGTTACATATATATTATCATGCCTTAATGTCCCTAATATTGTCCTCTTTTTTTTTCTTTTCACTTTCACACCGTATCGATGAACGTTATCAGCGGGTCTATGTATTCCGCTAGGAATTCACTGTCGTCCACTTGATCCAGGACCGTGGTGAGCCATGAAGTGGTGTTGGTGATTGCGGCCCGGTCACTGTTGTTGTTGTTGAGTCCCCTGAAGAACTCGGTTTTAATCTTCCTCGCTACTATTCTCCAGATTAATGTGAGAGTAGCGTAGTCGATTGGGATGCACGATTCGGGTTTCACGCCCGATTTTAATTTTTATATTTCCATCTCTCATAATCTCTTTTATTTCGTGAGGACCAGTATAGTGGTCTCCGAATTTTCCCAGCTTTTCCCCTCGCTGTAAGTATACGTGGTCGCCCAGATGGAAGTCGTAAGCGTGCACCTTGCGGTCGTAATATTTTTTTGACCGTTCCTTGGAGGCTACTAAATGGTTTTTAGCTATCTCCTGTATATCGTGGAGCTTGGTTGCTAGCTCGACGAGATAGTTAGCATATGTTCTTCCCTCTTCGTCTACGGCTGGTGCTTCGTAGGAGGGCTGGCGCGCTAGTCTTCCAAACACAAGTTCGAAGGGCGTGTGCTTCGTGCCCTCGTGAACACTCGTGTTGTAGGAAAAAGTGGCGAGTTCTAGCCATTCGTCCCACTCTTCGTCGCTGCTCACATATTGCTTTAAGTATTTCACCAGAGAGTGGTGGGATCTCTCCAGTGACCAGTTAGATTGAGGGTGGAACGCTGTGGTGCGGCATTGCTTGATCTTAAATTTCTTGGCAACACTTTTCATTAGTGAGCTTAGAAAATTCGCACCTTGATCAGTGAGGATAATTTTCGGAGCGCCGAAGATACATATACAGTGCTTGATGAGTGCGTCCGCGATGTTGGCTGAAGTGGCTCTCGGGAGAGCTACTGCAAGTGAATACTTTGTGAGAAGATCCTGCATGGTGAGTACGTATTCATTGCCTTTCTCTGTACGCGGCAGGGGTCCGACTATGTCCATAGAGATTTTGTCGAACGCCGAATCCGGTGTATCCGTGATGATCATTGGCTGCCGAGTTTTTACGCGTACTAATTTTTTTAGATGGCAGGGAAGGCAGTGCTGAATGTATTCTTGAATATCGTCCTTCATATTCTCCCAGTAATATCGTTGGCGGATTCGGTTGTACGTCTTTGTTACACCCTTGTGTCCTCCTAGTGCTGAGGCGTGTGCCTCGCCCATAATTTCCTTCCGTTCTTCTGGCGCTGGGTATTTTATCGTCCCCAAGCAGATTATTAATTTCGTCGATATACCCACGAATGCTTTCTTTAACGTGACTAGTACCTGCTCCCACGGTATACCATTAATTTCCTTCGTCTTTGCTACACTAATCGAGCGCAAGTCGAGTCCCATGAGAGTCTTTTTTAATTCCTTATGCATTACGTGGAAGGAGTTGCGGTCGATGAGTGTTCCATTTTTCCCCTTCACGACCATAGCGATATGGTGCTTCAAATTATGTTTGGTAGTACTGATTCTACCGAGAACGAGACCGCGGAACTTTGGTACGGCGCGTCGTTCGGTTAGCATTCTGGAGCCTTCGTCACAGGGCTCTCCAGTTTCCGAGAGGAAATATAGATAATTATCCTTCCGCATAAAAAGTTGTTCATTATTTGTTATTTGGAGGCTGCTTTTGGTTTCTGCCGGCCTTTCTACAACTTCCTGTTGAAAATTATCAATTGAATCCGTATCTGATCGATCGAATATGTATTCTTGCGATTCTCCGGATATGCTGAAAGTTTCATCTTCGTCGAAATTTGCGAAGATTGAAGCTTGATTCTGAGTACCTCTTGGCATGAAGGGTTCACCTTCTATTCCAGGTAGGACCGGAGACTCTTGCCGTTTAGTTTTTCGTCGAGCTGCTCTGGCGATCGGTCTCTCTTGGGTCATACCTGAAATTTGTTTTTTCTCTCGACTTCGTAGTCGCGATGCCACGGGGGCATCGTTCGACATCTGTTCTTCGGGTTTCTCCTTATTACGAGATCCCGATGTAACTTCTTGAGGTTGCTTAGCTGTTCGTTTGGAGGCTGGCTTAGCAGGCGGCTTCGGGGCTGTCCCTTGAGGCCTTTTCCGAAGTCGTCGGGCTATAGGTTCGTCTTCTTCGTCTAATTCTTCCCCCTCGGTAGGAGCCTTCGCACGCTTCACTATCGGGAAAACATGCTGCACTGGCGGCTCGGACTCGCTCTCGCCCAAGGCGTCCTCGCAAGGGTTGCGAGACAGTGCATCAGCGTTCACATTCATTTTTCCTGCTTTATGGATGACTTCGTACTCATATTCCTCGAGTCGTAGACGCCAACGTGTCAAACGCGATGTTGGGTCTTTCGAAGTATGTATCCAAACCAAAGGCTTATGGTCAGTTACTAGTTTAAAAGGTCTACCGTAGAGATAGGGTCTGAACTGTGAGACCGAGTGTAATATTGCAACGGCCTCTTTTTCATAAGTGCTATATTTTTGTTCTGTGTCATTTAGCACTCTGGACGTGTATGCGATAGGACGATCCTTTCCCAAGGTTCCCTGGCTCAAAATGCCTCCGACTGCTGTCCCTGAAGCATCCGTTGTAACAATAAACGGTTTAGTAAAGTCAGGGTATTGCAGCACTGGCTTCTCGCATAGCTTGTCTCGCAGCGTCTCGAACGCGGCTTGCTGCTGCTGGGACCACTTGAACGCGACGTCCTTTTTTAGCAGGACCGTCAAGGGTCTGGCTATTTGAGAAAAATTATCTATGAAGCGCCTGTAGTATCCCGCTAGTCCGAGGAATTGCCGAATATTTTTCACATTTTTCGGTCTTGGAAAATTTTTGACTGCGGATAGCTTGGCTGGATCGGGTCTGACCCCGTCCTTGCCTATTATGTGGCCTAGATACGCGACTTCCCGTCGCAAGAACTCACACTTGTCAGGCTGTAGCTTCAGATGCGCATTTCTCAATCGCTTCATGAGTCTCTCGATTTTTAACTCATGTTCTTCTAGCGTAGAAGCGTATATGACTATGTCATCTAGGTACACAAATGCATCGGAGCCTTGAACTCCGGTAAGTACCTGATTCATGAGTCGTTGGAACGTCGCTGGGGCGTTCTTTAGTCCAAACGGCATTCGAGTAAACTCGTAGTGGCCGTATGGTGTGGAGAAGGCTGTTTTATGCCTGTCCTCCGGGTGCATCTCGATCTGATGGAAACCAGATGCGAGATCGAATGTAGAGAAGTACACTGCTCCTCCTAGCTGGTCTAGTATTTCGTTTATAAGTGGTAGCGGATAAGCGTCGCTCATAGTTTTTTCGTTTAGTGCGCGGTAGTCAAGTACCATTCGCCACCTTTTGTTTCCCTGGGAGTCCGATTTCTTCGGGACGATCCATACAGGTGAATTATACGGAGAGTTGGATGGCTGTATTATGCCTCCATTTAGTAGATCGTTCACTTGACGATTTATTTCTTCTTTTAGAGTCGGCGGGTATCTGTACTGCCGAAAATTAATTGGAATTTCATCCGTTGTGATTATGCGATGCTTTAGAACATTTGTGGACATTAATTTTTCTCCAGGTAAATAGTACCTGTCGTGAAATTCCTCGAGATGCATTTGTATGCTTTCTCGTTCTTCCGGATTCAGGTGATCCAGGCGCAATAGGCTTTTAATTTTTGAGACTCGTTCGTCTTTTTGCACGGTGCTTGCCGTTTCTGTTTTGCCTTTAATTAATTCGTCCGCGTTGCGGGATTCGTTTAGTGCTTCGGGTGAGCTTGTATCGTTTCCATTTTATTTATCGTCTGGAATTGCATATAATTCCGACACCTTGTATGATTTGTATGTGGGCACGTCGTGCTCTCCGCATTTATTTTGTCCTTTTCTTGAGGCGTCTGTGTCCCGTTGCCTTCAGGCAATAGCTGGTTGGACCCGGCTGCTGCGTGAAGTAGGGCTGGCGTGGCCTCTGTTTCATTTTTTGTAACATCTGTTTCTTCTTGGAGATCGACGTCGATGAATTCTTCGTATGGTTCTATGCTTAGAACCGGCACGGCTACTTCAATTTCCTCTTCCGTGCTATTAATGAGATATAGATGAGCTTTGCCATCGTTATTTGCGACAAGTGCGTCGCCGAGATAGACTCCTTCTGAGATAAATTGGCGAGGTATATAGCCAAACTTGACTTCCGGATTGGCTACTCGCACGTAGAAATGACCCTTAGTTCGGGCTGGAATTATTATTGTTTCGAGTTTCATGAACGGAATTGAGTTCATGCCCCATCTCAGACATCGATCTGAGTACGATACGTCGGCGTGGTAAGTACGAAAGAAATCCGTGCCGATCAATCCATCGTCCTCGATAGGAAAATCGTCATTTACCAGGTGGAAGGTGACTCGGGAATCGAGTATATGTATTTCCGTTCTTCCCAGTGTGCTGACGTAATCCTTTGTAATACCGCTGATCTGAACAATATCGGTAATATCGACTTGCACGTGAGGTGCTATTTGTTTGCTTTTTATTAAATTCAAGGACGATCCAGTGTCAATCATTAGCAATGTGGGTTGCAGAAAGTCCTCAGATATTACCTTGATGACTGGTACATTGCTCGTGCGATTTAGCAGAGCTGTAGCTACCCTTGTCGCTGGGTTATTTCCTTCCTCCGGACGCGTGTACCTTACCGGGCGTTGTTGAGAATTTTCCGGTGGCTCATTCGTCCGATTGTATGCTGTTGAGCGAGAGGCGTTCTGCTGAGTTTTCTGGTTATTCCAAAATTGCAATTTGCGGCAATTATCGATTGTGTGTCGAGCAAATTTGCAAAAACGACAGGTTTGTCGTTGATTTGAGTTTGGAGTGTATCCCGAACCTTCCGTCCTTCTCGTATTTTGATAACGATAGTTATTATTATATTGTTGTTGTCCTGGACCGTTATTGCGTTCTGTGCGTGGTTCGCCATTGCCAGCTGTTTCCCGTGGTTGTGGATTTTTCGGACGGGATCGACATTCATCGGTCGCGTGTCCTTGTCTATTGCAGTATGTACAGTATTTATTTTCTTTGATATGGTGAATTTTATCTTTACGTGCATAACGGTCCGTCGAAGGCTGGTTCCAAACGTTGAATTTGGAAGAACGTGAATTTCGCAAGACATTTTTCGCTTGCTCCTTCCTCTCGATCTCGATTGCCTCCTTCATGGTATCGCTGAATGATTGGCCCCTTGTTATTTTATTTTCGATTTCTGGTCTGAGTCCTCTGTTAAAGCATTCGACAAGATCGGTATCGAGGCCGCGTTTAAACGCTTCGTCTATTACACCGTCGTGATTCTGTTTATACGCGTCACTAATTCGATTTCCGATGTCCTTTACCCGATTTGAATATGTGAGAACTGCTTCGTTATCATATTGGAATATCCTTCCCAATTCTCCTTGTAATTGATACACCGATTTTGCGGGGAGGTAAAGTGTTTTCAGAAATTCCATAAAGGCAGGAACTGTATTCAGTGTCACTCCATGTACCGCTCGGCGTGCTTCCCCTCTCAGTTTATTCCTGAGTATTAGTGCGAGGTTTGCCTGTGCCTCTGCGGGCAACATCTGTTGAGCCTCCTCGCATCCTCCGATAAAGTGCGACAACGGAATGTTGTGTCCGTCGAAGATAGGAACTGCTTCGAGTGCGTATTTGACGGACACTGGCGGTACGGGTGCAGCCATATTAGCAGCTAAATTGTTGATACCTACTTGTAATTCTTGGATTTGTTGTATTGCTTGTTCACCAAGATTTCCTTGATTGTTCAGATCGTTTGGGTTGTTCAGATCGTTTATTATCGAATTATCCAAATCCAATAATGGTCGATCGTTTACCTGTTCTTGATTTGAGTTATTCCCTTCGTTACTCTCTGTACTCCTTGAATTATTTTCAAATGTTCGAGTCTCGTGAGCTGTGCTCATGCGTGGATTATTCGCTTCCGGTGTCTCTTCTCCAGTGCCTTTCTGTGGCGTTCTGTCAAGCGTCATTCTTCATTATCATGGCAGTAAGGGCGTTCAAATCCCACTTCTGACACCAAAAATTTATTTGTGTTACGTCCGGGCGAGCTCTCGACGATTTCGCGCTGAGTGAACGTAACGGCGGTCTCACTTTCGAGTCAAGGCGTTGGCCCTTTACGTCGGGGACGGAGACCTCGCCTTCTACTGCCTAAGATTTACGATGCGCTGACAGGGTGCCTGAGACTGTGTGTCTCGTAGCACGTGGTGGAGAGCATGCAGGAAAATACGAAGAGTTGTAGAACTGTTTTAAATACTCACAAAGTATATCTTTATTAAACGTCGATGCGTCGATACAGGTGTTGCGAGTACCTTGACTAGTTCGTACTCCGCTAGAGCGTTTAAACTCAGCCGCGCAGGGCTGCTCCGAAAGAGCGTCGAGACTTAGCCGCGCAGGGGTATCGGAAACTTCCGTCGAACAGAGCTTTGCGCGCTCCGTACAGGGTAAACGAAGTGTTGCAGCTTATGAGGCTGGTAGAATAACTGACTCTAGCCCGGAAAGGCTGGGCTTTTTATACTAATTCGTTCCCTATACTTCCTATGGTTAGAAGTGTAGCATGGTGGGGTTAATGCAGTTTCATAATAAAGTTATAAGCGTGACAAGGCGGTACATTTGTTCTGAGGCAAGTAGTGGGAGATTTTCGGTAGCGGTACCCCTTTGGTCTAGTACAGAGGCGACAAGTGTCACATATAGTCTAGTGATTATGACCGTATTCGGAGAAAGAAGTAAGAGAGTATGCGTAGATGCACTCGGGCAGCACGTGATCTTAAAGAATTGGGATGCCATTGACCTTTTAGCTGCAGTGCCGCGGCTGAATGAGAGCGCTCCGGTTTACGCTACTGTGGCAAGTGTCGCGTGCCGTCGCGGCCTGGTAGTGGTTAGGCGCGTGGCTAGGAAAAGTGTGTATCCCCGTTTGGGGATAGCGTATGCTGCTTAGCATGAATGGCCTCTGCTCGGGAGGGCCTATGAGTTGCAGTGAGCGCATAGTGGCTGGGCGCGTGGAGGCGCGTACTGGCTTCATTCACAGATGTGCTAGTAACAGATAGCGTATACTGCTTAGCATGAATGACTTTTGCCCGGGAGGGCCTACGAGATTCGTTCGAACGCGTAGTTTTCGGGTGCGCGGGGCGCATATTATTTTCATTCATAGATGAAGGCTCGGGAGAGTCTACATATGTTTCTTTCGTAGGTGTATTCCTTGAGTGTGTTGAGGGTGAGCCTACCATATGTTTTGCGTGTGTGAGGTTACGGGTTCGTAACACACATCATTCAGGTCACGCCAAATATAAGAATGTCATTAATAAATGGAAATTAATAATTTGATATTACATGATTCTTCCGTCACGGGATTCTCCACTTTTTTGGAAAACTCTTCCGTTCTCGATCCTATCCGTTAACGGTATCCGCCTTTGATGTCTCCGAGGCATGGTAAAACATTCGTTGACATTGAACAAGACTAACGATGAGGATCACGAAAACAAAACACTCGAATATACGGTGTAGCCCCGATATTGCCATCTAATCAAACGATGATAAAAATGAAAAAGCGGTTGTGCATTATACATTAAGGCTTTCTCAAAATTTCATAAAAGTGGAAGGCATCACTCAATTCTTGTTGAATTTAATGCCAAAAAATGGTTCGGCGTTACTCCATTTACACACCAAATTCGAACTGGACAGTTCGACATTTACAAAAGTTCGATCTTTAATACATGTTTTTTAGTTTACAAATCGAAAATAAATAAATAAAAGTCACTACGAAAAGTACTCAAATAAGAAATCTACATTATCGCTGGTATAAATTTGTCGAATGTATATTAAAATTTATTAAAAGTACTTACCAACACAAACGAAGTTATTTCTTCACATAAGAAGTCGTTCTATAAGAAAACTTTTTCGCGAACGCCTCGCGCGATTAAAGGCATGCGTGCGTTGCCGTCAGAAGCAATCGTACACCGAGGTACGCAAGAGAAGGCGACTCATTCATCATGAAGATGAGTAATAATAACATCTTACTAGGTTCAAATATGTGTACTCCAGGAGTAACAAACCTGTACGTAACACAATCTCCTTCTCGTCATAAGAAAACATATTGCCAAAAAATCGAAAATAAATCAATATTACTTTCGACGAAAAGTCAAATAATTAAAAACCCGCTTTGTGTCCGGTGTACTGAAACGAAGTACAATATATTGGCCATAGATTCAGAATTAATTAAATTCACTTACCTGTATAATGAGAATTGATTTATTCTTGTAAACACTCTTTCTATTGAAAAAACATTTTCGCATACGTCTTTACTATATTTGAATATCACTTGAAGTAAAAGTATGCAGATCGGTGAAGATGGTTGGCAGCCACCACGCTGTTCGCTTCATTGGGTAGTACATGAGCTAACAAACGTGAGATTCTGATTCTGACGATTCGCAAACTATCGCTATTTTGACCGTTCGTCTTTCAGGTCTTTCGCTATTTTGACCATTCGGTTTTTTGACTTTTCGATACTTCGAACGTAGACTTATTGGTCTTTCGCTATAATGAATTCGAAATTATGCACACTCTTAATATTCACAATTTTAGATTTCCAGGACTCGACATTTTTAGACTTCGTATTTTCGTCTATTCTAAGGTACATCCCTTTCAACATCGCCTATTCATATATTTCTTCTCGATATAAGTTCATTCGCTATATTCATATTCTCAATTTTTATTTACTATTTAAGGCCTCTCAGAAGACCGGCCGTTGTACATTTAAACATTCGTTATCTTTTTATTTCGAAATATCGGCTCTTCTACACTTTGATCGTTCAAAATTTTGACTCCCACCCACGAACATCAAGACTCAGTTGGAATGGCCGGCTGTATCGGCACAGGTTTTCCGCAGTTTCCATGCGCCCTCGTGCAAATGCGATACAGTTTGGGAGGTAACAGCGGCTGAGGCCGTGAACTTTACAACTGCCATCTCGTCCGCAATATCCGGGTGATATGGCCACCGCCTGCTATTATGGGTAATGGCTACCACCACTGACGTGGCCATTTCACCCGCAATATCCAGGTGACATGGCCATATCGCCCGAAAAACAAGTGGTCATGTTTTCCGAAAAATTAGTAGCCATATTGTTACGTCAAAACTGTCGATGTTTTTATTTCACTGAGTTTTTACGCAACTGTTGCTCCGTTTATATTAACACTCTCTGGTCAGAACGATGAGAATCGATCTTTACCACGCCCGGTATTAATCACGGTAACAACTGCCCATTTTTAAGCCTAACCTTGCGGAAAATTGCTTGGTATAGGGCCCTAGGAATGCCTGTCGTTCCTAAAGTCGTAGGGTACTTTCTGAAATCTCTATTTGAATTTACGGTTTCCAGAGAATTTAAAGTGGCAAAAATGTTCACTTTAGCTTGAGAAGTGATTGAAAGTCTGCTTGACGGTTGTTTTACTCCAGGAAACTGACGGGTAGATTAGGAAGGACAAATTAATATATTCATGCACTGGAAATGACCAATAATCGTAGAGAAGAAAAGATAATAATGAGTAAAATAAAATCTATGTCGCTTACGTTTTTCACTGTTGGTTTTCGTCGATATTGGAATAATTGGTAGAACTTCCGATGATTTCGTTGGTATGAATGGGTTTTATTTCGAATTACATAATTCACGAAAGCGGATAAAAATTCTCTCTCGCGGTTTTGAGAAAAAGGGCGGTACTTCGTTTCTACCGTGGCGTGACTTTCTAATCTCATGGCCCAGAGGTGCTCGGCTTTGTGAATCGGAATTATCGATAGCTGGAAATCCTAAGGGCTTCCATAGAACTGCAGGTAACCGGTCGAAACGACTAGCTTAGGTGGGAATCCGGCCCCGCGACAGATCACTGCGGGCCCCCAAATGGTTTCCCGGCGATGGTACCGAAGATCTAACGATCCTTGAGATCTGTGAGTGTTTAGTCGATACTCGTACCTAACACGGTCGCGAAGTATATCAAGTGGGTTGGCTTTTTACTCGTTCCAAAAAGGGGCGGCGCTGGCGGTCATAGACCATTTTTGGCGGCCTTACTTTTCCACAATTTATCCAGATCTGTTTGACCATGCCGTTACATTTTTGACATATCGAATGTACCGACTGAGTTCATTAAGTTGGTCCTTTGGCAGAAACGAGTCATTTATCTAGCTTCTTAATATTTCGGGTTATCTGACCGATAAAACAAAATGAAGGCCTATTATAGTCTAGTATAAGACAGCGATATGAAAATTTCAATTTTCAACTCATTTTAATTGTATTTTTTAGTTAAGTATAGAAAAACCACGTGAAAATTACTTTGTACCTTTTTTCGAAACATAAAGGAATGTCTACATTTCATAAAATTAAAACCTTCAAAATTTATACCAGAATTTATTATAGGAAATCGCAATTTGAAATTTGCGGAATTCACCGTTTGAAGGCAATTTGTAATGTATTCTTCACCGCTGATTACAAAAATATAACTTATTTTACACGTTGCATGATATTTGATTCAAAAACTCGTGTCAGCAGAACATTTTTCAGCATTTTCAAAATCCTATAAAATTAAAACGATTGGATCATTTTTGGCCAAATTTAATACGAAACATTGTACAGTGTTGCTCTATTCCCGTGACAAATTTAAGCTCGATACTGCATGTTTACTCGAATTATACCTTTTTTTTAGTAATTTTTCAAAAAAACTCCCATAAAATCTGACGACTTGGATAGCTTTCTAACAAATTGAATACCAAAGGTCTTTGATGAAAATATTATATTTGCGTGTAGTTTTAGGACGATAGCTCAAAATTTACGCAAGGTAGAGTTCCCGCAGGGAATTTTCAAAAAATTTAGAATCGCGGAAATCTGTAATCTGGCCCTCAATCTTCATAAAAATTACACTGTACGAAGTGCCGTGACCACACTACTAGTGAACCAAATTTCAACAAATTTCTATCTCAAAACGTTTCCTATCTGTCACACACACCAACACATACATCCGAACACCAGTTAAAAATCGCGCTTCTCGACGTTTTAGACTGTTTTAAGTAGTCCGCAATTAAAATCTCGATTTAAAAAAAATGAAAACAGCTTCCTCTATGAGGAAGCAAAATCGCATTTTTCGACGCTTTAGACTATTGTAAGTAGTGCGACATTAAAATTTCGAATTTCTTTTGTTTTAATGAAAGAGCTATTGAAAGCAAATGAAAATGTTTTTTGAACTCTTTGAAGCACAGTGAAACACAGGCGATACACCTTTTTAAATTCAGGAAAAATGCATCAATAAACGCAGATAAATGCAGATAAGGTGGTCTCCGCGTTAGGAAGCAAAAAAATGCACACTGTTACATTTCTTCAATATTTTTTATTTTTATAATATTATATTTTATTTAATTATTTTTCTTCCTGGAAAAAAGGAAACGTTTGATTATTAAAAAGAAATACCTTGTAAGTTGAAAAATATAGATATCATTAATTTCCAGTTTACCTTCTCTTTTATTGGCCGCGACCCCGGCCGTGGTCGCCTCTCCCGCGGTCTCCTCTCCCGCGGTCTCCTCTCCCGCGGCCACCTCTCCAGCGACGTTGCCGGCGGATGCCATTTTGGCGGCGGATATAAAGGGCCGCTGCAATAAAATTAAATTTGGTATATATACTTTGGTGCCAGTCCTCCTGCGCCTGCCAGCGGACGCGGGCGCCTCGCACTGAAATGTTAAATATATAAAATAGTATATTATGCTACAAGGGAGGAAAGTGCGTCTTTTCACCGAGCGTGAAGTTTGATTTACACGAGGTGAAAAGGCACTTCCTCCTGAATGCAATACGCTATTTTTTTCCCGACTATGCAAAAAAGTTGCCATATTTTTATGCCTGCAACGGGGATGGAAATTGGCCGAGTCTTGACTAACGGGAGGAAAAGTGATTTAGCGGGAGGAAAAGTTCACCTTTCCTCCCGCTAAATGACTTTTTTCCCGACTGCGCTAAAATAACCACATTCCTTGCGTGCAATACGGGTGGAAAATAAGCTATTATTGACCGATGATCATTATTAACATGTGCGCATGCGCGGTACAATTTCATTACTCCCTAGGGAGTAATGGGGCTCATTACTCCCGCTGAAAGCTCTATTACTCCCGGGGGAGTAACGGTCATTGGCGAAGATGACGATTTTGCGACGCAAGAAATGTCGTTATTTTAACGAAATCGGAAAAAAATATCGTAAACGACAAGGGAGGAAGTGCATTTTCACCTCGTGTGAATTTATGCCCTCGCTTCGCTTGGGCATCAAACTTCACACTCGGTGAAAAAACGCACTTTCCTCCCTTGTGGCATAATATACTATCGCACGAGGGATGTACGAAATTTTTCATCGCAAGGTGCATGGCTGTTTAACGCACGCGTAGCGGGCGGAAAAGTGGCCATTTCCGCACCGAGTGATGAAAATTAGGTTTTTGTCACTCTTGTATAAAAATTCATAACAATGGGGTACATGTCTCCAACGCAATTCAAGCTGTGCCAGCAAGAAATATGTATTTCGTTCTCATCAATCGAAAGAAAGAATAAATTAATATATTTTGGTGACCAGAGATATGTTTAAAGCTCATTGAAATGCTCTTTGTCTGTTTTGGAAGAACAAGCAATTTACATTGCGAAGAGCTTGAAATAAACCTCTCGTCATTAACAAATGTGAACTTTTTTCTCCTGTTCGATTGAAGAAAAAGAAAACTTGTCCTTATGTATACAGAACTTTGAGCCATATAAAAAAATTGTCCTCCTTTCGATGGGAATGATATTAAATTTTATAATCGATGACTGCGAATGAAACTTTTGTATGCGAAACAGATTTTCTTCTCATTCGTAACAGTTCAACAAGTAAGAAAAAAACCTACGGTGGCACTTCGAGGGCTTCATTCGTAGCTTTCAGTAAAATAATTACATTATTATTCTCATCGTTAGGAGACAAATGTTCCACTAACATTAGGTGGTGGTCTCATTCAAACAGAATCAAACAGAATGCCAGAAAAAACTCAAGCTCCGTCAGCAATTGAGTTTTATACCTAGTACGAACCGATTACAAAAAAAAAATGTTTTGCTGACGAAGCTTGGATTCTGTATGGGACATTTGTCTCCTAACAATGAGAATGATAATGTAATTATTTTACTGAAAGCTACAAATGAAGCCTTCAAAGAGCCACCGTAGGTTTGTTACGTCCTGCCGTAACTTCAATCTTTTACAAATATTTCTTTCCTCTTATTCTGCAGAGATTTGCGGATACCCATAAGAATTATATTTTGCTGTAAGCATCGGACGATATCTCAGGGAAGTTAATTATGCTGGAATAATCAACCAATATAATTAACATAAAAAGCCAATTCACTAGGGTACCTCGATAAAACAGTACAAAAATCTATACCACACATGACAAGGGAAACTGCGGACTGAGGCAACGAACTGCTTCCGACTCGCACACCGCCTGCGGTAAAACAGCAGTCACTCCATTATGGAAACTGTATAATGGATCGAGTTATCGACCACTACCTCTGGATCTTGCGGCCGGGACAGTTACCACGGCGCAAGGTAGTCCAGCGCTTAAGCTAAATGCCGCCAGATGGTCCGTCATAAAAATGGGGTAGATAGGTTACCCTGCGCGCAAGAGGTATCCCTAGAATACCAACAACTCGAGCCTAGGCTGTAAGGGGCGTGGCCCTACTCAATTCTCCGATGATATGGATCATGCAAATAAGCAAAAGGTCATTCTGCCTTTAAAAATTAATTAATTTCAATTATTCAATTACAAGTTACATTTCAAATTCACCTCAATCCGCCGATTCGTGTAATTATTTGTTCAACTTCTCATTAATTTCGCAACCTTACAAGTTATAAACAAGGTTTTCGGATCAAACCACATTTTCAAACGTAACGCGGGGACATATTGAAAAAGGGGTAGCTCGAAGAATCACTAAATATCTCAAAATAATCGTATTGTCATTGTAAAATGTGAATATAATTCTCCGAGGCACCTCTCCTACATGGATATTAAGCGAAGCAAAGATTTGACCGGAATTGCGTCATCCCGTGGAGCGCAGTAGTATCATGCGTACCACGGAATGATTACAGCGGCATAAACCCTTCAAAGAACTGCATTACACCATACTAGTTGGGTGAAAATTAATGATACCACTAAATATTAGAAGATTTTCTACATCTCATGAAATAATAATATTTCAAAAAAATCTATTATAGACAGGGCGTAATTAATTAAGTACAAGTAAGAATATAAGTAGATAGAGTACCGAAAGAGCGGGCTCGATCGACTCCGACCGCATTAGCATAACCTCAAGGACAATAGGGGAAGCCCAGCGGAGGTTAGTCCGAATGAGGGGAAGCTTCCGATTCTTAGAAATCCCCCACGAAAGATCTATAGGAAAAGTCACGCCGTATCGTATCGAGAATATACCTTTCGGATGACGCTGTTTCCATGCAAGTACAACGACTGGACGAATTTCTACCTGGGAGTTGTGAGAGAGAGACAGCCTGATCTTGAAATGAACGGAGCGCAACTTGGCTGCGGGAAGAATTCGGGAGGACTTTATGACCTCGTAATTTGGGAAAATATTTTACAACGTTCACGTTTAATACGTTTGTGTTAGAAATTTCAAACTTATAATCCATTTCGCGATAGATTTTTCTCCCGAAGCTTTCCGACAGATTTTTAAAGTAAACTAACAGTTAAAATAATAAGCAGACCAAACTTTGCTAAGTGAAGCTAAAATAGGGCAAATTGTACAACGAAATCCGCCAGGGATTTTTATCCAAGTGCCTAAGTTAGGCGACAAGATTAATGTTAAAAACGCCACAGGATATATAACAATGTGCAGTAATAATTAAGTTAACGATTAGGTAAAGATATTAATAGTTAAAAGAAGACCAAAGAACGTATAAAAATGTTTCAATACCAAAAGAACGAGATAGCAATACGCTACTGAATTAGGGGAAATGAACACACGTGCAGAAGGTGAAGAGAGGGTTGACTTTCCGCCCCGCCACGCATATTCAATATACAAAGAGCCGTGGACAGAGACTCCAGATCGTCTTCTTTCGGTCCTTGTCAGCCTTCTTTTCCCCGAGTTACCCGCGTGTCGTTTGTCTTCTTTTAATTATCTTAGTCACCTCCTTCCGAGTTCCGAGTTTTAGTCTTTCCGGGCCTATCACTTTTTGGTTTGCCTTTTTGCATTTAATTCGAACCAATAATAACGAGGAGTGACTCATAGGGAGCACGGTCGGGAGAGTAGTAGAGTAGAGCGGGAGGAATCGAGCATCTCGCGCGACACGAGACGAGCAACGAACACCTGGGCGCGTAGACGAAGAGATGCATACGGTACCGACATTAAAAGAATAGAGAGGGTGCAGAGGTTACCGCTGTAAGGGAAGAGGAGAGATATCGAGAGTCCAGTACATCGTCGCGACCCACTCTTTACTCAACTGCGTTTTCCCCCTTTCCTGGGTCATCATCTCACACATTTGTTTCTTTCTTTTTGGGCGATCCCTATATATTGTCACGAGCGATCTCCTGTGGGAGCTACTTCTTCTTCGGGCACAGACAGTTCTAATTACACTTCTATAGACTTCTAGACATTACTTATTCTTCTTTAGACAAGGGAGTCTCGATCACTCCTGTCCTGTATCATTATTTTACCGTCTTCGGGAGAGTACGCATCTCTTCACTTTTGTCTCCAAATTTTATTTCTGAGTAGACGTCGAAGTCGAAATTTACTAACTTTTGTTCGGGAATACATTGTACTAGTTGACGATTTCTTATTGTTTTAATTTTACTTGTTTTAATCCTGCGCTAATAATTTGATTTTGAATAAACGTGAATAATAAGATTTTTCCCGAATCGTCTAACTATTTGTGAACAGCGACCTTCCCTCCACGAAACATCTACGACCACATCAGAGTAAGTACAATTTTATTTCCTATTTCGATTGAAAAATATTTGTGTGTGTGTTCCCCAAAATCTTCTAGTGTCTCTTGTATATTGATCGAAAATCAATTATCATTTACCGTTTCAACGTTTCCACTTAAATTAAAATCGCTTTACCCAGGAATTCCATATTTAAAAACCTCGCGTTTCCTCCGTTAAATAACTACATAATTTGTTCGAATTAATTAATCGCGTAATTCTCCATTTTACGGAATAATTAATTAATTATAATACCTCTCAGACATTGTGACGAATAACATTCCTAGCCCTATCCTTAGTAATTTTCCGAAAGGTTAGACTAGAAAATGGGCAGTTGCGTTGATAGTTGATGCCAGGAGTGGTAAAGGAGGGAGCAATTTCTCTTGACCAGCGCGTATCAATAGTACTCAACGTAACACCACGTCAAAATAAAGGGAAATCGGAAAGCCCGCAGTTTTGACGTAACAGGTTCTTTCTTAGTCGTTGAACCTGTTACGAATGAGAAGATCTATTTCGCAAACAAAAGTTTCATTTGCAGTTATCAGTAATAAAATTTAATGTCATTCCCATAGAAAGGAAGACAATTTTTTATATGCATCAAAGTTCTGTATACATAAGAACAAGTTTTCTTTTTCTTCAATCGAATAGGAGAAGAGTTCACAACTGTTTATGACGAGAGGTTTATTTTAAACACTTCTCAATGTAATTTGCTTGTTCTTCCAAAACAGACAAAGGGCATTATGATGAGCTTTAAACATACCTTTGGTCACCAAAATATATTAATTTGTTCTTCTCTTCGATTGATGAGAACGAAATACATTTTTCTTGCTGACAGAGCTTGGATTGCTTGGATTAGTATTTTAATTACTCACCAGTTCTCCTTCTCGGCTGCTGCGGGGCTGGCTCAACGGGCGCATCCTGCACCACCGCTTCGGGTTCCTCGAGTTCGAAGGCGGGTGCACCCGGAGGTTGAGCCGGCCTGACGACGGGTGCGCCCGGAGGTTGAGCCGGCCGTTCGTCGATGTGCTGCGGGTTGTCGTCAACTAACATATCTGCCATTTTCTGAAAAAGTAATTAGTATTATTATTATTATTATTATTATTGCTGTTATTATTATTCTTATTACTATTATTCACGCTGAGGCATGGCTTTCCGTATTTTCGGCAAAGAATTGATTTATTTCAAAGGTTACTTACATGTTGAAGGGTACAATGACGGAACAGAAGTGAAGAAAAAACCACACTTTCCTTCTTCTTCTTCTTTCCAATTTAGTTGCACCCTCCGACCAACCGAGGGCACTCCAACACACTTTACTTAATGCCGATTCTGTTCGACGCGATTGCCACGCTAGTATTACAGTCGCAATAGCTCGGCATCGGTCAGTTTTAAACATTTTCACAAGCTGCCATCTATCGGACTCTAAGATAAGCAAAATTCCCTACCGGCAAGCAGCAGGGGAGAGCGGGGCAAAATGGGGCAACGGGGTAAAACGGGGTTTTTGGGCAAAATGAGCCCAGAGAAAAGTCTGTACGATGAAAAATACGGCCGTGATGACGTGTCAAAAATTTGTTTTCGATGCACTGCCTTAAAAAAAAAAATAAAAATGCGCACCTAGAGAATTTCATAACGAAGAAAATGAGCCCAGAGAAAAGTCTGTATGATGAAAAATACGGCCGTGATGACCTGTCAAAGATTTAATTTTGTCTGATGCAGATATCTTCAGGGTCATTATTAGTACTACAGACATGCACCCATGTTTGCCTTCCGCATATTGAATTTGCCATGATGTATGTTACTATATGACTGTGTTACCGAAATATCGCTTTCACATATTGTACATGTATACTATACATACGTACTCTATGTACAGACCATACAAACCATACATTCCTATGGCAGAACAGTCAATTACAAGTATGCTGCCAGTTGTGGGCCTTCATGCAGTCAGAAGCCCAATTAGCTTCAGTCGTGATTGACTGAAGAGTTAAAATTGTTGAAATCATTCCATAATTCAGTGTCGACGATGCGACGTTCAGTAATTGCATTCGGTATGATGACGGTTGTATATTGATCCACTACAGAAATTCTGCCCGATATTTATGCTCCATTGGCGATACACACGATAAACATTTGAGTGATGGCAGCGATGAATTTACGACTGTAATTCACACGTCTGTGAGATTTCGCGTCGTTTTTTTTTCACCGACCAAATATGTGTGGACGATTCGGTCGATATGTAACCACTCTCGCGTATTTGCGAGCTCCCACCCTCCCCGTGGCGCGGTTTTGGCGTCAGCGACGAAAATAATTTTAAACAGGCCGGAAAGTGGGCCACCGACTATTGCGTCACGTTCGCGTGTGTAGAGCAGCACATGAGCGACCGGTTCGTTGATTATTTGACTTATCTATATGCGAACCGAAAATCCCGCGAAAGATCGAGTTCAAGTCGAGAAAATCTTCGGATGTGCACATTTTTCGCGCGTTTTTCTTCACCATCTAATCAGTGTAGGAGAGTCGGCTACCCTGTGATATCGGGAATCATGCGACAGTGAATCTTGTGCGCACTGTATTCGTAGAAAAGTTCTGTTTTTTACGTAACTTCAGTACAGTGTAATAATTATTTCAGTAAAAAACATTGTCTGCCCGGACCTAAAAAGAAACACAAATCATAAGGCATTTGTCATAAAAAAAAAAAACCTCTACCAGGTCCCATTAATTTGGCGGTATTGTGTAATATAAATGCGGATAACTTGCCACAATATTTTGTGGATAAATGAATGACCAGTTAATTACTGTTTGGCAAAGCCGTAGTGATCGTATTACAGGCTTAAAATACTTGCTTGATTCCAAATGATCACTAAATATGTCCATGCTCTTGTAGAGTCTCATGTGACACACAATCTATTAAGATAACAATAAAGAATTTTACGAAGGAGATGGGTGGGTACATGAAATTTACGAATATTGTCGATACCAGTAACGATTGGTATTAAAGTCAATACAATGTATGGGTCGTAAAAGTACTGTAAGTAATAAAGCTCATACATTGTATCACAAGTCTGTCCACTCGACACTCCACATCTGGTGACATTCAGACTTTCCATAGAAATGATTCTTTTAGTAGCTGAATCAAGTTTTTGATACATGATTATGCGCCTGCAATGTTCTTGGATGTTGAGCGTAGACACGCATTCGGATAAATTATGCAAAATGTATCGCGAAGTAGAAAATTACCGGCCCGAAAACCACACAGTGTCACAGAGTTGTGAGATCTCCCTAAGCGTGGCGTTTGTGAGAATTTCGAACCCTTCGGTACGACATTTATATTCCGCCAATCAAACACAATATTGTTCTATCCCCTATCTTGCCCTCCTCGGAAAATCCATGGGTAACATATTTCACTTTCTCGATATACATATGAGGCATTCCATACCAAATGGAACGCTCAAAAGTTCGACCATCCATAATATATTTGAAACTTTTAATCATTTACTACGTGATAAAAAATATATACACCATTTTTTTTAAATTTTGTCTCTAACCTGAAACGTTTCGGAAACTCGTCGCGATCCACCGGGGTTCGGTTACGACCTTGAACTCCGATTAAATGCCGTTGCTCGAGTTTTAATGTTAACTATATAAATTTTTTTTCTCGGACAGGAGCGTGATCCGCTCCGTTCTCGACAAAACAGGATTCGGGTGCTGGACTCGACGGGTACGAGGAATGCTATTTGTATTCAATAGTAGGAAGCTCCAAGGAGATTCGACAATGACCTTTACAAAACTTATGGTTTTTTCGGGATCGCCTCAGAGTGGTTTAATTCAGTTTCACTCATGCGTTTCACGCCGCTTGAATGAGTTGACCCTTCATCATAGGCTTTAAGAGAAAGGGTCTTATTAGACGTTAACGAAATTGTCTTTCCGGGAAGCGGAAGACCAAAAAGGAATTTAATATAAAAATGGTAGGTTATAAACGTTAAATGAGGAATCCCGAATGTTAGCCGGGAGACGAGCTCCCGTGAAAGTAATAACTTGGTTAGTGAGATTTGTTAGTGAAGGAACGATTTGAATGTAGAGTGTCCGTGCGGCTTAGGGCCTGGGATGCTCGTGAAAAATATTAAAGGAGAAAATTTGAAATGAAATGGCCAATAGGCCCGAGTCGGATGTTATTGGCGTCGAACGCCCGTAGTCCCTCCGTGGACGCTCGCTTGACCGCGCTACTGTATGCCCCTATGATGTTATGGCACGCACCTGTGAGGTTCCTCTGCGCTATAGCTGTCGAAGCAGATAGTGTGCTATGAATTCGTGCGTGGCTCGCGAGAGTATCCCGACGCCTATAGTCTCGACCGCTAACCGCCAGGCGCGTGACGGCGACGGTGTTTACGCACAATTTCTACGCACCGTGGAGTATACTATATCGTTGGCGTTGACTTTGATGTCGTCAACACGGTCGAGGCCTATTGTCGAAGATAAACATACTGGACCTTGGCTCTCTCACCAACTGGGAGACGGCCTTGGTTATGATTAGATAACGTTTTGAAGAATGCGAAATTTTGGAAATTTAGAATATTCCCCCGCAACAAGAGATTTGTGCGTGGGGAGCTTAACACTCAATTTAACGAATTGAAAAAGAATAGATTTAGTTTCTCGTTATACGAGACGTGAGATTATTCCCTGTACCCGAGTGATTTCCCTATAACCTGAGCGGAGATGTTATATGCTAAGGACTCTTATTAGGGATTATGTACGAGTTCGGAACGAAATAACACACGAATTTCTAGTATTTGAGACTAACGCGGTCACATGCGCTTCGTGAAAACCATGGATGTTTAATTTCTGTCACGACGGTCTTTGCTCATTATTTAACCTCGCAAGCTGTCGCCTTGGCTCACAACGAGGGTCTCGAACCGGATAATTACGCGAAGTCTCAAAAATTCGAATTAATAGGAAGAAAACTCTCTAAGAGCAGATACGCGATACCTTTGATGTTTAGCACAGTCGCGTCGGTCTTTGCTCGTTCTTTTTCCTCGCAAGCTGTCGCCGAAGCTCACAACGAGGTTCACTATTAATTAGACTTACTTCTACGTTCCTTAATGTGTATCACTCACAGACGCACTGCAGGAGTTCAACACGATAAGGGCCCTGCCTGGTGTTTAACGGACTTACGACTTTTATCTAATGACTATTGTTACGAGCAACTGCTCGGCTCCCTCGTAGATAGTTTAGTAACCACGATGATTCTGAGAGCAAGTTGTGCGCTCCCGGGTCTTTTATGAACGTCGCTAAAATCCAAATGTCGGGAGTAGGGAACAAAAGTGACGTATCGGTAGTTTATTGGCCTGGTCAGTAGGTACCGCTCCGGTGGGGTCAGCCTGCTCCTCCACTGTGGGGTGTTGAGGCATTTCCCCGCTTTTGTGACGTTGCGGTGACGCGGGTTTTCGTCGTCTAGGCCAGGGTGTCGCCGCCCTGCCCGGGTATCAGGCTAACATGCGAGGAGAGGTGTGTCCGCGCGTCTTCCCGAATTACAGCCCACCACCCCGGAATGTAGTGGGGCTATCTGAGAGGCCCGCTCATCGATGGCCGATGAGCGACCGAGCGTATCGATGGCTGCGCATACCGGGGACAATCGCGCACTCCTCTTCCGCCTGATCCCTTGTGACGGGTGCTCAGAGAGCGTCCCGTTACAAACCATTGTTAAGTAGCACATTTCTATCTCTACCACCCACAACTCTACCAGAAAACATCTCTCCCCAAACATCTGTACCGTATTACAACTTGGGTTTGGGTTTGGGACAGGAAGCATTATCTGTATTTTTGCTCTGTATGAGGAAGCTTCGCGAATAAAGGAACATTATGAGCAAGCGATATGAAAATTTCAATTTTCAACTTTGACGAGAAAGCGATATAAAAACTTCAATTTCCAACGTTGATGAGAAAGCGCTATGAAAATTTCAATTTTCAACTTTTATGAGGAAGCAATATGAAAATTACACATCTTATTTAAGATGTTTACTACACAATAAGGCAAGGCGGACCCTTTGGCTATGTTTTAAGGGGACCGTAGGTATAAATAATTAGAGAGACAACCTACTAGCGGTAGCAATCCGAGAAAATTCCGAAATAATTCATAGATATTCCTTAAGGTATGTACTAGAGATGTGCACGAGCCTTGGCATACTCGAGCAGCTCGATGTTCGAACCGACAGGTTGCTGATCGAACATGCTCGAACCTGACTCCGCGCTGCGTCGTGTACCGAGTCAAATTTGTAGGTCCGAGACGCTCGAGACGTTCGAGACTCTCGGAAGTCCCGAGACTCTCCGGACGTTCGAGACTCTCGGAAGTCCCGAGACTCTCCGGACGTTCGAGACTCTCGGAAGTCCCGAGACTCTCCGGACGTTCGAGATTCTCTGGACGTTCGAGACATTCGTTCTATACACGATGCGGCAAACTAGGGCAAAAAATCGGGATGCATCGGTGGGGCAGAACAGGGCAAGAAATCGGGATGCATCGGTGGGGCAAAACAGGGCAAAAAAATCGGAATACATCGGTGAAGCAAACGGTACAAAAAATCGGGATGTATCGATGGAGCAAAATGGGGAAAAAATCGGGATGTACCAACGGGGCAAAATAGAGCAAAAAATCGGGGAATGTATCGGTGGGGTAAAAAATAAGGATGCATCGGTGGGTCAAAACGGGGCACAGAATCGGGATGTATCAATGGGACAAAATGGTCCAAAAAAATCGGGATGCATTGGTGTGGCAAAACGGGGCAAAAAATCGGGATGTATCGGTGGGGCAAAATGGACCAAAAAATCGGGATGCATCGGTGTGGCAAAACGTAGCAAAAAATCGGGAAATGTATCGGTGGGGTAAAAAATCAGGATGCATCGGTGGGTCAAAACAGGGCACGGAATCGGGATATATCAATGGGACAAAATGGGCCAAAAAAATCGGGATGCATTGGTGTGGCAAAACGGTGCAAAAAATCGGGATGTATCGGTGGGGCAAAATGGACCAAAAAATCGGGATGCATCGGTGTGGCAAAACGGAGCAAAACATCGGGGAATGTATCGGTTGGGTAAAAAATCAGGATGCATCGGTGGGGCAAAAAAATCGGGATGCATCAATGGGGCAAAACGGACATAAAATAGGGATGTATCGATGGGGCAAAGAGGGTGGTGGGGCAAACCGGGCCAAAAAATCAGGATGTATCGATGAGACAAAATGGACCAAAAAAATCGAGATGCATCGGTGTGGCAAAACGGGGAAAAAATCGGGATGCATGGATAGGGAAAATCGGGATAAAACATCGGGATGTATCTGTGGGCAAAACAGGGTAAAAAATCGGCACATATCAATGGGGCAAAAAATCGGGATGCATCGGTGGGACAAACGGTGGCAAAAAATCAGGATGCATGGGGCAAAGTGGGATAAAAAATCGGGATGCATCGATGGGACAACATGAGGCATAAAAATCGAGATGTATCAAAAGGGGCAGTAGGGCAGTGGGGCAAAACGATGAAAAAATCGGGCTGTATCTATCTGGAAAAACGGGACAAAAAATTGGAAATGTATCGGTGGGGCAAAACGGCGCAAAAAATCGGGATGTATCGATGGAGCAAACCGGGATCTCTTCAAATCGTGCGGGGTGAACCCGGGTAAGGGAGAATAGGTAGCCAGACGGCCAGACAGACAGGTCTGTCTGGCTGCCCCAAGAATGGGGCAGCCGTATCCCGGGTTCTTCCCTATCCTGTTTTGCCTCCCACGATTTCAGGAGATGACATTTCGCCCCACCGATGCATCCCGATTTTTTGCACCGTTTTGCCCCACCGATACATTCCCGATTTTTTATCCCGTTTTGCCCCAACGATGTATCCCGATTTTTTGCCCCATTTTGCACTATCGATACAGCCCAATTTTTTTGCCCCGTTTTGCCCCACCGGGGCATCCCGATTTTTTGCCCCGTTTTACCCCACTAATGCATCCCGATTTTTTTGCCCCATTTTGGGCCATCAATTCAACCGGATTTTTTGCCCCATTTTGGGCCATCAATTCAACCGGATTTTTTTGCCCCATTTTGCCCCACCGATGCATCCCGATTTTTTTGCCCGTTTTTCCCCGTCGATACATCCCGATTTTTTTGTCCCGTTTGCTTCACCTATGCATCCCGATTTTTTAACCGTCTTACCCCACCGCCCTACTTTGTCCCATCGATAGAACCCGATTTTTTGCCCCGTTTCGCCCCATCGATGCATCCCGATTATTCATGAATTATTCATAAATATTTTAATAATTCGTATTATTCAAATTTTCAAATATTGAATGCGAATTTTCAACCGAATATCAATATTCAATTCAATTCACTTGCTATTCGCACATCCCTAAAATTAATATTTATTTGCGGAGCGCACATCAAATAATTTTTTATTTTCTGGGTGCAGACAGCTCGACCGTAACAACTTCATTAGCTCGATGGAGTCTCGAATGTCTCGAATGTCTCGAATGCCTCAAACGTCTCGAACGTCTCGGGACTCTTGAAAGTCTCGAGACTCTCGAACGTCTCGAGACTCGCGAACGTCTCGAGACTCTCGTACGTCTCGTACGTCTCGTACGTCTCGAACGTCTCGAACGTCTCGAGCTGCTTGGTTAGCTCGATGTAAAGCTCGAGCGAGTGCCGAGCCGCCAGGGCATGACTCGCACAGGCTCGAACACGTTCGTGCACATCCCTAGTATGTACTACGTATTACCAAAGAGTTTTCTCGGGAGCAGACCCTTTAAGGGCATTTTTAAGGGGTTTAAAACCTCCAAACAAGTTCGGTCATAGAGACGGCCGCTGACGGTAGCAATCCGAGAAAAATCCGACATAATTCATACATACTACTTAAGGTATGAATTATGTATTGCCGACGAATTTTTTTGGGAGCAAAACCTTTAAATGCTTTTTTAAGGGGCCTAAAGTCTCTAAAAGCGTTCGTTGGCTCGTTTCGAGACCAACGCCCAGCTGTAGCATTCAGATAAATCAGACTTAATTCACGCATATGTCTAAAAGTATATACAACTCATTGCGGCAGAGTTTACAGTGACGCAGACCTAGTAACTGTGTTTTTAAGGGGGTTGAAAGCTCTAAATGAGTCGATAGCTCACAAAAAAAAAAAAAAAATATATACATAGAAACAAAACAAAACAAAACAAAACAAAACAAAACAAAACAAAACAAAACAAAACAAAACAAAACAAAACAAAACAAAACAAAACAAAACAAAACAAAACAAAACAAAACAAAACAAAACAAAACAAAACAAAACAAAACAAAACAAAACAAAACAAAACAAAACAAAACAATACAAAACAAAACAAAACAAAACAAAACAAAACAAAACAAAACAAAACAAAACAAAACAAAACAAAACAAAACAAAACAAAACAAAACAAAACAAAACAAAACAAAACAAAACAAAACAAAACAAAACAAAACAAAACAAAACAAAACAAAACAAAACAAAACAAAACAAAACAAAACAAAACAAAACAAAACAAAACAAAACAAAACAAAACAAAACAAAACAAAACAAAACAAAACAAAACAAAACAAAACAAAACAAAACAAAACAAAACAAAACAAAACAAAACAAAACAAAACAAAACAAAACAAAACAAAACAAAACAAAACAAAACAAAACAAAACAAAACAAAACAAAACAAAACAAAACAAAACAAAACAAAACAAAACAAAACAAAACAAAACAAAACAAAACAAAACAAAACAAAACAAAACAAAACAAAACAAAACAAGACAAGACAAGACAAGACAAAACAAAACAAAACAAAACAAAACAAAACAAGACAAGACAAGACAAGACAAGACAAGACAAGACAAGACAAGACAAGACAAGACAAGACAAAACAAAACAAAACAAAACAAAACAAAACAAAACAAAACAAAACAAAACAAAACAAAACAAAACAAAACAAAACAAAACAAAACAAAACAAAACAAAACAAAACAAAACAAAACAAAACAAAACAAAACAAAACAAAACAAAACAAAACAAAACAAAACAAAACAAAACAAAACAAAACAAAACAAAACAAAACAAAACAAAACAAAACAAAACAAAACAAAACAAAACAAAACAAAACAAAACAAAACAAAACAAAACAAAACAAAACAAAACAAAACAAAACAAAACAAAACAAAACAAAACAAAACAAAACAAAACAAAACAAAACAAAACAAAACAAAACAAAACAAAACAAAACAAAACAAAACAAAACAAAACAAAACAAAACAAAACAAAACAAAACAAAACAAAACAAAACAAAACAAAACAAAACAAAACAAAACAAAACAAAACAAAACAAAACAAAACAAAACAAAACAAAACAAAACAAAACAAAACAAAACAAAACAAAACAAAACAAAACAAAACAAAACAAAACAAAACAAAACAAAACAAAACAAAACAAAACAAAACAAAACAAAACAAAACAAAACAAAACAAAACAAAACAAAACAAAACAAAACAAAACAAAACAAAACAAAACAAAACAAAACAAAACAAAACAAAACAAAACAAAACAAAACAAAACAAAACAAAACAAAACAAAACAAAACAAAACAAAACAAAACAAAACAAAACAAAACAAAACAAAACAAAACAAAACAAAACAAAACAAAACAAAACAAAACAAAACAAAACAAAACAAAACAAAACAAAACAAAACAAAACAAAACAAAACAAAACAAAACAAACCAAAACAAAACAAAACAAAACAAAACAAAACAAAACAAAACAAAACAAAACAAAACAAAACAAAACAAAACAAAACAAAACAAAACAAAACAAAACAAAACAAAACAAAACAAAACAAAACAAAACAAAACAAAACAAAACAAAACAAAACAAAACAAAACAAAACAAAACAAAACAAAACAAAACAAAACAAAACAAAACAAAACAAAACAAAACAAAACAAAACAAAACAAAACAAAACAAAACAAAACAAAACAAAACAAAACAAAACAAAACAAAACAAAACAAAACAAAACAAAACAAAACAAAACAAAACAAAACAAAACAAAACAAAACAAAACAAAACAAAACAAAACAAAACAAAACAAAACAAAACAAAACAAAACAAAACAAAACAAAACAAAACAAAACAAAACAAAACAAAACAAAACGAGGTTTTTTGTTTTTGTTTTGTGTTTTTTTGTTTTGTTTTTTTAAGGTTCATTTTTTTGGGCATTTTATGAATGCGTGTTTCTTATTTTAATAACACTTTAGTTTTAAACATTGAAGAATATCGAATATTGTAGGCCATAAAAAAAGTCAAATGGAATTGCACTGTAGACCCTTTGTACATTTTATGAGGGCGTCTTCATGCGTTTCTCTCGAAACACTTAACCTGGCTGTGTCGTTAAGTGTTTCGTAAGTGTGTCGTAAGTAGGTAATACAATACCTACAGGCACTGCAAGCGCGAACTTTTTCGAGTATTCAGTTGTGTGCTGCACAATTGAATTAGAGACGCGCAATACTCAATCGTACTACTGCATCCCATCAGAGGTTTGCTGGCTATATGCAGGCTATCCTCGAATACCTCCTCGGTATTTCCCGGAACGTCGAATAACAATTCGCGATTCTTACACCGTTGTGCTTTGGGAGTCTCGATGTTCGAGTTGAGGAGAAAATTAACGATTCCTCTGCACGCCACTACGGCATCATGGTCGTCAAATGATGTATCCCCATATACACACATGGACTCCACAATTCCCCGGAATGTCTTTGGTCGCTCTCTGTTTAGGGATGTCGATTGGTACTGAGCAGGTCCATTCAGTCGGATTTATAGCGAATTTGCGCGGGCAATAGCCGATTATCACCGCACACATCTTCGGTATTAACGTTGGTGGTGGACCACCATGGTTCGAATCGGGATATAGAAATGTCTTATGTTGGAAAATCACCGTCAACAGCGTCCAATGGTTGTCATTTAAATGGACCGGCAGCAACCACGCTTCGTACGTCCACGGCTGATACGCATGCAACAATTTTTTGAAGCCAGGATTTAAATTGTCACTTTGCAGAAGCCTGCTTGTAAAAAACGTTTCAAAAGAAAGAAACTTGGCTCCGTTTTGGGCCGCAACTTCCTGTAGCAGGTAATAAAACCCGTTCAGGACGTTGTCGTCAAGCCATGAGTTAGGTTTAAGCGTGTCGAAACTTTCGGCGTTTACAATTATGCCCGAAATTTCGACTCGAAGCTGGGGGAACTTCTCCGGGTACGTTCTACTCCGCTCGAAGAATCTGCCATGCACATCGCCATCAAAACAGTTTTGCTGCTCTATCGCCCTCGGCAGTGCCTTCTCTCGTCGGTTTGATGGCGTACTGCATTCGACGGAATGGACGACAGATAAGATTGTACGGTATATTCGTGGTCAATCTCCGGTTTGTCCGATTTTGGAACAGGTATTTTCGACTGCGTAAATATAGCGTCTTGGCCCCGTTTGCCCTTGCAGTCTCTCCATACTTCCTTCGCCCGGTCTACATTATTTTTTCTATTTCTACGTTTACGCTGCCGCTCGGTCAGCGTCATAAACTTCCGATTTTTTAAACGTCCTAGCAGGTACGTTTCCATTTTTTGGTCGAAGCGAGCTGGATTAATTCACAAAGCCTTTTTAAATACATCAACCTTTATGATCTTAAACCAATTTTCAGCTGTGGCTTTGCTCTCCCGATACAACCCGAAAGCGATTAGCACAACAGTTGACCACAAGCCATAGTACAGCAAGTGAAACTCGAGAGCCTAGTCGACAAATTCTTTGGCATAATACATCCGTATTTTCAATTTGATCGACTCGTCGTTTTCGTGTTCAGCCAAAACCGAGTCGTAGATGTCTTTGAAAAATTTATAATATGCCGAACCATGTCGGACGCCATTAGCCTGTCCAGCGCACCATCGTGAAGTTCCGATTTGAAGCGAAGCCCGAAAACTTCTACGCTCTGACGGAATATTTCCCCGGCCGTGGAAAGATTGTCGCAGTGAATTATGTTTGCCATCCAATGATGCAAACGCTTGGGCTGATTTTTGTCCGAGATCAACTCTTTCGTCTTTCGCTTAATAGCTGCCAAAAGATGTGTCGAGCAGATATGCACGACCGTGAAGTACGGAGATCGATCCTTCGTGGAGTGAATATAGGCGAAAGTGACCTCGATGTAGCGCGACAAACTCATTCAGTTGAATGATATCGGCACTGCTTGAATCAGCGCCAAGCTGAAATCAGTTTCGACTTTATCGATCATTACCGTGCGCGATGTCATACTTTATAGGACGTGATTGACGAGGCTCAAGAAATGACCAATGTACGGTACATTGTGCACCGACGATATGAACTCCGCAATTGGTAGTGGACTACATTCTTCGTTGCCGGCTATAGTGAGAGCGTAACAATAAATCGTTTTGGAGTCTTTCCACGGGCGAGCGACGACCGAATCGGTTGAATCTAAATGGCATAAAACTTTATCAAGAGCACATACCTCAGGATCTTCTCGGTAAACAGTACAAGCATGAAAGGGTGCATCGCATGGATTTGGATGTACCCAGGGCACACCTTTCCAGGCCACTTCTGTTTGTACTCCTCGATGAGTTTCATTAAAAACACTGTGAGGTCTTTTTCGAGATCGTTCCGGAGGTTGTAGTTACTTGACCTAAAACCGGTATGACTTTCGGCTTTAAACACTTTGATTTATTTTATAGAACGCATGCAGTATTAACCCCACAAAAAGGATTGTACGTTTTTTTTTGTATTCGTGTTTAAGGAACTACACTACCAGAAAATACTGTAATGGAAATAATACAAATTTACTAACATGACGACGTCAGTATTAATGTGTCAGGAATTAAAGATTCCGTGTCAGTACCCGGCCCAGACGGGAAGAGGAAATTTAAAGGAGCTTTATGAGCACTTTAAACTGATGAAACCTGCATTGACTGTTGCCTTTTCTAAATTTGCCTCACTGAGGCCTAAGCATTGCGTATCTTCGGGAGCTTGTGGCACGTTTCCTAGCTGCGAATGCATAGCACATCAAAATATGAAATTGTAACTGATACGTAGTTTCTTCACTTTAGAATGAGTGTACTAACTGTATCTTAAACATGTTTTAGTATCAAATACTTATAACTACGTTAACTTTTCACGTTGCAAGGTTGAAAAACTAACGGGAAATTCGAAGCAACGCTCTTGAAACGATAGTTAAAAGTACAGATGAGTTCATTGACAAAATTTGTAATCGTTCAAAAAGCTTGCTAAATCACGCATTTATTGCAAAACATCAGACACAGTATTTTAAATACTTAAAGAGTAACCTGAAAAACGATGAATTTCTTGTCTTCTGAGATTTTGCCGAGAATTATGCTTTCGTCGTGCAGCAAGCGGTATCCGAATTTCACTAGAATGACAATCAGGCCACTATATATCCAGTTGTAATATATTTCCGAGAAAAAGGATCGATAACACATAAAAGTCTGGTAATTGTATCAGATTGCCTTCAATATGACGTCATTGCCGTTCATGTTTTCAATAAAATCGTTAACGACTTCATAAAACCCATCTGTGAGCAGCCTAAACGAGGGTACTACATATCTCGCAGAGCTCCGCAACAATTTAAAAATATTAAGAATTTTGGTAACTTGTATTATCACGAGTAAGTTTTTGGAGTTTTGACGGAATGGTACTTTTTTGCAAGCGCATACGGCAAAGGACCATGCGATGGTGTAGGAGGTACTGTCAAAAGGCTTGCTGCCCGATCGAGCCTGCAACTTTCTCCAGAGTGTCAAATATTAACGCCGTGGGAAATTTACCAATAGGCATCGCAACCGACTAATGTATCAGACATCGCAGTACGCTATTCGACGGTCGCAGATTATAACGCTAATAAGGAGATTTTCGAGAAAAGATTTATAGACTTTAAAATTATACCACAAACACAGAAGCAACACTGTATCATTCTAGACGGCATTCTCGACATCACCGTAAAATGTGAACGTTATTGTCCGCCACCCATCGAATTTGCAAAAATAAATAGCTTACTAAAACGTTTCCACGAATAACGACATAAAACAAAGCGTAGCATTAAAACGTCAGCTCTGCCCACTAAAGAAATGGACGTATTTAGGAACAATGAGAGAATATTCAACTGAGAGAGAATTTCAGTCAACTGAAAGAGGCTGAAGGCATTCGATCTGCATCTAGTTGTAGTCATGCCTTTCATCTAATTTGCGTCGGGGATAATTTGGGCCTTCCGTCGAGACGGGATGTGCCGCGGGCTATTCGGAAGGGCTGTTTTGTATGCGATAGAGTTCAGTCGGACAAGTGTGGGCTTTGTGAGGCCGGTGTCACGGCGGCTAATCTGGTTCAAACGCGCGCTGGTTGCGGGCATATGCTCCATTTGGATTGTGTGGTGCGTCGTATGCATCTCAGTTCCCTGTCAGAGGTTCCTGACACATTAAAGCATGGCTGCCCGGCGTGTGATTCTATTAACAGTCCAACGTCTTTGGCTCCTAATGATACGGGGGCAGTGTTGAAGTCGATCTATGAAAAGCTCAACGGTGTTGAGCTTTTCATAGATCGCGTCGGTGAGCTGGCGGCTAGTATAGCTTTGCTTAACTCGGCGGTATCCACTCTGGTGACAGCTAACGAGGGTTTGAAGCAGGATGTTGGCGCGCTTAGCCGTCAGGTAGCCGAGGTACAGGTGGCTCAAGATGAGTTGAAGGCAGAGTCTGCAGTTCAAAGGGCGCGTCTGGATAAGGTTGAGGGTGCTCTGGCTCGATCTCCGCTGTCCGAGTTCCCTGCGGAGCAAGAGTCAAGGTTAATTCGGATAGTGTGTCGTTCGATGGAATCCCATGCTGTTATCTCGGGAGTGCCAGACTGCGATGTCGAGGATCTTCCGTCGATGATTTTGGCGCTGGCCCGAGTTCTGAAGCATCCTCTTCGCCGAGAGGACATTGTTCGTGTTGAGAGAATGGGCAGGGTCAAGAAAGCCGGCGTCGTACGAGTTGTGCTGTTGGAGTTGGCTTCTCCTTCGCTGTGTGACGGGCTATCGCGGGCAAGAACAAGTTGGATTTCTTGGTGAGCGACATTAGTCCGAGTCTCCCTGGATTGAAGATTTATCTCAATCGGCGGGTACCAGCGGCTCTGCATAAGCTTCGGCAAGCGGTCTTGAAGCGTTTTCGGGGTCTTCGGCAGAGGGCAGTTTGGGTCACAGATGGTCTTGTCTTCGTAAGGAAGGATTCGTCATCGGCACTGTTGAAGATTTCGTCGTTAGCGGACCTGGACCGTGCTGCAATTTGGCTCGGTGATTTTCTTGTGAGCAGTGTTTCGGCATAAGGTATGTCTTGTGGTGCGTGTCTCAGGGTCTATCATGTGAATGCGCAGTCGTTACCGATCCAACTCGATGAGTTTCAAGAGTTTTTTTAGATTAAATGACTATCACTTAGTTGCGGTCAATGAGACGTGGTTGAATGAAAAAATTGTCGATACGCAGGTGCCGCTGGTATCGTTTAATATTTTGCGTAACGATCGTGGTCGGCGGCGTGGAGGGCGGGGGGGGGACGCACTTTACGTTCGAGACTTACTTTGTTCGCGCGTCGTGGGTCGTTCCTTTCCGCTGCAGCGGCAGGGCCTTCCAGAGTATATGTTTGTAGAAGTGTGGGCGCTGTCGAGGCCGAAAATTTGTGTCGCCGTAGGTTATCGCCCGCCAGATTGCTTAGTTCTTTCGCGTCGTTCGAGCACAGCTTGCAAGCGCTCCTCCCAAGTTACTGTAATACGCTGGCATTGGAGATTTTTATGTTAATTTACTCATTAAATGATATGAATCTGAGCGCTTAAAAGATGTATTTTATTCGTTAAAGATGAGAATTGTGCCGTTTCAGCCAACGCATCATACTCAAACCTCTCATACTTGGCTAGATATCTGTGCGATCGATGATCTTGAGAAGATTCAGCGGCACGGTCAATCTGAGGTGCCGTTTCTCTATGGTAATGGCTTGATTTTCGTGCATTTCAAGTATTCCGCTTTGAGGAGTCCTATTAAGATTGTGCAGTGTCGCGACTGGGCGGGCTTTGACCGTGATGCGTTGGTGTCGGAGTTTGAACGATCGGACTTGTCAGCCTTCGATCGTCTCTTGGATATGGATGCGACGATCAGAATTTTTAATTCATTAGTGCGTGAGTTAGTTGATCGTCACGTGCCCACGCGTAATATGAAAATTAAGGCTTTTCCCAAACCCTGGATTTGTAAGGGGGCTCGTCAATTAATAAAAAGAAAGAATGCTTACTATTGAGTGTTTAAGAGGTCGGTTGACTGAGACGTTTGCGCGTTATAAGCTCATTCGGGGGCAGGTGAAGCGTCTAATTGAGAGTAAAAAAGCGGAGTATCTGTTGGCTTGCTTCGAGAGTGCCAACAATTCGCATGTGATTTGGGCCGAGTTAACAAGGTCGGTGGACCATTCGCTGCCGTCTGATTTGGATCAAGACGCGCTTAACGACTACTTTGTTTCTGTGGCGGGGGGTTCGCCGTTACCTGCAGCGGTCGAGCTACCTGAATTATTAGAGGATGATATAATTCGCGGGATGGACAGCGGACATCGATTTTGTTTTGTACCGGTTACGGCAGATACTGTAAAAAAAGCAATGGGGCGAATAACGACTAAATCTGAAGGGAAAATTATTTGCTTATTCTTTGCGTAGTGGCGAGTATCCGTCCTTATGGAAACGGCTCTTATGTAACGCCACTTTGCAAAGTTCGGTCTCCCGATGCTTTTTCCGATTTTCGGCTAATCTCTTTGGTGTGTGCTTTACCTAAGGTACTCGAAAGGGTAGTTAGCTATGTGGAGAGATGGGGTCTCTTGGACCCGCGGCAAACGGGATTTCGGTGAGGACACGGTACACAGACGGCGTTCTTCAGGCTGGTTGATGATATTCGCGAGGGTGTAGACAAGCGTTTGGTAACAGTTGCAGTTTTTTTTTCGTTTTCAGCTGTGATAGTCGTCAGGTATGGTCGAGTGGGAATTAATGTACAATGTCGAAATATTCCGTAAACGAGATTTATCGTGTGAAGTGAAGGAGAGTGAACGTCTTACAGACTCGGGACTCTGAGATGAACTGAATAAAGGGCCTGACGGAAGCAGGGCCCTCGCCTATTGCTGCGCGCGACAAAGTATTCTTACGCGCTGATAAGACGGCTGCTGCCCGCACGTGGCGGGCGCAGCGGCTGGACCGTTACCGTGAGAGCGTGAACGTTGCACGGAAGGTGCTGACGGTGCAAAGATTAGCGAGAATCTGGATAAAATATAAAACTTGAGTTTCCTGCGCTAAAATTACTAACTCGAAATATCGGACCGTCACAAAGCAAGGCATTTGATTCGGTCGGTCATTTGACCTTATCAAAAAAGCTTAAGTTGCTTGGCGTTTCTGGTGTGGCACTCCAGTGGTTTCACTCTTACTTGTAGGGTCGCTGCCAGTCGGTCTATACTCGGTATTTCAGCTTTTTGCTTTTTGATTGAGGAGGTGGGACGTGAGGCGATCCAGCCACTTTAGCTTTTAACTCTTAAGTTTTTATTTTTTATTCTTAAGTTTCTTTTATTCCAAGATTTTGTCTATTTAATTACTATTTTGTACTACGTTATCGGTATTATAATTCGGTCGATTAGGACTCTACTTAAGATGCACATGTTTATTTCCTGTAGTGCCTCTTGTATGTAGTTTTATGTATTTTGGTGTTGGCTCTCAGGGGACGTAGTCCTCGAGCCTCAGGTGCAATAAATAATAATAATAATAATAATAATGATATTGTGTGCAAATTTCAGAATTTTCGAGTGACATAACTTGCAAAAAAAAAAAATTCATCTGTTTCTAACGATATCTCTCGCAAAATCATTTGTAAAAATAGTTTTTTTTATGTATTTTGAAAGATCGTTAAAAACAGCAACATTTATGTGTTATGCTTTTTTTTAAATCACATATTTTCCATGATAAAGTCACAGGAATACAAATAGGATTGTTTTATTAAATTTATTCGTGCTGTAACGGCCCCAGCCTCTTCGAAATCGCGAGCGCTATTATTTTCCGCCGCATCTTAATTCAGAGAAGCCCTGCAGGTTATCTGCGTCCGGTCTCACGGCTCAGGGCCTTATCACAAGCGTCGCGACTGCCCGTCGCGACTTTGTTACAGGGTCCGAGGCCCTCAGCCTCGCACCTCCGATCATCAGTCCAGCTTGAACCACGGAACGGTACACTCTCCTAAATTCATTGCTGCGATTCTAATAAATCATCGAATAATAGATATTCATCTAGGAGTTACTCGAATCATTTATACCCGCCTTGCCATTCTGTTACAGTGGCTTAAAAACGATTAGAGATAAAACATTTGAAAAAATCGTATATACTGTGACGGGACTTTTCTGCTCCCGTCACAAAGAGAGCCAGATCTCAGGCTCTCGCGCGTATCGGCACGGCACACGGCACTCTTTCTCCCGGGAAGAGTCCCTTCCAAGCAGACAGACAGGGTCAATCGCGAGCGAACCGTGCCCACGATTAATTTCCGTCTTATTTTATTTTTTTCGAGCAATTTCTCCCGAGCGTACGGCGGTTGCAACCGCCGCAAGAACCTCTCGACGCCCCAGCGACCGTCAGCAGGCTGGAGCCTCGCTACCGACCTCGCCGCAGTCACTCGCACAATCAGCAGGCTGGAGCCTCGCTAAGCCTCTCACCGTCCAGTCGCACCGCTACCGACGTAGCGCGCGACGTTACCGACAACGGGCCCTCCACCCTCCGAAGCCGCCGTGACACGACGAGCCACCAGCTACAGAGATCTACAGCGTCCGGCTCGTCGCTATGCCGTCACCTCGCTCGTCTTACCGAAGTTCCCGTGCCTGCGCGCACCGACGCCCGTGGATTCACCTCCCACCACGAGCATACTCGACCCCTCGCGTTCACGATATCCCGAACGCGAGGGAATTCAAAGAACCGCGCGAGATCTCCGTAATTCGGGGAACTCGGACAAATAGAGCAGAGGGCGAAACGAAGATAGGCATAGGGTGGGGGGAAAAAGGACCCGCGATCGCGAGAGCGTTACTTTTCTCGGGGGACTCAAGCGTAAGCCCCCGAGGAGGAAGGACGTCGTGACCGCTGCCGATCCGTGCTTAACGTCTCGCGAGAATACCGACATCTCGTCAAACGCGAAGTGGGACTTCTGGCCGAGGACAACTCGAGAAGCTCCCGCAACTGCAACATAAACCGGTGAGATCGTCGCACGTGTTCGGTTTGAGGCTAGAGTTAGAATAGAGCAAACTCGACTCGTTATCGTGGGGACGGCACGCCTTCGCGCGCGAAACGCGGAATTTGTTCTCGGGTAAAATTCAGTAACATCCATGTTTTCTAATTTCATCTAGTTTCCGTTACATAATTTGCCTGGAAGGTTCTCGTTAACCTTTTATTTCATACCATAGTTTGCGCCTCGTGCGAGTCCATAATATAATTTAGTTTCTGCCGATATCAATTTTCTTACGATTCATTCATAATTTAGCTTTTCCCGATTTCTTAGTTTATATTTCTTTTCCGACGTATTTCTTTTTCCAATTTACTATTCTATATTTCTTTTTCCGATTTGTTTCTTTTTCACATTTCTTATTATATATATTCCCGTTTCGATTTTATGAGATTCCGCGTACTCCCGCTGCGATCGGGCTGATTAAGAAAAATCTGTTGCGAAAGATTCCGTGGCTGCGATCCACGTTTGTCGTGTCCGCGAGCGTCGAGATTCCGAACGGTGTCCACCGCCGATTAACTGTTATCGAATTTATGTTACCGAACTAAGTTACGAATTATTGTTGTTCTTTTATTGTGAATATTTTGAGCTATTAGGGGAACGAGCGTGCACGCTAGTCGCTTCTCGACCACGCTCTCGATATTCTTTATAATAAAATATCTTTGGAGTTCCCGTCTATTTCGTCTCGATCTCTGTTTCCTCCTCGCGGAGGCAACCGAACCACCCCCTCTACCATTTCCCAAGGCTGAGTGACACCGGGTCGCTCTCGTCTCTCGTTCGACTTTAGAATTAAAATTTTGTCGCGAGAGCTCTTGCTCTCGCGGCTGGCGCCCTTAAGGCCGAGTGAGACGAGTTTTGTAGCCGTCTCGATTGGGTAAATTCTGGTGGGGCGAAAAACGGTTACAATACGTCTGTTATTACGTACTAAATGAAAAAAAGTTTTAAATATTTTGGGGATGGTCGGGTTTTTGAGCGTTTGATTTGGTATGGAATACATCTGTTGCCGCTTATATCCCAGATAGCCAATCGTCGCACAGGGAAACAAGGGCAATTGCTTGCCCCCAAGCTTTGCTGTTTGTTACGTCCCGATTTCGTACCATTTTTCGTGAATGTCTCGGGATCGGGACGTGATGCGCCGAGTGTCGGGTTGCGCCGCTGAGCTCATCCGCGGTGTGATCTCACACCTCGGGTGTACTCACGCGGTGCACCCTCAGCATAACCCGATAGATATATTTTTTTCATTATAATATTAAGTGTCGCGGCCGAGCTCGAGTTTTGCTAACCGACGGGTCCGAAGTTCGCGACACGCGCATCGATTTTTGAATCACTGTACGTGCCGAGAAATTCACACCCTGGAGTTGCTGAATTGCGGAAACTGAGCTTCGCTGCGACCGCTCACGGATCCGTGAGGATCCCTGAGCGGCGCAGAGAAATCAGTCTCCGCACAACAGCGATCAAAGATAGATCGGTCCGGAGGATCTCCGCAACTCGTAGCTCGCGCAGATCTGTAAATCTCGTAAACGACTCACCCGATTTAGCCTCAAAGTTAGAGTGCAGAGAGATCGCGGCAGAAGTTCCGAGTGTGTTTTCGTAGCGGCTTTAAAAGAGCGATTTGTGTCCAATTCTATATTATATTCATTCGTGCTATATTCACTACTCTATATCCATATTATTGTTTAATTATCGTTTGCAAGTTATATTTTTTTGTTCAACATCAAGAGACTATATTTAGAGACCATAAGGTGCTACGACCCGTGTTCGGGAAAATCTAAGTTAGTGTTAGAAGTAAGGATTAAGAACCCCCGTCGGCCAAGCCGCCGTTATTCAACTGTAGAGTGAGTACGAAGTATGGATGGATGAGAGGCGAGCATAGGATAATCTTTTCGGTGTAACTAGTTTTAGCAATATATATTTCTTGAGTTTTTCCCCTAATATCATTGTACATTTTATTTGTGCATGGGACCCCCTTCACTTTTCTTCCCGTTGCAGGTACTTGAGAGACGGGCCCGTACGGGACGCAGCGAAGCACCCCGATAAAAAAAATAAAATAGAAGATTTGCTACGCCCGAGAACGAGCCATGCTCTACCTCGGACGTAACAAATAAACTGGTGGCAGCGGTGGGATACTGCTTCGCATTTTTCTCGAGTACCTTTTAAATTCGACCCCAACAGAATTTTTTTTGTTTGGGAATTTATATTACTAAATCTTGCTCTTTGGGATTATTATCCATGTACTATTATTATTAAATTCCACATTTTTGGTCTCCGTGCTACTAATAATATATATCTAGTATCATATCACATTCATATTTAAACAAAAAAATAACCCATTGTTTTTCGGTGTGTTTGCGGTCTGATGGTGCGGTCCGGACAGGTGAATTCCTCCCCCGAGTGGGACGGTGAAAATTGGGTCCTTCAGGCCCCACAATTGGAAGGTGGTTCGGGCAATTTTCTCGTGGATCTCGGCTACGAGTTAAATATCGTAAAATTGCATGCTCTCGCGGAAGGGGTGGAAATTAACGTAAGCCATATAATTACGATCGAGGCTTCTCCCGGGGTTTTTATCCAATCCCTTGGTACCATCACCCTGTGGCACACCCCCACTCCCTTCCACGTCGTTGACCAATTCCCGATCATCCAGGACGGAGTTATCGGCGCGTTTTAAGAACTAGCTTAATTTAGGAATAAGTTTCATGGTCCGGCGCGAGGTGTTAGGCGGGTATTTCAATAGCTGTACCCTGTATGGCCCTCATTTCACCGGCGGCTCGGCAGAATTCAAGCTAAATCCGGGAGCTGGTTTAAATCTGATTAAATCAAGCGCGCTAGCGACTGCGAACTATCCTGCCAGCACAGCGGGTGCGGGACTGGCCTCAGGATCGGTAACGCCGATCTCGGGAACAATTTCGATTAATCTTTCAGGAACTTCGCTATCCTGCCTTTTTCACGTCGTAACGGATATTCCCATTGATTACGACGGTGTTATCGACCCGCTTGTTACTCAGGTTAATTGAACAAACTTTTATTTTTATTTCTTTTTTTTTTAATTATTTTATTTTTCTTTTTTTTTTCTTTTTTTTTCCTCCCATAAATTATTTTCATAAACCATGCCGGACCCAGTAGGGGGAGCGGTCGATGTATCTGTCACCTTGACCCACATGGTGGAGGGGCTTTCGCTGCGAGATCAACGGGATACAGTCCCGGCGTTTGACGGACGAAATATTCCGCTTAACGATTTCGTTCAGGACGTTCGTAACGCGGCAGCCCTTATTCCCGAGGGAAGAGAAGCCGATTTTGTCGCCGCGGTGATCGCTAAGCTTAGCGGCGACGCGCGCAGATGCATTGTCGGGCGAACCATCGGAACTATCGCGGATCTGATAGAGATCTTGCGAAAAAGGCTAACACGCGGTAAAGACTGCAATTATTACACCACTCAGCTCGCGAATTTGCGCATGCGGCAAGAGGAATCGATCGGACAATTCTATGATCGGGTCCGCATTTTATATTACGGTAGTCGATCTGCCTGGAAAGCGGAGAAGGGAAGAGATCCCCCGGCGGAAGCAGATGATCCTCTAGCCGGGGTCGCGCGTCAAGGGTTCATCAATGCCCTACCCACCCGCGTCAAGGAGGTGGTTTACATCAAGGGCGCCGCCGATCTTGACGAAGCCTTCGATATCGCCGAAAAATATGTGTTGGAAAGCTCGGGCGATCTACACGGGTCCGAGCGGCGAAGAGGCGACGATACCTTTGTCGGTCATACGCGTGTCGATTTTTACGATCCACGATCGCGGTCCCCGTCGCCCTCATACTTCCAACCGGCGAGACCGAGGGAGCGATTAGCATCCCCCGGTCCGCCGGGTAAACCGCGAACGGGAATATTAAAGCCGGGCAGGCCGGAATCTCCCAGACCGCCCAGCCCGAACGGGTCACGAGGAGCCGTAGCTGGGTATTGTTATGCCTGCGGAGCCGAGTCCAGCTGCTTCCCTCGAAGTGATGGCGCCACGACAAGCTATTGCTACGCGTGTGGCGCGAAATCCATTTGTTATCGCCGCGATGACTGGGCACCGCGTCAAGCCCCCGAGCAGCAAGATAATGCCCCCCGAGATACGCGCGGGAATCGCGAATCACGTTCTCCAGTGAGACATTTAAACTCCCCGCAGGCTCCTCGCGCCGAAGCAACGGCGAGCCTAGCCAACGACACGAACGCGACCGCGAAACAAGCGTCAATACGCATACTCAAATCCCTCAAGTAATCTTGACATTGGATCCGGAGGGTAAGATCGAAGAGGAATCCCCTGTAATAAGGTTGTCTGCTCCGGAGCTTGTGCACGGCACCGATAATTTCTTTTACGACACGGGCTCTGACCTAAATTTGATAAAAATAGACGCGCTTAATGAAGATCTCACCGTCGACACGACGCGAGCTGTTCCATACCGCGGGACTACCGAGGAACGGTCGATGACTCTCGGCACTATAGAAATTCATTTTAGAGATGTGCCAACAATATTTCATGTTGTTTACGAATTCCCAACCGAGAGCAACGGCGTGCTCGGAAAGCCATACATGCGGCAGGAACAGGCGGAAATTTCCTTTTACCATAATACGCTGGTAACCGCGAACGATCCGATTCGTCCGAAGCCGTTCGTGGAGGGCGCGTTTGTCCCCGAGAACCGCGTGCTCACTACTAGCGCTCTCGCCGAGGCGAAAATATTCCGGATAAGAGCCCGTACGCGAGAGCAGATTCCCATTCAGGTATCAAACCCCGGGGCTGAAGAAGGATATCTTCCCAGAATAGATACGATCGAAGGGTTGTTTATAGGAGAAGCTATAGTTTCACAAAAGGACGGAATTTGTCATGTTCTCGCCGTAAACACTCTCGATGAGGATGTAAATATCAAAGTTCTTCCGCAAGAACTGATTCCCTTCGACATTCGCGAACCGGATTTCAATGCGAGCTCAGGGGAGGATCGTACGACTGATGAGGACGTGCCCCCTCCTGTAGACCGGGTATCGGCAATATTGGAAGCCCTCAGATTATCGGATCTAACTAAACTCGAACGACAGGAGGTTACACGCCACGTGGAGGAATTTCCCGCACGTTTCAAGTTACCGGGAGATAAATTGCCGTGTACCGATAGAGTCGCGCATACCATCCCCACGGTGGACGAACTCCCGATTCATACGCGGCAGTACCGATTTCCCGTCGTGCATCGCGACGAGGTTGAGAATCAAGTCCAGAAGAAAATTGAAAATCGCGTAATCGTGCCATCGCAGTCCCCGTATAATTCCCCAGTGTGGATTGTACCGAAAAAGCCCGATTCGCAGGGTAGGCCGCGGATGCGCATGGTAATTGATTTCCGCAAGCTTAACGAAAAGACTATCTCAGACGCTTACCCCCTGCCCAATATAGTCGATATATTGGATCAGCTGGGGCGTGCGCAATATTTCTCCACCTTCGATTTGGCGAGCGGTTTTCAACAAATTCCGATGGATCCCAAAGATCGCGCGAAAACAGCGTTTTCTACCCCCAACGGGCACTACGAGTACGTACGTATGCCCGAGGGATTGAAAAACGCTCCCGCAACGTTCCAACGTTTAATGGACAATGTCCTGCGAGGTCTCCAGGGGACAGAAATGTTCATATACCTGGACGACATCGTTGTATTTGCGAAGACACTCGAGGAGCACCGAACGAAGGTGCGACGTCTCATGGCGCGCCTCGAGGCGGCCAATCTCGTTTTGGAGCCCGACAAATGCGAATTTCTGCGGAAAGAAGTCGCGTACCTGGGCCATGTTATCGGGCGAGACGGAGTCCGACCCGACCCTCGAAAACTCGAGGCCGTAAAAAAATTCCCAACTCCGAAAAATCAGAAAAATGTGCGACAATTCCTGGGACTTGCCGGCTATTATAGGCGATTTATTGCCAATTTTTCCGCACGGGCGAAACCGCTGTCCGACCTTCTCAAGAGAACCAATTTTGCAATATCCCAATTTTTCCAAACCATTTGTCTTGACAACGGATGCCTCCGATATAGCGATCGGAGCCGTGCTGAGTCAAGAACACGACGGTCACGACCTGCCAATTGCATATTATTCACGCGTACTAAATAAGGCAGAAGCAAATTATAGTACGACCGAGAAAGAATGCCTGGCTGTCATCAATGCCATAGAACAATTTCAACCGTACCTATACGGTCGAAAATTAAAACTAGTTTCCGACCACGAGCCTTTAAAATGGATCGGGTCCACAAACGATCCGGGGAAGAGACTCGTACGTTGGCGAATGAGACTCCGTAATTATGATTACGAATTCGTCTACAAACCCGGGCGACTGAACGCGAACGCAGATGCATTGTCGCGTAATCCGATCATCTCGGGAAGTTCTACTTCAAGCGACTCGGACTCAGATGTTTCGATTCCCAAGGTTCTTCCATTAACAACCGGCCCAAAAAGGGGTACAAAGCCCCCTCGGGGCGCAGGGAGACCGAGGTTGGCGTCGGCTCCTCAGCTGGACGCATCATATTTGCCAACAACGCTGGGACGCGGTTCTACGCGCGCAGTTCGAAAACCTTCACCGCTAGATAAGAGCGCGATTGCGACTCGGACTAGAGCAAGGGCGGTGACGTCACCCGCCGTCGCTGGCGACGGGGAAGCCGCGGGCACGAGCTCCGGCGAGGTGTCTGCTCCGCCTATACAGCGGTTAGGTCATAGTATGCTGCCGACACACTTGCTACCACCCAAGGGACCAATTCTCAGTAGAAAACCCCCCCCCCCCCCCCGGTGATAAAGAAGCCGGCGACTGAGGCCCCTGAGCATCTCACATCGGGAGACGAGGGCCCGCCGCGAGCCGATAACATCGCCGTAATCACGAGTCCGGGGATTAGCGACTCCGAAGACGATAAGTCTGAAAATGAAGCGTCTGCTTTACCTGCAACATTGCCAAAATCTCTGCAGGATTCCTTCGCGAAATTCGATGAGTCCATAGCTAAGCTCGAGGAAAAATTCCAAAGTGATTTGGAAACTTCCAATCAACCCCCAGAAATAATATTGCCTGCTTCTATATCCGACGGCGAGGAAATCGACGAGCAAACTAGAGAAGTGCTCGACGAACTCGACCCGTACGACGATGACACCCAAGATTTGGAATTATCGCGACGAATACAGGAGCTGGCCGAGCGGGTCGAAAAAGCGACGGAAAGGCAGCTCCGATTTGAACAAGAGAAATCAACCAGCATCGAGGCTAGCGCCGCAGAAAAAGAACATGACGCAGACGATGAGAGCGAGGAGCCACAGGAGAAAGAGAAAGAGCGAGGGGCTCCCGTCGCACACGAGACGATCGTCTCCAAGCCTCGCTACTCATTCTCCACACCAGCGCCAGGCTCAAGGCCCATGGCACGCTCAACCCCGAGCCATCATCGGCCGTCTCTCTCCCACATCCCGGAGGAAGATAACGCGTCCTTGCCGCAGGCAGCATGGCTGCCAGCAGCGCGCGTTGAACCTCCAGCCGTTCCCCCTTGTGCCCCCCCCCCCCCCCCAGCGCCTCGAGAGCAAGATATCTCGAGAGCGGCCCGGGAACAACGTTGCGTCATCGACGCGGTGGATGACATAGCCACGTGCGACTACCCGGCAGCGAGAACAAGGGCGCGCGAGAGAGAGAAGATGATTTCGGCCGCTCCAGATGTAAACAAAGATGGAAAAAAATTCTCCATAACCGGGACGCGGGAAAACCTGACCTACGTGCGGGATAATTACGTCCATTTTATTTCGGCGGACGGAGAGTTAACCACTGTAATCGGAAAACTACTATCCGATCTAGGAATGGTTGATTCTTCGTCGATAAAGGAAAAAAATTTACGCGTAGGTCAGATCGCGGTTACACCCCACGGGAAATTTAATATATACAGCGTGGTCGTGAAAGAAAAATACTTCCACGACACGTGTATAGAAAATATTGACCTAGGATTAATTAATCTGAGGGATGTACTGCGACGAACCGAGATTAAGACACTTCGAATTTCACGCGCCGGGGACCTAACGGATATACTGCAAAAGGATGAATGGTCACTCCGATTGCAAAAATTATTTTCCGAAGAAAACATAACCATCATCCTGTGCTATGGAAAAATCATAGTACCGGCACCGGAAAACAGGAATGAAATTATCGCCGAGTACCATGAAAGCCTCGCAGGAGGCCATAAAGGGGTCACAAAAACGTACCGAAAAATTCGGGAACGTTTTTATTGGCCCCACCTGAAGAACGAGGTTCAGGATTTTATTCGACGCTGCAAGTCTTGCCAGGAACAAAAACTTGTTCGTGCGAAGACACGTGAGCCGATGCTCATTACGGATACGCCGGTCGACACGTTCGACAAAGTATCATTGGATACAGTAGGGCCCCTTCCAACCTCCCCGCACGGCAATCGACACATTTTAACGATGCAAGATAACCTGTCAAAATATTGCCTGGCCGAACCCATACCCGACCTGAAAGCGACCACGATAGCCGAAGCCATAGCGAGACGATTATTTAATCAGTTCGGCGCCCCTCGAGCGATATTAACGGATCGAGGCGCGGCATTTACGAGTAATCTGCTACGTGAGCTATCAAAAATTTTTAAAGTCAAACAAGAAACGACTTCCGGTTACCGTCCACAAACGAATGGCGCCCTCGAGAGGAGTCATATAGTGCTGACGGAATACGTCAAACATTATGCCGATACATATGACGACTGGGACCGGTTACTGCCTTTCGCGGAATTCTCGTATAATACGAGCGTTCACGAGGGGACAAATTTCACCCCTTTCGAGCTTGTTTACGGGAAGTTAGCGCGTATGCCGAGTCAATTCCCCAACGATGACAATCTCCCGTCCTACAATTCCTTTTTATCCGAACTAATTAAACGTCTAGCCGAGATCCGGGAGATCGCGGGGGAAAATTTAAATAAAGCAAAAGCACGCTCGAAAATTTATTATGACCGAGCAGTCCAACCTTTCGGCGGGAAGGTAGGAGACAGAGCTTATGTAGAAAAGGAAATTCGAGACGGTAAATTTGATAAACGTTGGGAAGGACCGCTTCCGATATTAGAGTTATCGGACCGGAAGAACGCCGTTTTAGAGACAGAGTCGGGAAAATTAATCCGCAAGCACACCGACAAACTCAAGGTCACGGTAGAATAATAATAATATATATGGAAGACGGGTGCTCATGAGCGTGTGTCGGTATGCATGCATATGTATATGCATGTGTGTACGTGTACGGGTATGTGAGTGGAAGTACGAATATACCATTGTTCATCAGCGGCATGATATTGTAATGGGCTTGTCAAGGATGAATGAACGAAAGAAAGGATGGATGCCAGTGAAAAAGTGAAGTGACCGGTGGTTATTTGCAGGAAAAATAACAGCGGACACGATGCGACTTCGCTATCTATTGCTCGTGATGCTGTGGTGCAGCGAGAAGGCGACGACGGCCGACCCATCGTACTACGTCACAGCGATGAACGGCACCTCGGGAATCTATTACGAGCGAACATCGTCCCTCCGTCTCCAACACGCCGATTGGCGGGTCACCGTTTTCGTGGATGTGGGCCGGTTCCTTCGGGATTTCCCACCTGAGGAACCTTACATTGAGGAAACCTTCGCGGTCTGCTAAAGAATAGCGCCGCCGACATCCTGCTCCGAATTATTGCAGATTAATGCTCTTCGGGAGTTATTTTCCCAAGCGCGCAAAAAAACAACGGATCTCCGAAAAATTTCGGAGGACTCGACATTGGAACAGGAACCCCAAGAGCAATTACCACGCACCCTGACCAAACGCGCGGCACCGTTTGGAATAATCGGCACGCTCAGCAAGTCATTATTCGGCACTCTAGACGCGGACGATGCGGAGGCCATGAACAAAGAAATAGATCAGCTGTTCATGGACGAGGCAAATATAACACACTTGATTGGCCGACAGATGCATATAACCCATTCAAGGCTGCAGGACCTCCATAAGGAACATTTGCAGGCGTCCAGCAGAATGTCGGCCATACAAAATGCCATGGAAGAAATCGAGGGACAAATGCGCCGTTTCGACCTCGATGCAATTACAGCAAAATATAACCAATCACTGATAAATTACTCGTTTCAGGTGGAACGAAAAGTCGAGCGTTATACACGAATATGCGAGAAGTATATACGGGCGATCGCTGCCGCTCGCAGTGGGCGTCTCGACCCTTCAATTCTTACCACGGAACAGCTGTCTTTCGTCGCGCGGGAAGTGCAGCGGGCAGCGGGACCGTACGAGTTCCCCATCCCTGCGAAACACCTCCGAGCAGAGGCGTTAGCCGAGATCACCCGAACGGATTTGTTGTATATGGGGGACGATCCATGATATTAATTCATATACCGCTGCTGGATCGCACAGCGTATCATCTGTACAGGATGCACTCGTGGCCCGTCGCCCAGAATATCAACAACGGTACAGGCTCGGCGCACGTGACCCCGGCCGAACCATATATCGCTGTCTCCGCGGATCATCGTGCGTATTTCCTCGCGGACAGTATGTATGTAGGCGCGTGCAAGAAAACTGGCAACAGGCACATATGTGATATGGAGATTCCGGTGAACGAGGTAGCCACTTCGGAAGAATGTGAGATACGAATGCTGACGTCACCAACGGCCGAGGCTTTACGACGGTGCAACGTACGTCTACGCCCCGAACACAGGCCATTCTGGGGTCATTTACCGACCCAGGGCGGATGGCTGTTTTCGTTCATACGAGAGGAGACCATACACATATTGTGTCCCGATCAACCCGAGGCACACGTGCATCTCAACGGCGCAGGAATTCTGTACATCAACCCAAACTGCATCGGGAGGACGCGAGGCACAACTCTAACGGGAATACGCACCTACAAAGGCCGGGAGGAGTATTATTATCGACCAGGAATTTACCTGAATATAACAATAGTCGCCCCTATGCTGGAAGAAAATACCGAAACGTTAATCGACTCGTTATTACCCAGAGGAAAAACAATAATAAACCGAAGCGTTATACGTGACTGGAAGACCCCGGAGGACGGCGAGTCGCTTTATGACATCGAAGAAAGAATCCAGTCAATAGGCGAACACCGAAGAGAAAGACGGCAACAGCATACCCTGTTCTTCTGCGGGTTTATGATTCAAGCACTGATGATGGTTAGCACAGTGCTATATTGTTGCCGAGGAAAAATAATCCTCGGAGCTATGGGCCTGTGCAGGAAAATAACGCGACATCGAGCCCTGGAGCCGACGGCTACGAGCGAGCAGGAGATAAGAGCCGGCGGAGTCAGCAGCACGGCCGCAAGGGTAGAGTTACCGTTGCCGCTCGAGCGCGGGACTCGCAGTCTAAACATCCCGGACCGTTCCCTTCCCCGCCACGACGCGGTAAGCGATTAGGCATCGACACCCTCCAAGTACGCGGCAGGACGGTTCGATGATTTCATTAGTTCTCGAGCTCTCGTCGAAGTTACAACGCGAAAGAAAGTTCCGACGAACGTTGATCACGAGTGACAGTGAAATAGTTCAGGCAACAGTGAGTATTGACAGGACAGATCTATATACATATATATATATATATATATATATAAAATAATAAAAAAAGGGAGTGAACTCTATCGCGGATTTAAGATAAAAGAGCCGTGCAGATTTCGTGTGCCGAACGCTGGTGATCGCAAGTCATAACGGACGCTTCAGCGGAGTAATACATATATATAAATATATATATTATTATTGTGCACAACGGTTTAGCCATGTCGGACATGGAGGGACTTCGCCGAGGTATTGTAGAGTGCACGTATAACGGGCGATGTGTTGTGTGCAGGCGAGAGAGTCGACGGTGTCCGGACATTGGTGCGTGTGCTCAGCAGTCAATTCCGCCTTCGGCACGGAAAAACGACACCCTACGGTGCAAGTTGTGCAGTGCTCGGCTCCTCGGGCGCGATTATTCGGGACATATCGGAGCGTGTCTGGTCCAGTACCAGAAGCTCCTCGGAGATATTGTGACCGGCCGGGTGCCCATGCGGGTCCCTGACGCGGGGGGTTCTTCGAGCGCGGCGGCACGGCTCGTCGCGGCGCGTAATTCCACGGCGACGGCACCGGCTCGGCAAGTCAACCCCGCATCGGCCGTGCGCGCGGGGGCGAGCGGCAAATTTTCGGTGGCGGATTCGGTCGCGGGGAGGAAATGTGCGCCGAAAACAAACACCGGAGGCAATGGGCCGACCGCGAAGCCGTCCATGGCCACGGTGGGCTCTCAAACATATAAGACGACGTGCAATGCGGGCACGCAAACAAAAAAACTGTGCCATATCCCGGGAGCGCCACTCAGTTTTGTAAAATGGGAGGACCCGGGCACCGTCGAAAACCTGATGGACGGGTGGACACTCGACGATGGCCTGATGGCGGAGCCTCTGGTCGCGCTCCCGCAACTCAACAAGGATCTGCTGGTTCTCGAGGTCGGCGAGGCATCGACATCGTGTTTGCCGGCGGCTGAGGAACTCGAAAAGGAAGACAACATGTGGGTCGAACTCGACCCTTTATATGACACGCCGAGACACGACGAAGTCGAGTCGCGGGCCACCGCAGGCGACCTCCCCGACGCTGGCGCGGAACTCGACTCGACGAGTGAAGAGCGCGATGACCGGGCATCGGAGGAAATAAGCGACGTAAGTGTTGACGAAGAAAATGAGGAAGATGAGGAAACTGACGGGGAAACCGAGTCACAGGCCACTGTCGGCAGTATTTCCGACACTGGTGCTGGGCTCGGCGCATCGTCGGAGGGAGCCGCCGGCGAGGACGGAAGCGAAGACGGCGAAATGATCGCGGTCTCTGGGCCGTCATTCCGGGGTCGACATCTTCCCGCCGGTATTGAGGACGACGTGCGGAGGGCGGCACAGGCCGTTGCCGGCGATACTCGCGGCAATGGTGATGGGCTCGACGCATCATCGGAGGAAGCCGCCGATGAGGACACAAGCGAAGACGGCGAAATGATCGCGGTCTCTGGGCCGTCATTCGGGGGTCGACGTCTTCCCGCCGGGACTGAAGACAACGTGGAAAGGGCGGCGAACATCGCGGGAGATATCGGCGAGGTCACATGCGGCGTCTCGCCGTATCTTCGGCACATACGCCGAAGCACCGGCCGAGGTCAGCCTACTCGGCGAGTATATAGTGGAAGTGACTAAAAAAATAAAAAAATAAAAAAAAGTGCTTGTACGTGTTGTGTTTGAGGGGATGGCGAATGCACGAGTGAGTAGGTACTATAATTAGTTATAGGCAAACTTAGATATAGCGCCGACGGGGACGTCGACGAAAGTAAGGGGGGAGGGGTGTTACGTCCCGATTTCGTACCATTTTTCGTGAATGTCTCGGGATCGGGACGTGATGCGCCGAGTGTCGGGTTGCGCCGCTGAGCTCATCCGCGGTGTGATTTCACACCTCGGGTGTACTCACGCGGTGCACCCTCAGCATAACCCGATAGATATATTTTTTTCATTATAATATTAAGTGTCGCGGCCGAGCTCGAGTTTTGCTAACCGACGGGTCCGAAGTTCGCGACACGCGCAGCGATTTTTGAATCACTGTACGTGCCGAGAAATTCACACCCTGGAGTTGCTGAATTGCGGAAACTGAGCTTCGCTGCGACCGCTCACGGATCCGTGAGGATCCCTGAGCGGCGCAGAGAAATCAGTCTCCGCACAACAGCGATCAAAGATAGATCGATCCGGAGGATCTCCGCAACTCGTAGCTCGCGCAGATCTGTAAATCTCGTAAACGACTCACCCGATTTAGCCTCAAAGTTAGAGTGCAGAGAGATCGCGGCAGAAGTTCCGAGTGTGTTTTCGTAGCGGCTTTAAAAGAGCGATTTGTGTCCAATTCTATATTATATTCATTCGTGCTATATTCACTACTCTATATCCATATTATTGTTTAATTATCGTTTGCAAGTTATATTTTTTTGTTCAACATCAAGAGACTATATTTAGAGACCATAAGGTGCTACGACCCGTGTTCGGGAAAATCTAAGTTAGTGTTAGAAGTAAGGATTAAGAACCCCCGTCGGCCAAGCCGCCGTTATTCAACTGTAGAGTGAGTACGAAGTATGGATGGATGAGAGGCGAGCATAGGATAATCTTTTCGGTGTAACTAGTTTTAGCAATATATATATCTTGAGTTTTTCCCCTAATATCATTGTACATTTTATTTGTGCATGGGACCCCCTTCACTTTTCTTCCCGTTGCAGGTAATTGAGAGACGGGCCCGTACGGGACGCAGCGAAGCACCCCGATAAAAAAAATAAAATAGAAGATTTGCTACGCCCGAGAACGAGCCATGCTCTACCTCGGACGTAACACTGTTTGCTTGCCAGCAATATTGCAACTATATAGGTTCTAGCACGGGCTTGCGGCATATTAGCATATTAATATAAAATCGAACAACGGTTGCTGTAAGCTGATTTCTTATTCTTAACAGCCGTGAAAGAGAGAAAAATTATTCCCCAGCAGCAGCCAACCTCTGATTACACATTTCCTCAATCAACGTTATTGCTAACTATAATGAAAGCTCATTGTTCATTCGATGATTGAGTTCGATAATGGGTTGATAATGAATTACGTTACATGATAATGTAAGCATAGAAACCATAAATACAATAACATTTTAACAGTTCTTGATTTCGAGCATTGGGATGGTATGACATGTATTATTAATTATTAGCCAACACATAATAAAAAAATGTTTATAGTAGTTATTATTCACTACTAGTAGATCGCGACTCGAGTGGATCAATAAAATTGTAGATTTAAAGCAAAATGCAGGTTACTAATCAATGCACGGGATATAGGCCACGCAGTGTGCGCGATCCCTACTGATCATATTTTTTAAATGTATTCAAGCCTGTAAAGATGTAATAATAGTACTTTGCGATACGAGTGCGCTAAAGCGGACTTTATGAGAAGGCTGCGACGAGTGCGACTCACTCGCAGTCTACTCATAAATTCCCCTGCACCGCACGAGTATCGCATACTATTTTATGTAACGAATGTATGTGATACAGTGTGTGACACAGCCGGGAGGGGGGGGGGGGGGTACGGGGGGTTGGGGGGGCGGAGCCCCCCGAGATGAAACGATACAATCTTTTTAAAGTATTTTCATTTATTTTCTCGTCGTAACAATATCTTCACAAACCGTTTTTTGTACCATTCATTCAGACTGTTTTCGAACTCTTAATAGTAATAAACTTTTTATAATCTTATTCACACTTTGTAATAACATTTAAATAGTAATAATATTTTTTTTTGTAAGTCTACTGGACTAGAGGCTTCTTAGTCTTTTTTTTTATTAATCATTGGTCCTCTACGACTACAGTTACTTTTTTATATTACTTTTTCTGTGTTTAAACTTAGTAAAAATGAACGTTATTTTACGTTTGAAGTTAAACGCTTCTCGATAAAAAAAAATCTTTCAATGTTTATAAACTTGAATAGTTTAATCTTTAGTAATGTTGAACGTTACGGTGCAATGCTTAAGATCAATTTTAACTCCTTTAGCTGAGGCAGTGTTTGCAACGAGAGAGGAATTTTCCTGGTTGACAACTTGAAGACCTGATGGTCCTGGTTCATGGATGCTGGCCGTTTCTTCTGCCGGTCTTGAAGCTTTTTCAGAATTGAAGGAACTGTGTTGCATCATATTGATCGAGCTGCATATTTGCTTGCAATTTTTTTTTTTTGCTGCATATAGAGTCGTCGACATAGCTCTGTGCAACTTTATCTGATTTCCACTCTCCGTGGCGCTTGAGTGTGAGAAGATCTGCTCCTGCGTCAGCAAGCATTGTCGCTGATGTACGCCGGAAAGAGTGCCCAGTGTATTTATTGGGTTCGTCTAATCCCAAATACTCCGCTATAACTCTAGGCATCGCACCGAAGGTATTGATACCAATAACTTGTTTCGTGCACTTTCCGTTGCGTAAAGTAAGGAAAAATTCCTCGGTGTTGATGTCCTTTGGTCGCAACGCTTCATACTTTTTCACAAGTTCGTAGAACTTTCCATCGATAGTAAACTTTCGGGGCACTTCATTTTTTGTGCGAGGGATCTTCACTATCATTAACTTGTCGTGGTGTTCGATGTCACCCACTTTGATGTTTTTTAACTCTTCGCGCCTGCCAGCTCCGAAAACTCCGAAAATCAATGCAATCTATAAAAAAAAAAAATTGATAATGTAGTCGTATCGATAGCTTATAAATTTTTATAATGCGCAATATTGACAACTTACCTTGATTGATAAATATTTAGCGTCCGGAGCTTCGGATAGGAATTTTTCCACATCTTTTGGTTCTAAAGTCTTCGACTTCTTTGGATCATAACCTTTACTGCACTTTGACAAGAACGCAGTCAGGCGGTTATACTTGCTCATATCCACATTGTGAAAATTCTGCACTGTACTTTTTAGCATAGAATACTTGGACCACAATGATGAGGGCTTAAATTCCGTCGATAATTTGTGGAAATAGACAAGCATTGTATCCTCGGACAAGGAAGTCGTTTTTCATTCTTTTTGCCACGCGACGAATTGATCGTAACATTGCTTGTATAATTTCGCCGACTTTTCCGGTAACAAATTATCGATTACTTTTTGCGCTGCTTCCCGAATATCCTCCGACGTCTCGTCTCGATCGAGCCCTTCCATTTTTCTTTCACATCCACTGCACGAGAAACACGAAACAAGATGGCTAATACTGGAGTTAGATTGAAAGGAGTCGTTGACGCGAGACCACTCGAGTCGCGTAAAAAATTACTCGTCTGCGCCTGCGCACAGTATTTTCGATACGGTTTCGAGTATTTACGATACAGTTTCAGTATTTACGATACAGTTTCAGTATTTACGATACGGTTTGAGTATTTACGATACGGTTTGAGTATTTACGATACGGTTTGAGTATTTACGATACGGTTTGAGTATTTACGATACGGTTTGAGTATTTACGATACGGTTTGAGTATTTACGATACGGCTTATTGAAAAGCGCCACTTTATGTCAGGGCCGGCAGCCACATAAAGTAGCACTTTTCATACATGAGTTACATAAAGAATTATAATTTGAGACAGGCTTCTTTCTATTTGACAAAATTAATTTTTAATGTTGAAGCCTACACCTGACGCAGCCTGCGTGTACGGCTGCCAGGGCTCTAGTTTGACGATACGGGGAAGTTTGCTTATTTCACTGTAATTTTAATTGGGGCGCCAATTAGTTTTAAGACAACTAATAGACTACTGTTGACAATATTATATTAGCCGTTCGACTAATGCTTATTGATTATGGGACAATCATAGGGGAGTTCGACGGGACGACCCGAGAAAATTGGGAAAATTTGCAATATTCCATAGAGTAGACGGAAAAATATATAGGCGAATAATAAATCTGCTTATTTGACTCACGTGAGATTTTACTAACTGACGAATCACACCATTCACTTGAAAATTACAGTTTTAACTTGACGATATAAATAAATACAGACCGTGTTACGAGTTCAACAATCAATCTACCAAAAAATATAAATTTATGTAACGCATGCATTAAAAGCGCTCCTTTACATGCGATTTAGTTTTGCCTGCGATTTCTGGAATTTATTGCACGCTGCTTGTAGTTTATGCATGCTGGCTATACAGCACCACAATCAGTAGGCACAGAACAGCATAATAAAATACAAAACAGATTTTGTTGCAAATATTGCAGTTAGACAGGCAACAATAAGCCATGTAATGCCTCGTTAAAGACTGATCGATGTATCCGTGTACGATACTTTTTGAGAAATGTATATTTTGTTGCTTTTCTGATAAGATATTGTTACGTCCCGATCAGCAATTGTCACTCCATCTCGGTCAAGGAGAATTTACACCCTCCCTTTACACGTTATTCGGAGATGACGCTTTATCGAGGTTTTGGCCCTGTTTTGAACCTAACCTTTCGGAAAATAACTCTGGATAGGGCCTAGAGTGTGTATATATGTTATTGACGATATTTTATTCGCGGTTAAAAGTTCGAATTTACGAGATTTTAAGTGACGATTTTAAACTGGACAAGAAAATTCTGGATGCTATCTCTTTCTATCGCCTGGAATGCAATACGCGGCTATCTCTCTCGCACGTCACCCTCGACGCACGGCTCGCGACAGCTCACTCACTGTTTTCTCCCGACCTATCCTAATACTTTTAACGCGCACTGTTATATCTGAAATAAAATTGATCGACACGAATATAAATTGACCAGGAAATATTTTAAACTTCGATGACAACAAATAACGATTTAGAGAAAATGGATTTTTAAAATGTGGATGATAACGTTCCAAAATTAGGATATTATTTAAATGGGTTTACCTCAGAATGAATGATCGAATGAATCGATTGATGAATGAAATTAACCGATCGAATTGAAACGTCCTTCCCAAATTCTGGATGAATATTCGACTCCGAATCGAATGATGATCGACTTCCGAAAATAACGTCCTTCCAAAATGCCGAATACCCGAATCAGAATCGAATGATGATGATCGATTTCCAGAGACGAACGTCTTTCCCAGATTTTAACGATGTAGATTGATGATTTCGATGATTACATGATTCTCAGGAAGAATATACTTGATTTCGATGGAATGATTCAGAAAAATATGAATTATTTATTGAAGTTGGTTAAAATGAATACTGGCTCGAAAATGTTACAAGTTGTTTTACAACTTCTTTGTCAATGACGCTAAATATAATACGAGATTGAGGTCAGTGCCTCGGTCGCAAAGAAGTTAGAAGTCCGGAACAGGAGAGAGTGTCGAATGGGCGGTGGGCGCGCGAATAAATAACCTCGGTACCGGACACCCCCCGCGTCACCGCTGTCACACCTGCGCCTCGTCTCCCCACTCTCATCACCTGATTCCTTTCTTTGATTGACTAATTAAATATTTCTAATTTCGTAGTTTTACAGTAATTTTGACATTCCAATATGTTAATACTTAAATTTTATCGCGAATTTTATGAATATAGAAATTTGAATGAAAGCTGTACGAACTTTCGTTGCGAAGTTAATAATAGTTGACATAAATTTTTATCTTAATATTTATCTGATCGTTTTCCTGTATTTCTGTGTTAATGGTTTTTCATTTCTTTCCTTTTTCGTAATTTTCCATATTTTTTTTCCTGTTATTTGCTATTTGATTATTTATCGATTATTTATTATTTTTATATCTATTCCCTTCTTAATATTTTATTTGACGATATGACTTAATTTTCTTTGCTTACTTCTTGACTCTATTTTATTGCCCGAATCTGTTAATGATTTCCAAAAATACTATGCCAATCCCGTGTATTCGTCCCTTAAACTTGATTTCCATTTATTTCTTCATTTATTATTTCAACTATGATCCTCCTGGACTATAACGATGATCTAGCATTCATCGATATTCACTGTCCAGGAGGTGCTGCACTCATTACGCCCAACGGCCGCTCTCAGCATCGTGCCCATCGTGACACGCGCCGTACAAGCAGGCCCTATGTTCGACAACTGTGAGGGACGCTCCACCGATATCCTTATCTGCATTTTTGCACCTCAGGTTACCGACTCTCATACGGTTGGCTTGCTTCGTACAGTCACCTCTGTACATCAGCCTAATTCACCTGAAGTCTAATTATTTTTACCAAATGGATGATTCTTTCATTAGGTACTTTATTCATTTATTGGAACTTTGAATTTGACAAATTTAAAAAAATGGCAATTTTCCAATGTTTATTTTTAACTATTTAATATATTTCAAATATTTGGTTAATAATGTTTGAAATATTTTGGAAAAATTCACAGGACGTAAAAATATCTGCTCGGCACGTTAAAAAAAATCATTTTGCATTCCAATTTTTATTTGCATTTTTTTATGAGACATGTAATTTGTTGATTGATAAACACATTGTCATCCGCCTTTTAAAAAAATCTTGACATCTTTGAACAATTCCATTACTTGCCACAAACTTTCAACGTCGTAAAGGAGAAAAAAAATGAAATTGATATTTTCTACTTTATGTCGATCTCGGCAACGATCTAATTCTACTTTTTTTCTTTGGATACCTTTCATGGGCCGATTACCGTAGGGTACTGCACAACTTCAACGCTGACCTTACATATTTGTCCTTTTCGCATGTCACTCCGTCTCGCGTTTTCGTCGCCTCTGCCGAGCCTTGCAGCAGCAGCAGCAGTCACCGTCGTTTCGACGAGTGCGGTCGCTAGCATCAAGCAAGGGGCTCTTTCTATCTCAGTCGTAACGCTCCGTCCTCCTTTTTTATTGCATCGTGTTCTCGCTGGGCGATGGAGACGCGATACCCGTCCGGACGACTTCCTAAAGTTATCGAATGGATTGCATTTTACAGAGAGTTTTTAATGGATTGCGCAGACATTGCACAGTTGAGCCGATTTCCATTCGGAACATTCGAATGTACGACGCGTTGTCGTGTGAACGTTCCAATGTGTTCCATCTTATTAGGACAATCGATTATGAATTATCTCAATTGTTCTGCAGATTTTACGCACATTTAACTAAATTAAACAAAAATTTGAAGAAAATAAACAGAACGTTGCGCATGGTCATGTAGCCATGAAGAGATTTTTCAAAAATCTACCCTTAAAAATTTGGTGGATCGAAAATATCGATGGCTTGATATAAAAACAAACAATGGATCCTCTGTTCCTAGTGGGGTTCTCGTTCGCCCGTCAACCCCCTTCCACAAAAATGGATTACCAATTTGAAGTGACGCACTTCCACTATGGCGTCAATTATAAAATTGTATGTGCAAACGTCAGTACGAGCGGTGAATCCATATTACGAGATAGACAGAAACTTGTAGCGCCTTGGAGACAAACTAAAATATAATTATGTTGACAAATCAATATCGCACAATATAGTTAGATCTTTCAAGGAATGATTGGAGCCTAGTAAACCTAATATTTAAAAAATGTTTGCCTTAATTTACGTGGTGGCCATATCTCCCTGAACAATGGGTGATATAACCACGCATTTTTCAGGAAATATGGGCACCTTTTTATTGCTAGATACTTGATATTGCTTGATATAAAAATGTAGATACATCGAAATACAAATTACAAATACAGAAAAATAAAAACAAAATTTGTATAATCGAGGCAATCATATACAATACATCCATAATGTAAAACCATATGGCTTCCTCATATAAGTTGCAAATTGAAATTTTCATATGGGCTTCTCATAATGTTCCTTTATTTGCGAAGCTTCTTCTATGAGGAAGCATTTTCTGTATTGTTGGCTTCCTCATAGAGGAAGCTTTGCAAATAAAGGAACATTATGAGAAGCCCATATGAAAATTTCAATTTTCAGTTTTTATGAGAAAGCCACATGAAAATTTCAATTTGCAACTTATATGAGGAAGCCATATGAAAACTTCAATTTTCAACTTTAATGAGGAAGCCATATGAAAATTTCAATTTTCAACTTTGATGAGGAAGCGATATGAAAAATTTAATTTTCAACTTGTTTTAACGTCAACGTCGTGGTTGCCTTTTATGCAAAACGACTGGCCGATTCAGGTTCAGCGCGAAAAAATACACCGACTTCTTCGCTTTGTTACATCCGTGCACCTACTTCAATTAACGAAAATAAAGGGTTTTGGAAAAAGATTTTTTTTTTAAATTATTAAGTCAATTATCCAATATTCCCCGTTTTGTGGCCACGTCCAATGTATTTTTCCCCCACCGATGACAAGTCTCCAAATTATTTTACTCCTGAGGCGACACTTGATACATAAACTTGTATCGGACAAAAAATACAACTTTTGAAAAAATTCAAAAATTTCAAAATCCCAGAAAATTTAAACGGTTCGATCCATTTTCGGCACATTTAATACGAAACATTGTACAGTGTTAGTCCATTCCCGTGCCCAATTTAAGCTCGATACCTTCATGTTTACTCAAATTAGACCGTTTTTAGTCATTTTTCAAAAAAATCTAAATTCCATAAAATCTGACTGCTTCGATAGATTTCGGCCAAATTCAATACCAAAGTTCTTTGGTCATATTATTATATTTATGTGCAATTTCAGGACGATTGTTTAAAATTTACGCAAGTTAGAGCTACCACGACCTTTTTTCAAAAATTTCAAAATCGCATAAAATCTCGAAACAGGCCTCAATCATCATGAAAATTGCACCGGGGGAAGAGACGTGACCACTCTACTAGTGTACCAAATTTCAACTGGCTATCTTGAACCGGGTGAGGACCGACTGTACAACTCCCAAGTCTACACGAAGACAGGTCTATACTAAAAGTGTGCACCGAACGACTCTACACGGGGGTAGGTCTACACCAAATAACTTCGCACTGAAAATCGAACAGCATATAACTGTATACATCGACGGTCTGCACTAAACGTGCGCACCGGTCGACTGTATACGCTGGCATGTCTATACTTAATAACTCTACACTGAAAACTGCATACCGCATAACTGGCCACGACGACGGTTTACATAAAAGGTGTACACCGAGCGACTGTGCACGCAGCCATGTCTATGCCAAATAACTGGGCACTGAAAACCGAACACCACCTAAATACAATCTGTACACAAAGCCACTGTATACGGCGGAAAAAAACACGGCACGGTGAAAATTCGACACCGAAAACTCGACACGCCGAATGGTCGACACCGAAATCTCGACACCAACTTATTTTTTAACTCCCGACTGCCCGCTAGGGCAAAAAGACGGGAGTTATGCGTTTCACGGCGATCACGCGTTTCCTTGGTATCCAGTGTTCTCCGAATCGACAAAAAATCTCTCGACGAAATTTGGCAAGCAGTTTCTTTAAATCGTGGCCAGTGTCTTTTTTCAGGTTTTCTTACGATGCGACGCGATTTCACAGAGATAAAGGCTTTTCGGAAAGAATTATGTTTGTCCATATCGAAATTACAGCGAGATATGCCGCCATCTTTTGCCTTTTCACCGTGTATCGCAGCTAATTTCACAGTGGCTCAATGCACGATCCCCCAAGCATTTCGTGTTTCGCTACGAATGAGCTGTCAATACTATATATTTACTGTGATTTTTTTTCATTGTTAATAATTATTTTTATATTCGGTGCATTAAGTATTACCGAACACGTTATTATTTACGAGCTTAACCTTACTTATTATTAATTACGGTGTTTCGTGCGTGACCAGTGTGTGAATTAACTATATTCGGTGCAATAATTATAATCGAACACGTTATTTAAAAAAAAAAACAACAAAGTTCATCGAAGACAAAATTGTTCCATTTTGTTTTTGTTGTGAAAGTGCATCGCTGACACCAAAGTAATTGCGCAAGGTCTCATTCTCCTTGTAACAAAATTCTTTATGGTCGAATTATACGAACTTCCATTAGAAGTTACAGAATTCAGTAAACTTTTTATGCATCGACCATGAAAAATCATGTTGCGAAAGGAGTGAGGCGCTGCGTAGTAACTTTGGTTCAATGGGGCAATCGACAGCTACGGCATGTAACAAATGGAAAAAGATTGGCTTCGATGAACTGTATTCTAAATCTTTTTACTTTTTTTTAAAATTAACATTTAAAAAAGCATGAAATAAAAAAAAATTAAAATAAAAAAAAAACTCCCGACTGTGAAAAATGTGTGAATGAAAAAAAGTGCAAGTAAAAATGAAAACGTCTAAAAAAAAATCTTACAAAAAAAAACAAAAATTATGAACGATAAAAAAACGGTTAATAAAAAAGTAACTTCAAAAAGGATGAAATAATTAATGCTGCAACAATAACTAATATTGTTCATAAACAATAATAGCAGTAATTAACAATAAATAGTGATAATTAATAATAATTAATTAATCGCAATTATTCATTGATAATCTTCGCTACAGTCAGGAGACGTCTCCCCTCACAACGCGGTACTGGGAGACGGGTGGGAGTAAAAATTTTGAACGATCAAAGTGTAGAAGAGCCGATATTTCGAAATAAAAAGACAACGAATGTTTAAATGTACAACGGCCGGTCTTCTGAGAGGCCTTAAGTAGTAAATAAAAATTGAGAATATGAATATAGCGAATGAACTTATATCGAGAAGAAATATATGAATAGGCGATATTGAAAGGGATGTACCTTAGAATAGACGAAAATACGAAGTCTAAAAATGTCGAGTCCTGGAAATCTAAAATTGTGAATATTAAGAGTGTGCATAATTTCGAATTCATTATAGCGAAAGACCAATAAGTCTACGTTCGAAGTATCGAAAAGTCAAAAAACCGAATGGTCAAAATAGCGAAAGACCTGAAAGACGAACGGTCAAAATAGCGATAGTTTGCGAATCGTCAGAATCAGAATCTCACGTTTGTTAGCTCATGTACTACCCAATGAAGCGAACAGCGTGGTGGCTGCCAACCATCTTCACCGATCTGCATAATTTTACTTCAAGTGATATTCAAATATAGTAAAGACGTATGCGAAAATGTTTTTTCAATAGAAAGAGTGTTTACAAGAATAAATCAATTCTCATTATACAGGTAAGTGAATTTAATTAATTCTGAATCTATGGCCAATATATTGTACTTCGTTTCAGTACACCGGACACAAAGCGGGTTTTTAATTATTTGACTTTTCGTCGAAAGTAATATTGATTTATTTTCGATTTTTTGGCAATATGTTTTCTTATGACGATAAGGAGATTGTGTTACGTACAGGTTTGTTACTCCTGGAGTACACATATTTGAACCTAGTAAGATGTTATTATTACTCATCTTCATGATGAATGAGTCGCCTTCTCTTGCGTACCTCGGTGTACGATTGTTTCTGACGGCAACGCACGCATGCCTTTAATCGCGCGAGGCGTTCGCGAAAAAGTTTTCTTATAGAACGACTTCTTATGTGAAGAAATAACTTCGTTTGTGTTGGTAAGTACTTTTAATAAATTTTAATATACATTCGACAAATTTATACCAGCGATAATGTAGATTTCTTATTTAAGTACTTTTCGTAGTGACTTTTATTTATTTATTTTCGATTTGTAAACTAAAAAACATGTATTAAAGATCGAACTTTTGTAAATGTCGAACTGTCCAGTTCGAATTTGGTGTGTAAATGGAGTAACGCCGAACCATTTTTTGGCATTAAATTCAACAAGAATTGAGTGATGCCTTCCACTTTTATGAAATTTTGAGAAAGCCTTAATGTATAATGCACAACCGCTTTTTCATTTTTATCATCGTTTGATTAGATGGCAATATCGGGGCTACACCGTATATTCGAGTGTTTTGTTTTCGTGATCCTCATCGTTAGTCTTGTTCAATGTCAACGAATGTTTTACCATGCCTCGAAGACATCAAAGGCGGATACCCTTAACGGATAGGATCGAGAACGGAAGAGTTTTCCAAAAAAGTGGAGAATCCCGTGACGGAAGAATCATGTAAGATCAAATTATTAATTTCCATTTATTATTGACATTCTTATATTTGGCGTGACCTGAATGATGTGCTTGGTTATGTTTTTAATGCGTAACGATAAAAACAGTTTCCGCGGCGTAACAAAGTTATTTTTTCGTCTTTTCTCGTTCATTCTTCTGTATTCGTCATATCGTTTATCATGGTCGGAAATCGTTTCTTTATCGATCGTCTGGCATTCAAGTTTGTCAGGAAAAAATTACTTAGATCGCGAGGCGTTTTCCTCGATCATTTCAGTTTTTTCATAATAGAAGGTAAACATTATTTATTATTGTAAAAATGTTTGTATTGGAGGTAGGTATGTGTGTGTGTGTTGTGATGTTATTATTTTCCCCCGTGGGGAGGGAAAAAATCACTTGTAAATTTCAACTAAAAATTCCAACTAAAAATCGTGCAACGGGGTGGGGAGGGGGAGGGTCAAGCAAAAGAATGGTACTCGTCCGGGACAATAATAACAGTCGTTTAATAATAGTCGAAAAAGAAAAGTTAAACAGTAGAAAATGAGAAAAAGCAAAAATCAGAAATAAAAATAAGTTGCAAAATAACAATAATGGTCAGTCGGTAATGAAATACAAAAAAACGGTAAATAACAAAGGTCGAGAATAACAGTCGCTTCAACGCCGGTACGGGTACGTTGAAGAAATAAAAACGAAAGAAAATAACAGTCGCTTCAACGCCGGTACGGGTACGTTGAAGAAATGAAAACCAAAAATGAAAATAATACTGGGGAGAGATTACAGATAGTATGGGACTAGCGACAATAATGACTTGGAGGGCGAAGAAATAATAACAAGGTCGCGGGAAGGTTAGATAATAATAAATCGGGTTTTAAATAATAGTGAAAAGACGATAAGGGATAAACTGAATATAATCGCAAAAAAGGGGGGGGCCAGATAACAAATACTTAATTCTGAACAATAATCTCGGAGAAAAACAAAAATGCAATTGGTTCAAATTATTCAAAAAACAATACTAAAGGGGGACGCAAAAGGGGGAAAATATTCGGAATGACTTTGGCGGAGTTAGGGGGATTTTAAGGGGGACTAACGGGAGAGCTGGTCAGACAAATGTTGCACGAAAATCCAATAATACACTAACTATGAACTTAGATGGGCGCCAGCTACTTTCACGGTGTAGCACCGTAATAGATCGTGCAAACGGCACGGATCTACTCTCAAAACAAACTTTACTCAAAACTGAAAACTCACAACTTGAAAAAAACTTCTCTGTCGCAACGGACAGTCCAGCTAGCTCGGGAGAGGGGAGAGGGCTCAGGGGGAGGGTACAAGAATCGACGGCTTCTTACAATATTACCTCGGTATTAATCGTTAACACAAAAAAAGTCTCAAAGTCTTAATGGGAGGGATGGGAAAAAACTGTAACAATCTAAACTATCACTTATAGCGAATTTTACGCCGCTCACCACGCGCGCGATTCCTCTTTGCTCGTGTGCAAAAATGTCGAGCACGTGTCGACCACGAGGCAAAAATCTTTCAATAATAATTTCTACAAAAAAATAACGGGTAATCGGGGAAGGAAAACGGGTCGAACGGGTTGGGAAAAAATGTGGGCAAAAACTTACGAGAAAATCGGGGCTCACTCACTCAAATTCCATACACGTAGATCTCGGTTACAAAATTTCCTCAAATCAGCGGACAGCCTCAGTCGTTATATAATTTCGCATGTCGGTCCAAATCGCGTCCCTGGGCTATCTCTGATTCGTCTTAAGGGCTGGTTATTCTCTCCGCAACGGAGTCGGGGTTCCACAGTGTACAGCCGAGTCGTCTTATAAATTCGTAACTAATTGTACACTCGCTCTCGACTGTCACTCTTTACAATATTTAACAAATAATCTTAAACTAATGACACCCGATCTCACACACACGTTCGCACGTCACGCGCTCGGCTCGGAGAGTAAGGGACATGGCGGGGTCTTCTTCTTCGTCGACGTTGGCGCTGGTGGTGGGGTAACGAGAGCACCTGTGCGTCAGCGTCGGTCGGTAATCGGAGTCATGGACGGGTGGCGACAGGGGCCCCGCTGGATCGTCAATCGATGCCGTGCGTCGACGATCCCAGTGGGCGGCAGGCGGACGGGCAGTGGCGGCTTTTCGGCGGGCTTTTCGAGGCTTTTCGGACGGTCTTTTCGGCGGACTTTTTGGCGGCTTTTCCCCTCGTCCACGATCCTCCTACCTTCCTCGGCGTCAGCACGTCGGCTCTCGTTCCTTTGCTGTTCCCTGCTGATCGTGGGCCGTCGAGGGGGGGGGGGGGATGTCGATATTGCTCTCGAGTCGCGCACATTCAAACAAAAGGGGTAACGGGAGGGAAAAAAGCGGGAATTTACATGCTATCTTACACACAATGAGTAGAAGAAAAAAGCGTAAAAATATGCGGGTCTAACGTTGGGTGAGCGGCGGACTCGAGCCGAGTTTAGGGAAGGACTTGTGACGTACCACGTCACAGTGTATAGATCAAATGGGTCTGTTCCAGCGTATATGAGTTTATGTATTTATGAATTATTTGCAGCTTATTGTGGCTCGGGCGATTCGCGCCCTCGCTATGGAGTATAGAATTAAAAAACCGGAAATTCAGATTTCCGTTAATTCACCTGATATACGTCACTTCCGATTTGAAAAATAAATTTCCTTGCATACAACGATATTGCACGGCGCTATTGTACACCGCATTCCCTTGCACAATTCACCAAGACGCGAAGAATTGTACCAGAATAGTGTAATCGGGAAATAGCTATCACGGGACGGGCAGGAAACCCATACGAGGAATAATCTCGGCCAAGGGAGAACCCCCTTCCCACAACAAGGGAGGACAACTTTCCAAAAAATATATGTAATATATGTTTTAGAAAGTTGTGGATTTGTTTATAATTTAGGATGTTTGTCTCCCCTCCCTTCCCCCTTTGGTGAAGTCCTCGGTTCGGTGAAGCTAATGCCTCCTTTTTTGGTGAAGCTTAGAAAGTTCTTATTGTAGTGCAGATAAAAGCTAAATTAATTTATGAAATCCATGTAAAAGCACGCGAAGCGCCCGGTCCAACATAACGGCGAAACTTGTAAACGGCGCGATCGAAATTATAAACGATCATTCCGAATTCTGTTTGCCCGATGAAACTATAGAACACGTTGCCCGGTTTAAACACGCTTTGGCGGAATCTTTGTCCCAGCATTGGTACAAATTGAAGACTTTGTACGATACGCTAGCGATGGTGTAAGTTCTATTACTGAATTATTTTTTGTTAATTTGAAAAATGACCATAAATGGTGCGTCTCGGGTAAATTTTGAACTATCAAGCTGAAATTTAGCACATTAATGGGCAATTGAACAATGTTCCGTATTCAATTTTATGAAATTTTTGAGGTTTTGAACTTTATGAAAAGTTGGTATTTTACTTATAACGCGAGTTTCTCTGCCAATTATTGAGCAGAGGTTGGAGTTAATGTTGATATTTCTGTACGTATTTGTTACCGAAATATTCATGAACGAAATTAAATTTGCCCAGTTATTCCTAATTTTTTTACGATATTTGCATCAGTTTCCTATGTGCGCAAATGAAAATTGGGCATTATGAGGGCATTATGAATTACGTTAAAAAATAAGGAAGTGACATGCAAATTGAATTTGTACCATTGCTAATCAATTTCGCGTACAAAAAGGTTTATAAACTTTCTAACGTCTTGTATAAAGTTTATAACGTCTTGTAACAACCGGTGTTGATTATTTTCTATGAAAATTTAATTTGATCTTTTTACTGGCAATACGGACTTATTAGCAGTCCACCTTACCGACTGCGATGTAATTTTTGAAAATTCGATAGCTTACTGTCATGATGGGGTTTTGTATTTATATATAGTCATCCGGAAGCTGCTGATCAGCTGTCCTTTCGTAACGTACGAAGCTTCATGAAGAGGTGTCGAAGGAAACGTTACCCTCCAAGCCCGGCAAATTTACCGGAACTTGTAGATCGGCTCGCGGATCCAGCACATGTGACCGATGCAAATAATGCTCAGCATGTCATATTCTACGACGAAAGTTTCGTGCGTGACGAAATGGGAAAAGTATCGAGAGCATTAATTGACGCGACATTCCGATCCAGGCCACGAGTACGAGGAGCCTATCAACTTCTGACGATTATGGGCATTAAATTAAATCACGTAAGGAACCTTTTTATTCGAAGCTATATCTATTGTCAGGGTTGCTCATTGGCCAATTCACTAATTATCATGTCAACGTAGGGGAGAGCGGGGCAAAATGGGACAGTGGGGCAATATTCAATTTTCCTATAATTTTTGAATGGCCTATTTTGTCCCAATAATACATCCGGATTTTCAACACCGTTTTGCTCAACTTACCACCAGCGCAACCATCCCAAAAGTTAATGGAAAATTGCATTTTGTCTCATTATCCCGTTTTGCCCCACAGTTCCATTTTGCCCGCTCTCCCCTATTCCTAATGGTACCAAACGTTGGAAAAAGGTGTTTATAAAGAAAGTGCGTGCATGCGTGGTAAAAAACTTTATTCATTTTGTCTTATCTTTAGAAAGTCTTGAGCTATGCAGTTAAAATTTGTCACTTAGTTAAAGGTGTGAAACCTCATTGGTTGATACAATTGTCATCGATATGCTTGCAGTACAAAAGATTTAACGGCGTTTCAAATGTTGGCAACAATTTCTGTATACATGCCTTGGTAAAAGTTTTAGGGAGTTACATAAGGCACTGATAGGACCCCAAAAAGGCCCTTTCAGGGCTTTATCAGGCCCCGATTTAAAACTATCGATTTACGATCAGTATTAAATTTGCGGAATATCAATCAAATCGCTTAAAGATTCTTCACACGTACATTCCCAGCCAGAAGTGAGATTAGGCCAAGAGTAAGAATTTGTACACTTCCTAATGGTACAAAAATCTGAAAAAATGAACTGTTTTAAAGGCGCCAACAGCATTAATTTTGAATAATAATAATGTTAAAAAGTTATTAACAAATTGTTAAAAAATAGTTTAACAAACAATCAGTAAACCTTTATTTCTCTATTCAAATTAATTCATTGGGTTTCTAGAAACTACATGAATTTTTTAAGAATTTTCTATTATTTTTTAATTTTCCATTCTTGTAATTTTTTTAAGGCCATAACTACGGAACGAGTGGCCAATCGCCTAGAAACTTTGTGTGTGTATTGCAGAATCGTGATACTGAAACATATTCGAAATTCATGCATTTACATCGATTTTTCAAATTTTCGAAAAAAAAAATTTGCAATGATATAAAATTCCGAAAAAATGCTTGTGAATTCTGAAAAATCAAGGCATTCATATAAAATGCGAAAATAAAAAGTGGTCTCATTTTTTTTTACAATTTATTCTGCAAAATCAAAAGTGTTGATATAATTAATACGGCTGATCTTTTCAATTTTTTTGGCATGTCGCGAAGCACTGAAATTTTGAGCGTATTAATCTTTTGGTTGGGAATGTATGTGTGATCCTTAAATGTATAGGTTTTTTAATTCTCGGAATTTTATTAATTTTAATATCACTGCGAATGATATGAAAAAGGCAAGTTTTTTTAAAACTCTGTCAAGCTGTTCTGGGTAAACGCAATTAGGCGCAGTATGAACCTGATAGATGGAGTGGGACCCTATTTGCATTTACCAGAAAATGTTGAACACCCCCGCAAAATCAGTTAAGAACAATGACCGTCTAATGATTCTGCAGTGCGCTCTCGTCTTTTAACCGGCAAATAAACCGCGCTTGAAAAATTTGTCCCAGGAAGATTAGTTTTATCGATGGCATTTATATTACATCTCGTCTCACTGCGCATTATAGGGTTTCCCATTCGTATGGGCGATAATGACCAAGAAAACAGAAGTGGCATATAAAGCGGTTCTAGAGTATGTGAAAGAACACGTTCTCCCCAACAACAACATCCTCCTTGTAATTAGCGACTTCAAACGTGCCTTACGGAATGCCATAAGTGCGGTATTTACGGCAGCACAGAGCACTGGTTGCAATACTCACTACGACCGAGTATGTCATTATGCAATATGAATCATGCAATGTTGGTTTAGCATGTGCGATTCGGCATCACATATGACTTTCTTTTTAAGGCGATTTTCCGTAAAGCCAAGGCTCTTGGACTACAAAACTTGATTCGAAGGGATGATGACGCGAAAAGTTTTTTTTTAAAAGTCCTAGCTTTGGCATACTTGCCGGCCAACTTCATCGAAGGTCAATTCCAAACATTAAGGAATAACTTATCAGCAACGAACCGAAGACGATTTAGCCAGTTTTCAAGTTATTTCGCTAATTACTGGCTACGCACCGTTACCCCACGGGGTTTCAGCGTTTACGGACTTAGTCGGCGTACTAACAACATAATAGAATCGTACCACAGTAGACTGGGACACCGTATGGAGAATCGCCCTGAACCCTGGGATTTCGTCTGTACATATTGTTTGCAGTATAAGAGCGACACTTACGCTCGGAACAGTATTATACATTTTGAAGTTTTGTGGATATATTTTATAACAGGTAAACTTCTCAAGTTGCAATCCGACGTTCGGGCGGACATTCGACGACTAAAAAACAACACTCAAATAAGCAGACACCCGCGATATTCGACAGTGTTCAAACAAAAGAAACTCGTGACGGGTCAGTATCAGTATCTTATTGAAACAATTTGATTTTCCAATGGACAACAATTATTTAAAGCATATTACCGACAGCGGTGGATGCGCGGTTGGCGCATGGCTCTGATGGTCGCCAAGTCAAACAGATTCGTTCGCTGTCAGGGATGTTCGCTGTTGGATGGGTGACCGCTTAGTCGTGCGCTCGGTGGCGCATCAACCGTCGAGCGGGAGCCACTTTCTTCTGAGACTTTGGTGTTTCTACACTTTACTCAAGTGCAAAAGTACCAGAGGATCACTACAGTATGGCCGTCTATACCGGCACGGGTTTTCTGTATTTTTCCCGTGTCCTCGGCAAATGCGGTACAGTGTAGCTAAGTCGGCTATCGACACAATGGAAGTTACCTAACTTCCATTGTGTCGATAGCCCTCAGCTAATTTACCTAAACTAGCCCTCAGCTAATTTACCTAAACTAGCCCTCAGCTAATTTACCTAAACTAGCCCTCAGCTAATTTACCTAAACTAGCCCTCAGCTAATTTACCTAAATTAGCTGAGGGCTAGTAGAGAGTGCTAGGGGGGTATCGGGATGTGGTTCCGTAAAAACCCAGAAGGGTATACGGTGGAAATGCAACAACAAAATAAAAATAAAAATTTTCATATTTAAAGCATATTTAGCGGTGAATTGATAGTTCCAAGTTTGAAGTCAAGTTCGAGCTTAACCTCGAACTTTATTTTCTGGATTACCAACGAAAATTCGTATCGTAACTGATTTTTTAAAATAGAAATGCCTTTATGAACTCTAGATGTCGACGATTGAGTTATTTTGAAGAAAAAAAGTTTATGACATGATTTTATCGTATTATTGTCAAAAGGTGTTAATTGTTACCGTTTCTGTTACGATATTGTTTGATTATCAATCCATCTGTATTGTATTAGATATTGAGTCCAATTGTAACTGTGTGTAGTCGAAGATTGGATTATGTTAAAGGAATATGAATTTACATTTTACTTAGCGTGGCGAGAATTGCACATGCGAGAGATTACTGTCAACGAGTTCATGGAAAAAGCAGCTTCTCTGAAAGGAAATGTAGATCTCCAAATTGCTCAGGAAAGGAATCCACGGGACGGCGCTGAGTACGCCATACAAGATTCCTTAGTTGTCCCACCTTTAGGTATAATTTTCCATGTGTTCATTCGCCATAAAATCGCCATATCCGCCATAAATAATTTTTTTATCGTTTCAAATCTTAACGAAAATACTGAAGCTACTAAAGCTAATTCCCTTTCGGTAATATCTACAATTGCTTCATGTGTGGCACCTCCATTCCGATCGTATAGATCTATTTTCTTTTTTTGTTAGAGCAAGATCCGGATTTCGAGCAAGACGTATTTGCAGATGATCCACCACACTCGCTCATCGACAATGCTGATAATGCACCCCCACAAAATGGTAATTTACCGCTGTACAATATATTTGCGAATACTCTCGATTTTTTTTACAGAATTTCACAGAACTAAAGTTTTTATAAAATGCAACGTTTATTATTATAATGATACTGAAGAGAACGATGCCGTCTGTGCACCATTAAATACACATTAACGTGTATTGTAGAATCTGGTCCAAAGAATTATGTCGCATTGTTCGTGGAATGACATTTTTATACATCTACCGAAAAAAACTTTTATTACACGCGGTGCTAAAATGACAGTTTTACGCACGCTTCTCGTGCGCAAATACCCCATTTTCAAACCTTGTGAAGTAAAATTTGGTACGATACTCGTGCGAAAAAGTTTTTCTGAACTTGCTTGATTGCAACACTCGCCTTCGGCTTGTGCTGTTAACTGACACGCGCCAGAAAAAGTTTTATCGCACTACTATCGTAAATTACTATTTTTTTTTTCATCAACGTTTATTATGATGGCGTCCAGCACACTTTTACTCGGCATTATTATCTTTCTTACATATTTTTCATAACCGGAGCGTTGGTCTAGTGCAGTGGTTCTTAACCTTGGGGGACCACAGTGGGTCCTCCGTGTAGTTTGGGGATCCATGGACCCACGGTTAAGAACCGCTGGTCTAGTGGTTAGTGTGCTTGCTTTTAAATCAAAGCACCAGCAAGTCGACGATTCAGATACGGACCCGACTGGAAAGGAAAATAGTTACCAATCATTTATACTTTTCTCCCAATCGGCACTGGCATTATACGACGATAATTATACGAGCACTTGGTAACTATTCTTCTTTACTCCGGGCATATACAATATAGCCTATATCCAGTTGCGTCTATGTTAAGTCGCTCCAAATTTCATTCACAGATCGTTCTGCCTGTGCTCAGATGTGTCGGTGTCGAGTTGGATTTGTGTTGATATAGAATCTATAGGATCAGCGTACTGTTCTTCTTCGGCTTTTTTTCATTCGCATAATTTTTCTTTCACTGAGAACTACACAAAAATATACAAAATTATTTAAATTTCGAAAACCTTGAGGTCGAGGCGTTGAAACTATTTTCACTTTCCATGGGATAGATTTTTTTCCATGATATAAATTCGATTAAAAATTACAAACACTGTCATTATATAAAAAATGTGTTTAGACTCTGGCGATGATCGATCCGATGATGGAACTGACAGTTCAAGCGACGAATCCGTCGAAGAGATCCCGAATCCAATAGGTAATGTTACATGTTTGCGATGAATTTCATTGACGCGTAGATAAGAAGATTGTTCAGTTACTATCTATAAACTTGCTTTCAATTTCGAAAACCTTGCGGTCAAGGCGTTGAAACTATTTTCACTTTCCATGGGATAGATTTTTTCTCCATGATATAAATTCGATTAAAAATTACAAACACGGTCATTATATCAAAAATGTGTGTAGACTCTGGCGATGATCGATCCGATGATGGAACTGTCAGTTCAAGCGACGAATCCGACGAAGTGATCCCGAATCCAATAGGTAATGTTACATGTTTGCGACGAATTTTATTGACGCGTAGATAAGAGGATTGTGCAGTCACTATATAAACTTCCAGTGTACTAAAATTCTAGGATTATCCACTCCCTCCTTTAAAATAAAAATGAAACACTTCGTTGTTATTATTTCCGTCGTTTCGTTATTTACAATTTATTCCGCGTAGAAGCCATCGCCACACCGCGGTCAGAATCCAGTGATGAGGAAGCCAGTCTCTCACCGCGATCGCCGCCGCACATCATCGATGGTAATGTTCATGAGATTACTAAATTGCAATACACTTCTTTCATCTGTAACGTAGCAATTATTTGATATTTTACAATTAGTGGAAAACATTCCTGCACTGCGATCTGCGTCTGACGATGAGGATGAAAATATCCCTTCACCTCGATTCCAGCTTCAACATGAGCGAGAACCTAACGGTATACAGCGATTAGAGCTTCAAGATGAGGAAGAAGGGGTCCTCCCACTACAATTCGACGACGAAGAAAATGGACGACTTTCGCCAACGATCGCCAACATCGGTAAAGTTTATGTTATTGTACGCAAAAGACTCGTAATTTACCCGCTTAATCCCCTAACGTAATATTGAATTCATGTCTTATAATTTATGCCTTATAGCCGAAGTGGACGTTGAAGACGATAGAGGACTGTCGCCCCCGCATGGTATCATCGGTAATTTTTATGAATCTTCCAAAAATCATTATTAATTCATTTGTTTTATCTGATACAGTAACTTGGTCTTTTATTCAATTAATACCGTGTAGAGGACATTCATCTGCCGCTTATCGTGCCCATCGCTGATGAAAACGAACGGGAAGCGCCACGGAATGAGAACATTGGTAATTCTCATGAAAGTACAGCAAATCACACGAAATTTATTTGAGCTATACTTATTTGCTTTTCACAATGTTTATATAGTAGAAGAAGAAAATCGTCTACCGGGAAACGTGGTCATCGATGGGGCAGGGGAACGTCAAACACCGTTAGCAGACGTCGTCGGTAATTTTTATTAACTTTAAGCAATTTCACTATATTACATGTGTAAAGGCAGAAGGGTTTATACGCTATGCATAAGTCATAGGGTACTCGCCCTTTAGCCTTTACATAGTCGACAAGTTTTGCATTTTTTCAAGTTTATTAATTGCGTAATTAGTAGTCAAACTCGCAAAAAAGTATTGATTTTTCGACGAAAAATTTGTTTTTAATATACATTCATTTAACAAAGGTTAACAATGTTTGAATACCATAATGGATGATAAGTTGTTAGCCTATATAATACAAATGTAAAGTCAATCGGTATAACTGTTATCGACTTTATGTATACGGTGATATATATATATATATATATTGAAACGATTTTTATTCTTCCGCCTGGTTTTAACGCGTTTGGGGGAAGAATGATTCTGTTTTTAAGTTCGAACTCGAGGAAAGGAGTTCCTTTTGGAAGGGAAAAATTCTCAGAGATGCCTTTTTACAAGGTCTAAAGACCAAAGGCTTGTTTCATCATCGAATTGAGGATGGGAAGGATGTTTGATACCTTTAGTCTCCTCTATTGGTCGATAGGCAAGGTATCACTGTAGTCACGGCTACAGGGACGCCCTACAGAGCGAAAAATAGAGGATTCTAAATAGGTTTTCTTCAATTTTTCAGTAGCTGAGTCTGTACTGTAGTCACGGCTACAGGTGGTCAGCGTACTAAAAAATTGAAGATGACGTGGGGAAAAAGAGAAAAAAAATATAAAGGAAGTGAGGAAAGAAAAAGAAATAAAAGAAAAAGAAGGGAAAAGGAGGTCAGAGGAATCAAATTACAACTGCCTCGTAGGCTTTTTAGGACGAGTTCTTTGTAACCTACTCGCGTCGGTGATATGGAGTGAAGCTCCAGTAATAGAATAGAGGACTGGAAGAGTCCTCTAGTTTAGCGAATCGAATCTATAGTTAAATATCAGGCGTCGAGATGACGTGATGTTTTTATAAGCAAATTTCTTAATGGAAAAGAGTAAAGTTTGGAGATTTAAATCCGTTGCCGTCGGTTTCTCGTAGCGTTTTCCAGATGTCTTCGGCCTACCTAATTGTGAACTAAACGCGAGGTGTTTGTGCGACGTGGTGTGGTTTGTCAACGCCACAGCACGAGTTCGGGAAAGCTTTTATCCTTGGGAGCTGGGCTAGCTCAAGAACATACAGGCGTCGAAACAGTATCGAGACCATGTATGGGTGAGTTGGGCTATCTCAAGGAAGCCAAGGTGTCGAAACTGTATCGAGGCCTTTAGCTTGTAAGGAGATGGGCTTTCTCGAGAGGATATTCTCCAAGTGTCAGAACTATACTGAGGCTTGTTGAATTTGAGGATGTGTTCCTGGTGAAGGTAGGAAGATAAAAGGTAGCTCTTGGTGTCGCTCGCGGGTTTATATAGGCCCCCCAACGGTGGTGCCGTGTGACTCGTGCTGACGTAAGTATTGCATCTGGGGGAAACCGCGGACGTGTCGGCTTGTGGTGGGGTCGGCGGAATTCGGCCGTGTGAGAGCGACGCATTGTCGATCGAGCAGATTTCTACTTAAACGTCGATGGTTACGAGATTATCAATGGTTGCGGAGCGGTCGATAATTCGTTCCGTTATAACAACCCCCCTAAATAATTAAACCGAGACAAGGATTTTCGGGTTGACTGTGGTTTATTATTTACAGTTTGAGTTTTAGTTTGTTTTTTATTGCTGTACCAGAGTTTCCATCGCGTCAAGGATGTCGAGTAGTTCTTGTTCTGGGCTTGGTGATGTTGCAGAGGTCGATGCCAGTGGTTCTTCGAGGTCAGGCTGATCAGCGTTTCGTTGTTGTGGTACCGATGTCGTACGAGTTTTTGAGGAGTTGACCATCACTCGTGCCTTCATTTCAATCGGAGGTCGACGTTTCCCGGTTTGCATCGGTGTTCGGGAGTATTTCCTTTGAAAAATGGTTTCGTCGAGTTCCTCTGGGTTGGCTCTCTTGCTGGTTTTAGGAGGTTCCGGTGGTGGTAGGACCAGTACCTGGTCTGGCAAGGCTGCGCGGTCTCTCTCCCGGTTGTTCTGCAGCTCCATTAGCTCTCCCTTCTTTGGAAACCACTTCATGGTCACTCTAGGCGTCTGCGTGCCTGTTGCGGAACCGGATGCCTGGTCCAGTAATCCTTCCAATTCGAGTCTTAGCTGGATGTACTCGAAATGGTGTGACTCTGCCAGGACCGCCATAGTGCGTGTCTTAATTGTCTTCCTTGGTCGTGATCCATTCCGTATTTCCCGAATTTCGTAGGGTCTTGGTATTATTATGGCCAGGCCTTCTTGGCTCTCGGCTTCGGAGGTCTGTGTCGCTTTGTCCTCCATATCGGGTTCAGATTGATCGATCCGTCTTCAAGCAGGTTTCAATCGCAACTGGCTTCTATCTGTCGATTTCGGCGGTTCGACGCGGAATAATATTTCTGATGTTGTCAATCTCGTTACCATTGGTAGCAGAATTGAGAAAAAAAAATTTCTTCTATCGCGTAGCTTGCTAGATCTCACAAGTGTTGTTGTTATGTTTTCGGGTGCCCCTTGTTCTGTGGCACAGCAGTGCTCCTTTGTTTTTGTTTAGGGTTATAACTAGATAGCTTTGTCCATGCTAGGTATCGCGAGTGTTGTTGTTGTGTACTATGGAAAGTCCGGGGTCGATTGCCTGAAGCTGGCGATAGATTTCAGAGTGTTTATCAAAGAAAAAAGGGCGTAAGTCCCGTGTATGGAATAATCCCCGTTCGTCTTCACTTTGTATGTGTTTGAGAATGTACGAGGTTTTGCCAATTTTCCGTTTAATCTGATAGGGACCTTCGTACAGTGGCATGAATTTCGCAATTCTTTTCAATGCGGGGTTTGACACGTTAAGGGCTTTCACTAAGACGATTTCGCCTTCTTCAAAGGCCATGATCTTGTGTTGACTATTATATTTTTCAGCTTGCTTTTCCCTCTTGTGCTTCATATTCGCCTGAGCTACTAATATGAGGTTTTCGTGTGTTTCCCTTGTAGTTTCCGGTTTTTTTAGTAGATGATGCCATGGTTTTTGCGGTGGTTTTCCCGTGTGTAAGTATAGGGGAATCTGTCCGGTAGATTCATGGTGGGTTTCGTTGATGCATCCCTCGATAGCTTCCAGCCAGTTGGCCCATTGATTATGCTCTGTAACCAAGGTTCGAAAAAATCGGGAGAGTTCTCGATTTGTGCGTTCCACTGGGTTAGCCTGAGGGTGTCTAATCGATGTAAGAATTCTCTGGATATTATTTTCTTCGAGGCGTGCTTTCCATTGTGCTGAAGTAAATTGAGTGCCCTGATCCGATAGTATGGCCTTTGGTTTCCCGAATTTAGGAGCGTAGTCATGTAGCACACAGCGAAGAGTGGCTTCCGTCGTTGCCTTTTTTAGTGGGTATAGTTTGGTTAGCTTTGAAAATACGTCGATGATAGCCAGAATGTATTTCACGCCGTATCTTCCAGCCGGTAGGGGTCCATAAAAGTCTAGTGACACAAGTTCACCTGGTTGTTTCGGTAGGATATTTTGCATTTCCGCAAAAGCACCTTGCGTATAAACTTTATTTTTTTGGCAGGACTCGCAGGTGCGTAAAGTTTTGCGAGTCAGTCGGTAGAGATGCGGACAGTAAAAGTCCTCGCAGAGGATGCGATAACATTTCCGGGCTCCTACGTGTCCATAGATTTCATGGCACTCTTGAATCATTTTACGTGCCGTAGCCGGGGGTATCAGCGCTCTTGTTTGGTTTCTTATTTTTTTGTAAAGTACCTTCCCGTGTAAACTGTATTCAATCGGTGCTTTTTTGTTTTGCACCATTTCCCTTAACGCTTGCATCTCCTCATCTTCTTCTTGGAGAGTGTGTAGGTTGGCCAATATTCGTTGAGTTTCTTCCGAAAGTTCTTGGGCTAATTTAGCTATCACCTGGTGTTTCTTTTGGTCTGTGTGTGCATCAATTCCTGGCCGGCTCAAAGTGTCGGCCACCACGTTTCTTATGCCTTCACAATGTTGTACGGTTATGTGGTAGTCCTGGATGGCTAATGCCCATCGTGTGAGTCTCCCGTGATCCAGTTTGCATTCTTTTAAAAACGTAAGGGCCGCATGATCCGTAATGGCTATGATTTTGGCTCCTAAAAGGTACGATCGGAATTTCTTCAGTGCCCATACGATTGCTAGGAGTTCCTTTTCTGTAGTGAAATAACCGATCTCTGCGCCCTTTAGCGTGCGGCTGGCGAATTGCAATACTTCGTGTTCCTCCTTTTCATTGATTTGGTATAAGATGGCTCCCAAGGCATAGTTGCTGGCATCCGTTTGCAAGTAAAAGGGTTTCGATCTGTCTGGATAGTATAGAATTACTTCGTTACAGAATTTGGTTTTGATGTCCCGAAATGCCTCCTCTTCGTCTCTACCCCATTTCCATTTCGTGCCCTTGTGGGTCAGGTGCAGTAGAGGAACAGTTGCCTGTGCATGTTTGCTCGTGAATTTGCTGTAGTAATTCACGAGGCCTAGAAATCCTCTTAACTCTTTCAAGTTTCGGGGCCTACTGAACTCGTGAATCGCCTGTACCTTTTCTGGATCGGGTCGGATTCCGAGTGGTGTGAGGATATGTCCTAAAAATTTTACGCGATCGCGGAAGAAGTATGATTTTTCTAGGTTAAGCGTGAGTCCATGGCGATGAAATCTCGTCAATAGTTCGTCTAGATCGTTAAGATGTTGGTTGAACGTCTCAGAGGTGCAGAGGAGATCATCCACAAAATTCAAGAGTTTGTTCAGGCCTTTCAGCACAGGTCCCAAACCTCGTACTAAACTGGCGGTACTTGAGCTTAGTCCAAAAGGTGTTACGCAAAACTCGTAGCAGTGTCCCCTATGGACAAAGGCCGTATATTTGCGGGACTCCTGTTTCAGGGGTACCTGCCAGAAGCTAGATCTCAGATCGAGTGTAGACATGTATCGCATATTTTCGCATTCTTGAAACAATGTTTCAATGGTCTCCATGCACTCATTGTCTGGTTCCAAAATTTCATTTATTCTCCTTGCATCCAGGCAGAGTCTCACCTTGTTAGATCCTTTTGCGACAATTGTCAGCGGGCTTTGGTAGGAACTTGTTGATTTTTGAATTATACCCAATTCAAGCATTTCTTCAATCTCCTTGTCCACGGCATCGCGATATGCTAGGGGAATCGGATACGCCCTGGTTTGGAATGGTTTGTGAGGGATTACTCGTAATTTGTGTTCGTATGAATTTAAGAGACCCGGCCTTTTTCGAAAGACCTGCCTATGCTTCTCCAGAAGGTGTTGAAATGTTTCGGCTTGCCCGGTCGATGCCCATTCCGTCTCACCGATCTTTTTGGCAATTTCTTCCCCCGAGATTTCATACCGGGCCGGGTCGTTGCTCTCGCATCGATCCGACTGTTCTGGAGTTAGTGGGTTTTCTCGGGGTGCTCTGAGTACCCTTAAGTTATATGTCTTTGCATATTCATTGGTGGGTGGATCGGTGAAACGTAAACGATGAGTTTCCTTTGGAGTATCTGAAAGCGAGAACGTGAGTTCGTATCGCTCGAGATCGATTTTTGCTTTAATTTTGTGTAGAAAATCCACCCCGAGGATGCAGTCCACAGATAGATGTGGTACTACGAGTACCGTATTTGTCTTGGAGATCGAACGCAGTGTAATCTCTGTGAACACCTGACGGTTGACTTTGGTGGCCTTTCCCATCATGGCACCTGTTACCGTTACTCCTGTCAGCGGAAGTGTGGGACAGTTTGTGAAATTCGTCTGGTAAAGGTGATAAATATTTTCAGAGATTGCGCTGACTTCACTTCCTGTATCGATCAATGCCCGGAGTTTAATTCCTTGCAGTAGGATTTCTAAGATTGGACATTTAATTGGTTCTCCGGTTGGGGCTTCTTCTTCTTCTAGAAGATACTTTCGCATGTCTTCCCCGTATCCCAGCGTTACCTTCCTTACTGGGAAGACTGTGGAGGTAACGCAGTCTCGTTTTCCGTGGCTATTTCTTCCTCCGATTTTTCGTCTCCCGAACTTTCCTCCTCGGGAGTGTTTTCTTCTACGGTTATAGTTCGGATTCTGGGTGCAAATTCCCGATTTTTTTTATTCGCGTCCTCGCGATTGATTTGATTCTTGTTTATAATCGGAGGGTTTTTTGTGTTTTCGTTTGGTTTGTTAGGTGCCAATTGACTTGATGTATTTGGGGGTCTTGGTGTTACGGTCGAAGCGCTTCCTTTGACTGTTTAGTGCTCCTGCTTGATCAAATTTTTCGAGCAAGTCTAGAAGCGTGTTAGTGTCTCGAATTCCTCGTGAAATAATCGCCCCTCTGATTTCTTCGGTAAAGTGTCTGGATAGTTTAGTTATAATTTGTTCCTCGGTTGGAGGTGGTCGTAACTCTCGTGCCGTTCCCATCGCAGTGACTGCGTATTGCACGCGTTTTATCTTGGAGTCGGGGTCATGCCATCCGAAATCCAGTTTCTCACGTAGTTGGTGCTGGACCTCCTCATTCCAAAACCGACGTAGGAAGATGGATTCAAACTCGTCCCAAGTCTCGATGGATTCTTCGACAAGGGTCCACCATTCCTTGGCTAGATTTAGGAGGCTCTGCTCAATGATGATTTTGTGCTCGAATCGAGGTCCCAGTGCATCGCGGTACCTTCGTAATTCGTGTATAAAACGGACTGGCCGTTCAGATAGATTCCCTCGGAATGTTGGTGAGGTTAGTTTTGGTGCTCCCCAGAGTTTTCCTTCATTGGTCGGCCCTTGCTGTCTTTGTGTGGTGGCCAGTGGCTGGTTTGGAGGACTTGTTTCCGGGTGGAGCTGATACTCCTTGTTTGGGTCCATTCTGAGACTCGCTGTTTGTCGAGAAATTTCCTGGAAGCGTTCATTATGCTGTGCTGTAGTTGTTCGGCTTCCGTGGATCGACTCGCGTTCTCTGTTTGTCAGATTTAATGTGGAATTGAGTATTGGTGGATGAAGAGATTGCTCTATCTCTTGGCTGCCGGTCTCGTGCGCACCGGTGTTGTTTGAGAAATTTTTTGACCGATTGGTCGTCTCCGTTGACGTGTTTGTTGTGGATTGGTGTGCCATCGTATTTTTCTTCGTCAGGCCTATGCTATTTGTCATGCCGGACGCTGAGTCTCCACTTTGCTCGCCGTAATCGGTGCCTGTATTGTTGAGTATTCGTGAGATATTGGAAATTTCCTTATAGATTGCGCTTATGGAGCCCTCCATATGTCGCTGTATGTTTTCGACTCGCCGGGTGAATGCTGCGTTCATGTTCGTTATCCGTTGGTTCAAGGCGTGATCTTCTTCTTTTTGTTTAGCCTGTATCTGCTCAAGTAACTCAGTTATTCTCGTTCTTGGTATGGGTGGTGAGGTTTTTTCAGACCCTCGATTATTCCGTGTCTCTTGCCTGGGGTCCTGGCTTGATCCGAGGAATGTTCCTTGGGCTGTTCCCCGTTCTCTCAAATATTCTTGCGCCTCTGCTAGTTCTTGCGCTAAATTTGGCAATGTGTATGACTCGTTGAGGGATTCTATCTCTATCGTTTCGATCGTAGCTTCTCTCGTTGCGGCTGCGCTCGTTGAATCCTCAATCCTTGCTGTGTTGGTTGTTGCGTTAGATCCTTCCGGGAGATCTTTCGGATTCGCCATATTTATTGGTTTTTTCTTTTTAATTTTTCGCCCCAGCTTGGATTCCTATTCTTCGAGTCCCTGTTCGGGCGCCAATGAAACGATTTTTATTCTTCCGCCTGGTTTTAACGCGTTTGGGGGAAGAATGATTCTGTTTTTAAGTTCGAACTCGAGGAAAGGAGTTCCTTTTGGAAGGGAAAAATTCTCAGAGATGCCTTTTTACAAGGTCTAAAGATCAAAGGCTTGTTTCATCATCGAATTGAGGATGGGAAGGATGTTTGATACCTTTAGTCTCCTCTATTGGTCGATAGGCAAGGTATCACTGTAGTCACGGCTACAGGGACGCCCTACAGAGCGAAAAATAGAGGATTCTAAATAGGTTTTCTTCAATTTTTCAGTAGCTGAGTCTGTACTGTAGTCACGGCTACAGGTGGTCAGCGTACTAAAAAATTGAAGATGACGTGGGGAAAAAGAGAAAAAAAATATAAAGGAAGTGAGGAAAGAAAAAGAAAGAAAAGAAAAAGAAGGGAAAAGGAGGTCAGAGGAATCAAATTACAACTGCCTCGTAGGCTTTTTAGGACGAGTTCTTTGTAACCTACTCGCGTCGGTGATATGGAGTGAAGCTCCAGTAATAGAATAGAGGACTGGAAGAGTCCTCTAGTTTAGCGAATCGAATCTATAGTTAAATATCAGGCGTCGAGATGACGTGATGTTTTTATAAGCAAATTTCTTAATGGAAAAGAGTAAAGTTTGGAGATTTAAATCCGTTGCCGTCGGTTTCTCGTAGCGTTTTCCAGATGTCTTCGGCCTACCTAATTGTGAACTAAACGCGAGGTGTTTGTGCGACGTGGTGTGGTTTGTCAACGCCACAGCACGAGTTCGGGAAAGCTTTTATCCTTGGGAGCTGGGCTAGCTCAAGAACATACAGGCGTCGAAACAGTATCGAGACCATGTATGGGTGAGTTGGGCTATCTCAAGGAAGCCAAGGTGTCGAAACTGTATCGAGGCCTTTAGCTTGTAAGGAGATGGGCTTTCTCGAGAGGATATTCTCCAAGTGTCAGAACTATACTGAGGCTTGTTGAATTTGAGGATGTGTTCCTGGTGAAGGTAGGAAGATAAAAGGTAGCTCTTGGTGTCGCTCGCGGGTTTATATAGGCCCCCCAACGGTGGTGCCGTGTGACTCGTGCTGACGTAAGTATTGCATCTGGGGGAAACCGCGGACGTGTCGGCTTGTGGTGGGGTCGGCGGAATTCGGCCGTGTGAGAGCGACGCATTGTCGATCGAGCAGATTTCTACTTAAACGTCGATGGTTACGAGATTATCAATGGTTGCGGAGCGGTCGATAATTCGTTCCGTTATAATATATATATATATATATATATATATATATCTCTATAATATATAAAAATGTCGCCGCCTCCGCCGCTGCCGCCGCTGCCGCCGCTGCCGCCGTGTCTGTCGGGGGGGGGGAATATGGACCCGACCGAAAATATTCTAAGTCCCCTTAAAGGGACTTAGAATATTTTCGGCCGGAATCCCTTAGAGGGACTTAGAATATTTTCGGCCGGAATCCCTTAGAGGGACTTAGAATATTTTCGGTCGGGTCTATATCCCCTTTTGAGGGACTTAGAATATTTTCGATCGGGCTCCATATTCCCCCACCCCTTAGAGGGACTTAGAATATTTTCGGCCGGAATCCCTTAGAGGGACTTACAATATTTTCGGCCGGAATCCCTTAGAGGGACTTAGACTATTTTCGGCCGGTCTCTATATTCCCCCACCCCCTTAGAGGGACTTAGAATATTTTCGGCCGGAATCTCTTAGAGGGACTTAGACTATTTTCGGCCGGTCTCTATATTCCCCCACCCCCTTAGAGGGACTTAGAATATTTTCGGCCGGAGTCCTTAGAGGGACTTAGAATATTTTCGGTCGGGTCTATATCCCCCTCTGAGGGACTTAGAATATTTTCGATCGGGCTCCATATTCCCCCACCCCCTTAGAGGGACTTAGAATATTTTCGGCCGGGCTCCATATTTCCCCACCCCTTAGAGGGACTTAGAATATTTTCGGCCGGAATCCCTTAGAGGGACTTAGAATATTTTCGGCTGGATTTTCTCTTTATATTATAAAAAGATTTCGCCGCCGCCGCTGCCACCGCCGCTGCCGCCGCCGTCGTGTCAAGAATCGAGGGAGGTGGTCTACAATAGGGTTAAGGTAGTTATGTCGCTTCCCGCTCATCTCGCATAAGTTCGAGAAAAGTAAGAGAATAATGCAAGTACTTCTCGATGGTATAAAAATTAAAAAAAATTCATGCAGATTAAAGATATCGAAAAGATTAATTTTGCACAATAATAATTCCAAAATGTTATTAACAAATTAATCAACAAATTAATTGTTTAACAAATTACCCGGCAAAACAACTTTTTTTTAATTTTTTTTTTTAATTCCAAAATGTTATTAACAAATTAATCAACAAATTAATTGTTTAACAAATTACCCGGCAAAACAACTTTTTTTTTTTTTAATGAAAATGATTCGTTTATTTTTCTGAGTACGTATGAATTTTTTCAGATTTTTCAATTAGCTTTGATTTTTGTGTTTTTTCAGACATTTTTTCCATAAAAAAAAAATTAAAAAATCAAAGTTAATTGAAAAATTTGAAAAAATTAATACGTATTCGGAAAAAAAACGAATTATTTTCATAGAAAAAAAAAAAAAAAGATTTTTTGCTGGGCAATTTGTTAAACAATTAATTTTTTTATTAATTTGTTAATAACATTTTGGAATTATTATTGTGCAAAACTAATTTTTTCAGTATCTTTAATCTGCATGAATTTTTTTAGATTTTTATATCATCGAGAAGTACTTGCAATATTCGCTTACTTTTCTCGAACTTATGCGAGATGAGCGGGAAGAGACTTTAAGGTCATCGTATATACCCAGTTCCGCACCTTCGTTCACATTGGTGGTATCTATGGTGATATTGATGACATTGACACCCGTCAAATATCATTCGAAGCTAATCGAATCGAATCGTAATTCAGTGAGTGCATCGTGGTAAGTTTTTATCTTATGGAATAAGGGAGAGCGGGGCAAAAGGGGATAGTGGGGCAAAACGGGATAGTGACGCTCTCCCTTATATCTCACAATTAAAAATATAACACAAATAAAACACAAAAAAAAAATATTTAGAGGATGGAGGGACATCAACAAAACGATGAACAATCAAATGTGAGTAGATATTTTCGAACAAATAAAAATAAATTAACAAACAAATAAATATAAAATCAACGTTTTTTATTTTTATTTGATTTTTTTATTTTTTAAAAATAAATATCTTAGGTGATCGACTTGGAAGCGGAACTGCGGCACCAACAACAACAACATCACGAAGAACGACAACGACAACGACAACGACAACGACAACGACAACGACAACGACAACGACAACGACAACGACAACGACAACGACAACGACAACGACAACGACAACGACAACGACAACGACAACGACAACGACAACGACAACGACAACGACAACGACAACGACAACGACAACGACAACGACAACGACAACGACAACGACAACGACAACGACAACGACAACGACAACGACAACGACAACGACAACGACAACGACAACGACAACGACAACGACAACGACAACGACAACGACAACGACAACGACAACGACAACGACAACGACAACGACAACGACAACGACAACGACAACGACAACGACAACGACAACGACAACGACAACGACAACGACAACGACAACGACAACGACAACGACAACGACAACGACAACGACAACGACAACGACAACGACAACGACAACGACAACGACAACGACAACGACAACGACAACGACAACGACAACGACAACGACAACGACAACGACAACGACAACGACAACGACAACGACAACGACAACGACAACGACAACGACAACGACAACGACAACGACAACGACAACGACAACGACAACGACAACGACAACGACAACGACAACGACAACGACAACGACAACGACAACGACAACGACAACGACAACGACAACGACAACGACAACGACAACGACAACGACAACGACAACGACAACGACAACGACAACGACAACGACAACGACAACGACAACGACAACGACAACGACAACGACAACGACAACGACAACGACAACGACAACGACAACGACAACGACAACGACAACGACAACGACAACGACAACGACAACGACAACGACAACGACAACGACAACGACAACGACAACGACAACGACAACGACAACGACAACGACAACGACAACGACAACGACAACGACAACGACAACGACAACGACAACGACAACGACAACGACAACGACAACGACAACGACAACGACAACGACAACGACAACGACAACGACAACGACAACGACAACGACAACGACAACGACAACGACAACGACAACGACAACGACAACGACAACGACAACGACAACGACAACGACAACGACAACGACAACGACAACGACAACGACAACGACAACGACAACGACAACGACAACGACAACGACAACGACAACGACAACGACAACGACAACGACAACGACAACGACAACGACAACGACAACGACAACGACAACGACAACGACAACGACAACGACAACGACAACGACAACGACAACGACAACGACAACGACAACGACAACGACAACGACAACGACAACGACAACGACAACGACAACGACAACGACAACGACAACGACAACGACAACGACAACGACAACGACAACGACAACGACAACGACAACGACAACGACAACGACAACGACAACGACAACGACAACGACAACGACAACGACAACGACAACGACAACGACAACGACAACGACAACGACAACGACAACGACAACGACAACGACAACGACAACGACAACGACAACGACAACGACAACGACAACGACAACGACAACGACAACGACAACGACAACGACAACGACAACGACAACGACAACGACAACGACAACGACAACGACAACGACAACGACAACGACAACGACAACGACAACGACAACGACAACGACAACGACAACGACAACGACAACGACAACGACAACGACAACGACAACGACAACGACAACGACAACGACAACGACAACGACAACGACAACGACAACGACAACGACAACGACAACGACAACGACAACGACAACGACAACGACAACGACAACGACAACGACAACGACAACGACAACGACAACGACAACGACAACGACAACGACAACGACAACGACAACGACAACGACAACGACAACGACAACGACAACGACAACGACAACGACAACGACAACGACAACGACAACGACAACGACAACGACAACGACAACGACAACGACAACGACAACGACAACGACAACGACAACGACAACGACAACGACAACGACAACGACAACGACAACGACAACGACAACGACAACGACAACGACAACGACAACGACAACGACAACGACAACGACAACGACAACGACAACGACAACGACAACGACAACGACAACGACAACGACAACGACAACGACAACGACAACGACAACGACAACGACAACGACAACGACAACGACAACGACAACGACAACGACAACGACAACGACAACGACAACGACAACGACAACGACAACGACAACGACAACGACAACGACAACGACAACGACAACGACAACGACAACGACAACGACAACGACAACGACAACGACAACGACAACGACAACGACAACGACAACGACAACGACAACGACAACGACAACGACAACGACAACGACAACGACAACGACAACGACAACGACAACGACAACGACAACGACAACGACAACGACAACGACAACGACAACGACAACGACAACGACAACGACAACGACAACGACAACGACAACGACAACGACAACGACAACGACAACGACAACGACAACGACAACGACAACGACAACGACAACGACAACGACAACGACAACGACAACGACAACGACAACGACAACGACAACGACAACGACAACGACAACGACAACGACAACGACAACGACAACGACAACGACAACGACAACGACAACGACAACGACAACGACAACGACAACGACAACGACAACGACAACGACAACGACAACGACAACGACAACGACAACGACAACGACAACGACAACGACAACGACAACGACAACGACAACGACAACGACAACGACAACGACAACGACAACGACAACGACAACGACAACGACAACGACAACGACAACGACAACGACAACGACAACGACAACGACAACGACAACGACAACGACAACGACAACGACAACGACAACGACAACGACAACGACAACGACAACGACAACGACAACGACAACGACAACGACAACGACAACGACAACGACAACGACAACGACAACGACAACGACAACGACAACGACAACGACAACGACAACGACAACGACAACGACAACGACAACGACAACGACAACGACAACGACAACGACAACGACAACGACAACGACAACGACAACGACAACGACAACGACAACGACAACGACAACGACAACGACAACGACAACGACAACGACAACGACAACGACAACGACAACGACAACGACAACGACAACGACAACGACAACGACAACGACAACGACAACGACAACGACAACGACAACGACAACGACAACGACAACGACAACGACAACGACAACGACAACGACAACGACAACGACAACGACAACGACAACGACAACGACAACGACAACGACAACGACAACGACAACGACAACGACAACGACAACGACAACGACAACGACAACGACAACGACAACGACAACGACAACGACAACGACAACGACAACGACAACGACAACGACAACGACAACGACAACGACAACGACAACGACAACGACAACGACAACGACAACGACAACGACAACGACAACGACAACGACAACGACAACGACAACGACAACGACAACGACAACGACAACGACAACGACAACGACAACGACAACGACAACGACAACGACAACGACAACGACAACGACAACGACAACGACAACGACAACGACAACGACAACGACAACGACAACGACAACGACAACGACAACGACAACGACAACGACAACGACAACGACAACGACAACGACAACGACAACGACAACGACAACGACAACGACAACGACAACGACAACGACAACGACAACGACAACGACAACGACAACGACAACGACAACGACAACGACAACGACAACGACAACGACAACGACAACGACAACGACAACGACAACGACAACGACAACGACAACGACAACGACAACGACAACGACAACGACAACGACAACGACAACGACAACGACAACGACAACGACAACGACAACGACAACGACAACGACAACGACAACGACAACGACAACGACAACGACAACGACAACGACAACGACAACGACAACGACAACGACAACGACAACGACAACGACAACGACAACGACAACGACAACGACAACGACAACGACAACGACAACGACAACGACAACGACAACGACAACGACAACGACAACGACAACGACAACGACAACGACAACGACAACGACAACGACAACGACAACGACAACGACAACGACAACGACAACGACAACGACAACGACAACGACAACGACAACGACAACGACAACGACAACGACAACGACAACGACAACGACAACGACAACGACAACGACAACGACAACGACAACGACAACGACAACGACAACGACAACGACAACGACAACGACAACGACAACGACAACGACAACGACAACGACAACGACAACGACAACGACAACGACAACGACAACGACAACGACAACGACAACGACAACGACAACGACAACGACAACGACAACGACAACGACAACGACAACGACAACGACAACGACAACGACAACGACAACGACAACGACAACGACAACGACAACGACAACGACAACGACAACGACAACGACAACGACAACGACAACGACAACGACAACGACAACGACAACGACAACGACAACGACAACGACAACGACAACGACAACGACAACGACAACGACAACGACAACGACAACGACAACGACAACGACAACGACAACGACAACGACAACGACAACGACAACGACAACGACAACGACAACGACAACGACAACGACAACGACAACGACAACGACAACGACAACGACAACGACAACGACAACGACAACGACAACGACAACGACAACGACAACGACAACGACAACGACAACGACAACGACAACGACAACGACAACGACAACGACAACGACAACGACAACGACAACGACAACGACAACGACAACGACAACGACAACGACAACGACAACGACAACGACAACGACAACGACAACGACAACGACAACGACAACGACAACGACAACGACAACGACAACGACAACGACAACGACAACGACAACGACAACGACAACGACAACGACAACGACAACGACAACGACAACGACAACGACAACGACAACGACAACGACAACGACAACGACAACGACAACGACAACGACAACGACAACGACAACGACAACGACAACGACAACGACAACGACAACGACAACGACAACGACAACGACAACGACAACGACAACGACAACGACAACGACAACGACAACGACAACGACAACGACAACGACAACGACAACGACAACGACAACGACAACGACAACGACAACGACAACGACAACGACAACGACAACGACAACGACAACGACAACGACAACGACAACGACAACGACAACGACAACGACAACGACAACGACAACGACAACGACAACGACAACGACAACGACAACGACAACGACAACGACAACGACAACGACAACGACAACGACAACGACAACGACAACGACAACGACAACGACAACGACAACGACAACGACAACGACAACGACAACGACAACGACAACGACAACGACAACGACAACGACAACGACAACGACAACGACAACGACAACGACAACGACAACGACAACGACAACGACAACGACAACGACAACGACAACGACAACGACAACGACAACGACAACGACAACGACAACGACAACGACAACGACAACGACAACGACAACGACAACGACAACGACAACGACAACGACAACGACAACGACAACGACAACGACAACGACAACGACAACGACAACGACAACGACAACGACAACGACAACGACAACGACAACGACAACGACAACGACAACGACAACGACAACGACAACGACAACGACAACGACAACGACAACGACAACGACAACGACAACGACAACGACAACGACAACGACAACGACAACGACAACGACAACGACAACGACAACGACAACGACAACGACAACGACAACGACAACGACAACGACAACGACAACGACAACGACAACGACAACGACAACGACAACGACAACGACAACGACAACGACAACGACAACGACAACGACAACGACAACGACAACGACAACGACAACGACAACGACAACGACAACGACAACGACAACGACAACGACAACGACAACGACAACGACAACGACAACGACAACGACAACGACAACGACAACGACAACGACAACGACAACGACAACGACAACGACAACGACAACGACAACGACAACGACAACGACAACGACAACGACAACGACAACGACAACGACAACGACAACGACAACGACAACGACAACGACAACGACAACGACAACGACAACGACAACGACAACGACAACGACAACGACAACGACAACGACAACGACAACGACAACGACAACGACAACGACAACGACAACGACAACGACAACGACAACGACAACGACAACGACAACGACAACGACAACGACAACGACAACGACAACGACAACGACAACGACAACGACAACGACAACGACAACGACAACGACAACGACAACGACAACGACAACGACAACGACAACGACAACGACAACGACAACGACAACGACAACGACAACGACAACGACAACGACAACGACAACGACAACGACAACGACAACGACAACGACAACGACAACGACAACGACAACGACAACGACAACGACAACGACAACGACAACGACAACGACAACGACAACGACAACGACAACGACAACGACAACGACAACGACAACGACAACGACAACGACAACGACAACGACAACGACAACGACAACGACAACGACAACGACAACGACAACGACAACGACAACGACAACGACAACGACAACGACAACGACAACGACAACGACAACGACAACGACAACGACAACGACAACGACAACGACAACGACAACGACAACGACAACGACAACGACAACGACAACGACAACGACAACGACAACGACAACGACAACGACAACGACAACGACAACGACAACGACAACGACAACGACAACGACAACGACAACGACAACGACAACGACAACGACAACGACAACGACAACGACAACGACAACGACAACGACAACGACAACGACAACGACAACGACAACGACAACGACAACGACAACGACAACGACAACGACAACGACAACGACAACGACAACGACAACGACAACGACAACGACAACGACAACGACAACGACAACGACAACGACAACGACAACGACAACGACAACGACAACGACAACGACAACGACAACGTCAACGACAACGACAACGACAACGACAACGACAACGACAACGACAACGACAACGACAACGACAACGACAACGACAACGACAACGACAACGACAACGACAACGACAACGACAACGACAACGACAACGACAACGACAACGACAACGACAACGACAACGACAACGACAACGACAACGACAACGACAACGACAACGACAACGACAACGACAACGACAACGACAACGACAACGACAACGACAACGACAACGACAACGACAACGACAACGACAACGACAACGACAACGACAACGACAACGACAACGACAACGACAACGACAACGACAACGACAACGACAACGACAACGACAACGACAACGACAACGACAACGACAACGACAACGACAACGACAACGACAACGACAACGACAACGACAACGACAACGACAACGACAACGACAACGACAACGACAACGACAACGACAACGACAACGACAACGACAACGACAACGACAACGACAACGACAACGACAACGACAACGACAACGACAACGACAACGACAACGACAACGACAACGACAACGACAACGACAACGACAACGACAACGACAACGACAACGACAACGACAACGACAACGACAACGACAACGACAACGACAACGACAACGACAACGACAACGACAACGACAACGACAACGACAACGACAACGACAACGACAACGACAACGACAACGACCACGACAACGACAACGACAACGACAACGACAACGACAACGACAACGACAACGACAACGACAACGACAACGACAACGACAACGACAACGACAACGACAACGACAACGACAACGACAACGACAACGACAACGACAACGACAACGACAACGACAACGACAACGACAACGTCAACGACAACGACAACGACAACGACAACGACAACGACAACGACAACGACAACGACAACGACAACGACAACGACAACGACAACGACAACGACAACGACAACGACAACGACAACGACATCGACAACGACAACGACAACGACAACGACAACGACAACGACAACGACAACGACAACGACAACGACAACGACAACGACAACGACAACGACAACGACAACGACAACGACAACGACAACGACAACGACAACGACAACGACAACGACAACGACAACGACAACGACAACGACAACGACAACGACAACGACAACGACAACGACAACGACAACGACAACGACAACGACAACGACAACGACAACGACAACGACAACGACAACGACAACGACAACGACAACGACAACGACAACGACAACGACAACGACAACGACAACGACAACGACAACGACAACGACAACAACAACGACAACGACAACGACAACGACAACGACAACGACAACGACAACGACAACGACAACGACAACGACAACGACAACGACAACGACAACGACAACGACAACGACAACGACAACGACAACGACAACGACAACGACAACGACAACGACAACGACAACGACAACGACAACGACAACGACAACGACAACGACAACGACAACGACAACGACAACGACAACGACAACGACAACGACAACGACAACGACAACGACAACGACAACGACAACGACAACGACAACGACAACGACAACGACAACGACAACGACAACGACAACGACAACGACAACGACAACGACAAAGACAACGACAACGACAACGACAACGACAACGACAACGACAACGACAACGACAACGACAACGACAACGACAACGACAACGACAACGACAACGACAACGACAACGACAACGACAACGACAACGTCAACGACAACGACAACGACAACGACAACGACAACGACAACGACAACGACAACGACAACGACAACGACAACGACAACGACAACGACAACGACAACGACAACGACAACGACAACGACAACGACAACGACAACGACAACGACAACGACAACGACAACGACAACGACAACGACAACGACAACGACAACGACAACGACAACGACAACGACAACGACAACAACAACAACAACAACAACGACAACGACAACGACAACGACAACGACAACGACAACGACGACGACGACGACGACGACGACGACGACGACGACGACGACGACGACGACGACGACGACGACGACGACGACGACGACGACGACGACGACAACGACAACGACAACGACAACGACAACGACAACAACAACAACAACAACAACAACAACAACAACAACAACAACAACAACAACAACAACAACAACAACAACAACAACAACAACAACAACAACAACAACAACAACAACAACAACAACAACAACAACAACAACAACAACAACAACAACAACAACAACAACAACAACAACAACAACAACAACAACAACAACAACAACAACAACAACAACAACAACAACAACAACAACAACAACAACAACAACAACAACAACAACAACAACAACAACAACAACAACAACAACAACAACAACAACAACAACAAGAAAACGTAAGTGACAACGAAATAAAAAAATTGTCTATTAAAATTACCGACCGTGGTATTTTACAGACTCCAAAGAGCATGTGTGATATTGCGATTGAAAATAAAAAGAATTTTTATTTCTGACAGTAATATCTCACATACTCTAAAGGGTACGTGAAACACCACGGTCGGTAATAGAAACTGTAATCAATTTTTCTCATAGATTGCGGAGTTATCCGTTTCCGGTGAAACTTCTCTTTCGATTGTACACATTAAAATTGTATAGATTCGAGTATGTACGATCGATAGAGAAGTCTTATCGGAAACGAATGAGATCTCGATTTTAGATGAGACTTTCCTTTCGATCGCACGTGCGAGAACACGATTGAAAGTAAAATCACACTCTTGAATCCATGAGAAAAGTTGATTACAGTTTCTATTACCGACCGTGGTGTTTCACGTGCCCTTTGGAGTATGTAAGATATTACTGTCAAAAATAAAAATTATTTTTATTATCGATCGCAGTATCACACATGCTTTTGGAGTCTGTAAAATACCACGGTCGGTAATAAAAACTGTAATCAACTTTTCTCATAGATTCAAGAGTGTGATTTTACTTTCAATCGCTTTCTCGCGTGTACGCTCGGAAGGGAAGTTTCATCTAAAGTCGAGATCTCATTCATTTTCGATAAGACTTCTCTATCGATCGTACATACAGGAATCTATAAGATTTTAGCGTATACAATCGAAAGAGAAGTTTCATTGGAAACGGATATGATATCGGCTTTAGATGAGATTTTCCTTTCGATCGCACGTACGAGAACACGATTGAAAGTAAAATCACACTCCGCAATCTATGAGAAAAATTGATTATAGTTTTTATTACCGACCGTGGTATTTTACAGACTCCAAAGAGCATGTGTGATATTGCGATTGAAAATAAAAATAATTTTTCTTTCTGACAATAATATCTCACATACTCTAAAGGGTACGTGAAACACCACGGTCGGTAATAGAAACTGTAATCAATTTTTCTGATAGATTGCGGAGTGTGATTTTATTTTCGATCGTGTTCTCACACGAGCGATCGAGAGGAAAATCTCATCTAAAGTCGATATCATATCCGTTTCCGGTGAAACTTCTCTTTCGATTGTACACGCTAAAATCTTATAAATTCCAGTATGTACGATCGATAGAGAAGTCTTATCGGAAACGAATGAGATCTCGGTTTTAGATGAGACTTTCCTTTCGATCGCACGTGCGAGAACACGATTGAAAGTAAAATCACACTCTTGAATCTGTGAGAAAAGTTGATTACAGTTTCTATTACCGACCGTGGTGTTTCACGTGCCCTTTAAAATATGTGAGATATTACTGTCAAAAATAAAAATTATTTTTATTTTCAATCGCAGTATCACACATGCTCTTTGGAGTCTGTAAAATACCACGGTCGGTAATAAAAACTGTAATCAACTTTTCTCATAGATGCAGGAGTGTGATTTTACTTTCAACCGCGTTCTCGCGTGTACGCTCGGAAGGGAAGTTTCATCTAAAACCGAGATCTCATTCGTTTCCGATAAGACTTCTCTATCGATCGTACATATTGGAATCTATAAGATTTTAGTGTTTACAATCGAAAGAGAATTTTCATCGGAAACGGACATGATATCGGTTTTAGATGAGATTTTCCTTTCGATCGCACGTACGAGAACATGATTTATATATATATTGAAACGTTTCGATATTCCGTGGGAGCGGAATATCGAACTCACGATTTTTTAGATCGTCTTCTTCCGAATGGAAGGTAAAGAGTTCGGTACTGGACCGGCTGGATAAGGTGTGGAGGACGGGATTTCGCACCACGTGAGCCCGATTCGAGGAGGCAGCTGGATTGCTGACTGCTCTATAACGCACTCTCCATAAGGAGGATCGACTCGCAATGAGACGATAGCGTTAGTTACACGCTTGCGCACATGGTGGAAGGGAACTGGGAAAGTCAAAGGATTTCTTCTGTCTTGCAATTCGGAGACTAAAAGTCAATCCGACGTTCAAGGCCGAATACTATCCTCTGACTGTGAGCCTACTATGCTCAGAGACACGTATGCCGAGACATACGTGCTTTCGCAGCCTAGAAAATAATACGACGAGGCTCCATTAGGAGTTACCTCGAAGAGGTTGTGGTCAATTCGTCAGGATGGGAAAGGACCTAGAGGAGAGGACAGGCAGAGCCTTTATGGCCATCCCGGGGCAGTCTCGCTTGCGAGAAGCGGACGCCAGCCGGCCATCTAGCGGCAAAGTGCCAGACTCTGCCAGGGGGGGGGGGTCTGTCCCGTTACAATATATGAATGAAACATTGCCAGAATATTATTTGTATTTTATTCGTAATATCAAATTTGATAAACATCGTTATAATTCGCCATCGACCGCGGAATGTGCAGCTTTAATAGTTTCGAAAAATTGTGAAATTCCACCACTTTTTGATTTGTGTGTTTATCCAAAAAATCTTCCTGAAAATATGGATTCTCAATCATACATGAATAAATTGTCATTTCATGTTGATCCTATGACATTTCCAATTATATTTCCATGTGGTGATTTAGGATGGAGTCCATTGTATACACAATACAATAGTCAAAAAAGACTTACGGCTCTACAATATTATTCGTATCGTTTAGCCTACAGACCCAATGAAAAATTTAATCCAATTTTATTTTGTGGTCGATTAACTCAACAATATGTAATTCAAGCATATATTGTCATTGAAAGTTATAGATTGAATTTTTTCAGATATAACCAAAAAAAATTACGAATTGAAAGTTATCAAGAAATAGTTGATCACGTAGCACGCAGTGTTTTGAACAATTCGGATAATTTTGATAAACCTGAACGTTTAGGCAATGTGTTTGTTTTGCCTTCGACGTATTTAGGGAGTCCTCGAAATATGCAACAAAATTATCAAGATGCAATGGTGATTGTCAGGACGATAGGTCGACCTGATTTATTTATAACAATGACCTGTAATCCTAATTGGCCAGAATTGCAAAGGATTATAAGTAAATTTCCAATGGGACAACGTGTAACGATATTCCGAATATTACAGTAAGATTGTTTTATTCTAAATTGCGTGCTCTTTTATCTGATATTGTAAGTGGTAAAATGTTTGGAAATATTTTAGCATATATTTACACAATTGAATTTCAAAAACGTGGATTGCTTCACGCACATATGTTGTTCGTATTGAATTATAAAAATAAATTAACAACCCCCGAAGCGATCGATAAGTACATCTCAGCTGAAATTCCTTCATTTGATTTGGAACTACAAGAATTGGTAATAAAACATATGTTACATGGCCCTCATACTGATAATTCTCCATGTTATGACAATGAAAAAAATGTATGTTCAAAAAAATTTCCTAAGGAATTTCGTGATTTTACAGAATTTGAAAAAAATGGTTTTCCAAAATATCGACGCAGAAATAATTGTAACGCTGGCCATGTATACAATAGAAAAATTAACGGAGATTGTGTAACAGTGGATAACTCTATGGTAGTTCCGTATAATGGAGAAATTCTTAAAAAATATAAATGTCATGTAAATGTTGAATATTGCGCTTCGGTTATGAGTATTAAATATATTTACAAATATTTACATAAAGGACACGATAGAGCATTTATAAAAATTAAAAAAAATGATCAAAATATGGATATAGAAACTTATGATGAAATTTCTGATTACATCGATAGTTATCTTAGTCCCATGGAAGCTGCTTGGCGTATAGAAGAACTACCACTTTCTGATAGATCACACCCCATTGTTCGTTTAGCAGTTCACAATGAAAATCAACAACAAATTCTTTTTGAAGAAAATAAAGAGGAAAAAGCTCTGACAAAATACGAAACAACTTTAACGGCGTGGTTCAAACTTAATAAAACCAACGAGAGTGCAAGAAATTATAATTATGTCAACATTCCCAAGTATTATTTATTCGATCTGAAACAAAAAATATGGGTAAAACGTCGTGTGTTTTCTAAAGCCATTGGTCGAATTGTAAGTGTAAGTCCAAAAGACATCGAACGTTTTCATTTAAAATTAATATTGAATCGTGTAAAAGGAGCGACCTGTTTCGGTGATTTAAAAGTATATGAAAATGTGACTTACAATACTTTTAAAGAAACCGCAATTGCCATGGGATTAATTGACAGTGATACAGCTATTTTTAGTATTTTTGAGGAAGCTTATGCTATTATGATGCCCGTTGAATTACGTAAATTTTTTGCTTGGTTCATTATTTCTGATAATTTTGTATTTTCATGTGAAATTTGGGAAAAATTTAAAAAATATTTTTGTGAAGGTGTTCTTGACAATAATGAACAAAGGGCTTTATTTAAAATAAATGAAATTTTTAAATCTGAGAATGTAACGTGTTCTGATTTTGGACTTCCGGAACCGGATATACAATTTGATATGAATTTTGAAAATGAAAAAAGAACGATGGAGACTCATAAAAAAATATCTGAAAAGTTTATTTTACAATTAAATGATGATCAAAAACGTATTTTTGATAAAATAATTAAAGATGATAAAAAAATGATTTATATCGATGGCCCTGGAGGTACGGGAAAAACGTTTCTTTATATAACTTTAATGCATTATTTTTTGGGAATAAGAAAAAAGGTATTATCGATGGCGTGGACTGGAATTGCAGCAATTTTATTACCAGGTGGAATGACAAGTCACAGAACTTTCAAATTGCCATTAGATTTATCAAGTGTAGAATCTTCGTTTTTAAAATTAAATTCAGATAAAAAAGATTAAGAGAATGTGATGTAATTATTTGGGACGAAGCATCTATGATACCGAAAAAGGCATTGGATATTGTTGATAAAACTCTTCGCGATTGTTGCAGTATCAACCATCTTCCATTTGCAGAGAAATTGATAATATTGGGTGGAGATTTTCGGCAAATTCTTCCAGTCGTGAAAAATGGAACAAAATTTAGTGTTATTAATGAAACGATAAAATTTTCCAATTTATGGCACTTATTTGATATTGTGAAATTACAAAAAAATATGCGTTCATGTGATCGGGATTTCGGGGAATTTTTATTGACAATTGGCAGTGGTGTTATACATTCGTTGAAAATACCTGAACATTGGATAACTGATGATATTTGTGAAACTGTATATGGGTCAGTTATTAATGAAGATGATAATTTGTCAAATCGTGCTATTTTATCTTGCCATAATGACGATGTTTATAGATTAAACGATAAAATATTTTAAAAAAATAAATAAAGAAGAAAAAATATATTACAGTATCAATTATGCAAAACATAAAGGAGTCGATCAAACCGATGATGATGATAATTTGAATTATCCAATAGAATATTTAAATTCTTTGAGATTTCCAGGACTTCCAGTTCACAAATTGATATTAAAAGTTGGTGCGATTGTAATGCTTATTCGAAATTTGAGTATAAACGATGGATTGTGCAACGGAACGAGGATGAAAATCATTGGTTTATTTAAATTTAATATTAAAGTAGAAATAATAACTGGTATACAAACTGGCAAGTGTGCTTTTATTCCGAGAATAATGATCGATACTGGAGAGTTTTCTACTTTGCCGTTTGTTTTATATCGGAGACAATTCCCTATTGTTTTGGCGTTTGCAATAACTATAAATAAATCGCAGGGTCAAAGTTTTGAAAAAGTTGGTATATATTTTCGTAGACTTTTATTTTCTCATGGTCAATTATACGTAGCACTCTCGAGATGCAGAAATCCAAATCAATTATATATTGAAAATGATTCAGAAGATTATAATGAAATTAATAACGTTGTGTGGAAACAAATTTTTGATTAATAAATTATTGTTGTTTTTTTTATAATTCATTATAATTACAATATAAACAATTTGTCCAATATCATTGATAGTATATGAACAAATTGTTAATACACAAGTTGATTAGCCCTACTGGGGATACAACTTGCGGTTGGTTAAAGAAATTTGATCATATTTTACATATGTATTAGTTTTGATCAAATGTCAGAATAATCAACAAAAAAAAAAAACGCGCCGTTTTATCTACTTCATAGTGGTGTGGAAACGATAAACCTTATAATAATAGGGTTATTATAATAACGTTATTATTATAAAAGCACACGTCTTTTGAAGTATTTAGAATAATAGAATAAAGGGTTTACGTCCAGAAATGGTTGCGAGCGCGCGAAGCGCGCGAGCCAACATAATCCTCTAGTATATATATATATATATATATATATATATATATATATATATATATATATATTGTAACGGGACAGACCCCCCCCCCCTTGCAGAGTCTGGCACTTTGCCGCTAGATGGCCGGCTGGCGTCCGCTTCTCGCAAGCGAGACGGCCCCAGGATGGCTATAAAGACTCGGCCTGTCCTCTCCTCGAGGTTCTCTATCATTCCAATACCAAATCTCCCGATATTGAACCACTCCTAAAGTCGCTGTGCGGTTGAAGAGCCAGCGCAATTTTATTTGAATAATGCTTCTGAATTTAATTCAGAAGCATTCCACTGAGCACTAGCTCTCGCTTTATTGCAAAGGGAGAGTTAGAATGCTTCTTCGGTGGGGAGGCGTCTCGTTTGACACGCTATTGTCTCATTGCGAGTCGATCCTCCTTTTTGGAGAGTGCGTTAATTAACGCTATCGTCTCGTTAGAGTCGATCCTCCTTATGGAGAGTGCGTAAGCCAAACGTGGACCTCTCTTCATTCGACCCCTCCGCTCGGAGAAAAGAATGAGGGAGGAAGCACCCATTTTTGAGACTCCTATCCGGTGAGCAAGGATAGTATTTAGTCTTGAACGTCGGGTCGATCTGACGATCCCCGGATTGCAAGACTAAAGAATTCCACAATCCTTTCCCCCACACAATATCCAGCCGGTCCAGTACACGAACTCTTTCCTTCCATTCGGAAGAAGACGATCTAAAAAATCGTGAGTTCGATATTTCGGCTAGCCCGGAATATCGAAACGTTTCATTGGCGCCCGAACAGGGACTGGCGATACTTGTGTGGTTTTTCCTATCCCGTCTACACTCTTACAAAGAGTGCTCTTCGAGAAACGCGTTAGAAGGCGTTTCGAGATCACACTCTTTGGGGGGGCGATGTAACGGGACAGACCCCCCCCTTGCAGAGTCTGGCACTTTGCCGCTAGATGGCCGGCTGGCGTCCGCTTCTCGCAAGCGAGACGGCCCCAGGATGGCTATAAAGACTCGGCCTGTCCTCTCCTCGAGGTTCTCTATCATTCCAATACCAAATCTCCCGATATTGAACCACTCCTAAAGTCGCTGTGCGGTTGAAGAGCCAGCGCAATTTTATTTGAATAATGCTTCTGAATTTAATTCAGAAGCATTCCACTGAGCACTAGCTCTCGCTTTATTGCAAAGGGAGAGTTAGAATGCTTCTTCGGTGGGGAGGCGTCTCGTTTGACACGCTATTGTCTCATTGCGAGTCGATCCTCCTTTTTGGAGAGTGCGTTAATTAACGCTATCGTCTCGTTAGAGTCGATCCTCCTTATGGAGAGTGCGTAAGCCAAACGTGGACCTCTCTTCATTCGACCCCTCCGCTCGGAGAAAAGAATGAGGGAGTGAAGCACCCATTTTTGAGACTCCTATCCGGTGAGCACGGATAGTATTTAGTCTTGAACGTCGGGTCGATCTGACGATCCCCGGATTGCAAGACTAAAGAATTCCACAATCCTTTCCCCCACACAATATCCAGCCGGTCCAGTACACGAACTCTTTCCTTCCATTCGGAAGAAGACGATCTAAAAAATCGTGAGTTCGATATTTCGGCTAGCCCGGAATATCGAAACGTTTCAATATATATATATATATACAGGGTGTAAGGTAACTATTGTACTAGCGGCAAATGGCAGATAGCTGACGTTGCGCTTAACAAAAAAGTCCTTTGGCGAAATTCGATCAGAGCAAAAATGAGCGAGTTATTAGCGCTTATAAGTTGACCAATCACAGCGAAGCGAAAGTAGGTCCTGGCGACAGCGTTTCGACGCCTAGAACAATAGCGAACTTCATTAGACTTTGCGACAGTGTGGTCAGGAAATTGACAATCGATGGTGAATTCGGGTGATATTCGAATGACAGGCAGATTTAAAAAAAAATAATATGAGCGTATGTTTTCTTTTTTCGATCAGATCATCGAAAATATTGCAAGGGGGGGTTATGTAAAAATAATACGATGATCGCATCGTCCGGGTCTCAGCAGACCATTAGTCGAGGTTGTTCGACCAACCTCGAATGTGGCTACGCGGTTTTTCGAGACCCATTCGTGTAAAATTTTGCCGCGAGGCATTATGTCGAAACTGGCCGATGCTTGCGGTGTGCTCCAAGTTAAACTATTAGGTAAGTTTTCGAGATCTAGCGACATTGGCTTTGCGGTTTTTCGCATCCCGATCATCGATAATGCTCATCAAACGATTTTTCGACGGCTTGCGACTTTGGCTACGTAGCTTTTAATGTCCCGGATCGTCGAAGATATCGTTACGGAAAATCGTGTCGAATCTGGTCAATGCTCGCGGTGTTTTGGCCCACCAGACAATTTCCCTATTTTTCTTTTTTTTTCAAGTCTTTGCAGTATGAACAAATATGAATCCATATTGGATGATGTTTCACAATTATTAACATGAGAATCCTATCAGGTTTTATTTCATGCAAATAAATTTTCATTAACAAGGACCGATAGGACTACATTTGAAATTTCCTCCCTCGATTCAAATGTAGTTCTTTCGCGACTTTTTTTTTATGCAAATTTATAAAAAAAAAAAAAAACGAAACCTGATCGGATCTTGGTATCAACCTTTTTGAAACATGATTTAATATCTAAAAACATCAAGGAGAATGTAGAATTCATCTGTGTTCATATTGCCGCGCCCATATAGCTATGTGTATGGTTTTCGTACGCGATGAATATTCACAGGCATTATAAACGACTTAATGAACTCTCCCCTATACTAAATCCTGTTTTCTTTACGTATTGTGTTAAGAGATGTGGTATCAAACTACGCTCATCCATTTTTATCATTCTTGCTTAATAAAAAAAAAAACAGTTTCCTCACTAGAATATCATATAGGCAAGCTACCGTTTTACAAAATAAATGATAATTTGACCTTGGATTCACCATAAAAAATTTAACAATAAAAAAGAACATGATATCCAAGGCTCGCGTGAGTCGTGAGAATGATCCGAAGGTTGCATCAACTCGGGATAAAGACACAGGTGAGAAATCTCCCGTCCTTCATCCTTATCGATAGAAAAGTAATACAGTAAACTGTCTTTGATTTTTGAGTATCAAATTGTCTACGAATTGAAGGGGCTAGCAATTTGTAAGTTATTCTCGGAACGGCTTTCGAAATAAATTCAGGGTTCGAGATTAATTTTATTTAGCATAAAAGTTGTGAATATGGCTCGTTTTGAGCTCTGGTCATATTCTCTTGGAGAGGATACGGAGAAGTATATCGAAAACAACGGAGCTTTTCTACATGTGTCGAGGAGCTCTAACGTTTATCAATTGTCTCAAATAACTGAAAACCATTGGAGTCCATTGACAGATTGAGGAAGAATAAGACCGGTAACGGTGTGAAAAAGTGGCAATGCCACGATACCCAAAAAATATCACGGATGACCCGGCGCATTTCGGAAAATTCCTTTGCGAGTTGGTGCCATATTTGCCAACGATAGAAGAAAAGCGAAGCCTCCCGAGGAAAATTATTAAAAAAGTATCGTCGGAAGTATATGAGAGCGAACTGCCATACCCGCGGAAGGAGTATTTACGAAAGTGGATAATCCAGAATTTCCGATGGATATTGGCCTTCTTGCGTAAATATGGTGTCCAACCGTCCGTCGGGAGTGATAAGAAATTGTGAGTAATTTTTGGTATTTTCTCTATCAATAGCGTGTGATCACCATTCATTTTTTTCAGCTCCACGTATCAACATCTTGGGAAATTCGCAAGACGAAAATTATGTCCTCGTGGGCAGGAGCCTTCTTTTTGCCGTGACGACGACGAACCTGCGTGAGTAAAAATAATTTTCGACTATATCTTAAGCAGACTTGTTACAGGGTCGACAGATTTATGCAAACTAAATAGTTTGCACAAATCTGTCGACCCTGTAACAAGTTTCGTATAAATACACGATAACGTGTAATGTAGCGAGATTTCCTTCGAACGGAAAATCGCCTACCACAAACTCGAGTTTCTCTCCCTTTATTTTTATCCCGAAGGAATGGGCGCCAGGCGCATCGAAATGCACCAGGAGAGAAACCTAACAGTCCCGGCTAGACTGCTGTCATCTCGAAGGTAGAGTGGCTGGATCAGCGACAGACTGTTCGGGCGACACACAACACAAACGCGAAAATACAATAAAATAACTCTGGAGTACGGGAACCAAGACTCGAATCTTTATTAAATGAAGTCAATAAACTAATGAGGGGAAAAACCGGAGAACCCGGAGTAAAACCCTCGTCCCGCAAATCAAACGAATTACAAATTTCGTACAACAGAGATTTGCCCGGTTTCCGGGACTCGTTCGCTCCAACATATCATCACGCATCACACACACGCACACAAACGGTCGCGTTCTCCCGGATCTTCGAATTAGCTTACGCGTGGTCTCGATTAACCCAAAACTCACACATACAGCGCGGTACAATGTCCACCAGCGCTCTCACTCACCCCGCCCGAATAAACGCAGCGATTTTACAACATTCACCCAACCCGTTTCCGCGGTAATAAATAAACATTCGCACCTTTTGACCCCGCGCTCGAAGACTCCGCAAACGACGACGCGTCGCTAAGCACACTTCCCCGTGAAAATTTCCCAAGGCGACACAAAAACCCTCCCTGTACTCTAAAGAATTTAATTAATGCATTTACTCGACTAAATTCCCTAAAAATCTCGGCGGCTTCGAGGAAGACCGCATACGGTTTCCCGGGCCGTCCACGCGGCGTCAAACAAAACAACAAAACCCGTACACGACGTCACACACACACCTGCCGAAACACGGCGGTCCCGATCCCTCCGGCACGGCCGAACGAAGCACGCTGTCGATACACATTATAATTTTCCCGCACTCGGGATTACAAAATGCACAAAAATACTAATTGGCCGTGACCTTACACAAAATACAAAACTCTTGGACGAGAGCTCACCGTATCGAGTCGCAGCCACGTAAACGGGCAAAACGGTCCGGATATCGTCGCCGTAAAAGATCCATCCTCCCTCCAATGGATAATTCCCGAAGCCGGATGACTGACGAAATCGATCAGCTCGCTCGAACTCACAACGGGGAAGTGCCCCGAGCATCGATTCGCGATCTCGCTCGCTACCGTTATCCCTACCTCCCTGCCTAATCATCACGACAAATTCGCACCATTTCGGGCATTCCTCGGCCCTTTCCGGCACAGCCGAACGCTACGCCCATCGACTCGCACATCGATCTCTCCCGCGCACGCAATCTTCTTCTAACGCCGGTAATACAGAGCTCCGTCAGAGGTACTCAATTCTCCCTGACGGGAGACTCCCGGTAATTATCTTCGCTGCAGCCCGAGACTCCGGACGACTGCAACTATCAAGACGATGCGTTGAACAATCCAAATCGAAGATCTTCGCAGCTGATCATTCTTCATATCGTTGACGACTCCGACAGCAGGGAGGTAGAACGGTACTCCCAATTTATTCCAGTCGAGCTTTGACGACTCGCGGCTCCAATTTCGACCTTCACGTCGGACTCCTCTCCTCGATCGGCGCTCTCGTCCCGGCGTACATGAAATTTTGTTACAAAAATAATTACTAAATATCCTACATTATAACTAGGCCCTGCGGTGTCGCCTTGTGTGAGCCCGAACGAGCCGAAAATCGCGGCACAAAATTTTGCCACGCTACAGTAAATACACGTTATCACAAGCAATGACTAATTTATTATTTGCAGAATGAATGAAAGGAATGGAACTCGACAAATGGATCGACTTGAAGAGCAAGGAAATGAAGAGAGGATGCAACAGGAAACGCCAGAGAATGGAGAAAGGGTTGGACAGAAAGAGCAAGGGAATGGAGAGAGAGATCGACAGGAGGAGCAAAGGAAAGAAGATAGGGATCTACAGGCAGAACAAGGGAATGGAAAGAGGATTCGACCGGAAGAGCCAGGGAAAGGAGAGAGAGATCGACAGGAAGAACGGAGGAATGCAAAGAGGATTCGGCAAGAAGAACAAGGAAAAGGAGAGAGGATGCAACAGGAAACGCCAGAGAATGGAGAAAGGGATGGACAGGAAAAGCGAGAGAATGGAGAAAGGGATGGACCGGAAGAGCGAGGGAATGTAGAAAAGGATCGACAGGAAGAGCAAGGGAATGGAGAGAGAGCTCGACAGGAGGAGCAAAGGAAAGAAGATATGGATCTACAGGAAGAACGAGGGAATGGAAAGAGGATTCAACAGGAAGAACCAGGGACAGGAGAGAGAGATCGAAAGGAAAAACGGAGGAATGGAAAGAGGATTCGGCAAGAAGAACAAGGAAAAGGAGAGAGGGATCTACAGGAAACACCAGAGAATGGAGAAAGGGATGGACAGGAAAAGCGAGGGGATGAAGAGAGAGATCGGCAGGAAGAGCAAGGGAACGGAGAGGGGGATCGACACGAAGAGCGAGGAAATGGAGAAGGGGATCGACAGGAAGAACCAGGAAATGGAGAGAGAGATCGACACGAGGAGCAAAGGAAAGAAGAGAGGGATCAACAGGAAAAGCGAGAGAATGGAGAAAGAGATGGACAGGAAGAGCAAGGGAATGGAGAGAGAGATCGACAGGAGGAGCAAAGGAAAGAAGATAGGGATCTACAGGAAGAACAAGGCAATGGAAAGAGGATTCAACAGGAAGAACCAGGGACAGGAGAGAGAGAGATCGACAGGAAAAACGGAGGAATGGAAAGAGGATTCGGCAAGAAGAACAAGGAAAAGGAGAGAGGGATCAACAGGAAACGCTACAGAATGAAGAAAGGGATGGACAGGAAGAGCGAGGGGATGAAGAGAGAGATCGGCAGGAAGAGCAAGGGAAAGGAGAGGGGGATCGACACAAAGAGCGAGGAAATGGAGAAGGGGATCGACAGGAAGAACGAGGAAATGGAGAGAGAGATCGACACGAGGGGCAAAGGAAAGAAGAGAGGGACCAACAGGAAAAGCGAGAGAATGGAGAAAGGAATGGACCGGAAAAGCAAGGGAATGTAGAACGGGATCGTCAGGAAGAGCAAGGGAATGGAGAGAGAGCTCGACAGGAGGAGCAAAGGAAAGAAGATATGGATCTACGGGAAGAACGAGGGAACGGAAAGAGGATTCCGCAGGAAGAGCAAGGGAAAGGAGAGAGAGATCGACAGGAAGAGCAGGGGAATAGAGAAAGGGATCGGCAGGAAGAGCAAAGCAATAGAGACAGAACTCGGCGAGAACAGAGGAAAAAACAAAATAAGGAGAAGGAAGATTTGAAGGGCTTTGAACCGCAACTGGTAGTCGCCTCCGGTAAAATAGTAGCGGTATATAAAAAGGTAAGAACGACGTACGCAATATGCAATAATGGAGTATCTAACAATCATGAACACGATGAAAATAATAATAATAACAATAAGACCGACATATATTTTATCTTCTTGTTGTAGAAATTGCAAGATTTCAATATAATCGAGCCATTAAGAAGAAGTCAGAGGACGAGAAGAACGAAGAATTTATAAAGGACCGATGCTCAACTCAAGTTTCGCAAATAATATTTTTATATAATTAAAGTTATATAAAATTTAAACGCTTATACGTTTAATTTTTTTTGCCTAGGAACTCGGAAAATAAAGTGTAAAATTACTTATGTGGTATTTCTGTCCTTTTGCTTCCTCGTAGAGAAAACTTTGTTTGGATGAGAAAATTGTACGGAAGACGCACGTGAGTTAGCTTGAGGGAACATTCGACGATATTTTATTCAGAATGTTCCAAAACATCGAAAACGTGTGTGTGTAAGAGCGGGGCACAATGGGGCAGCGGGGCAAGACGGGGCAGTGCGGGAAAACGCCATATTCCAATCATTTTTGGATGGGAAAATGGGGCAAAATAGGACAGACAATCCCGATGTACCAGCAGGGCAAAATTGGGTACCTAAAAATTATTGAAAACTTGCGTTTTGCTCACTGCCCCGTTTTTCTCCAAAAATGTTCATATCACTTTCCTAATAAAAGTTGAAAATGTCAATTTTCAACTCTTATGAGGAAGCTATATAATAAAATGAATGCTTTCTTAGTCGTGACGTTATTATCATTTTATTTTAAGTTGAACAATATTAATTAATTTCATAATTTTGCTTCATCTTCTGCAATACATACACATTTTAGTTCCGATGTTGTAATTTGGGTCGGTCTCTTCTCTTTTTCTCTTTTTCCCTAACTCGATATTTTCTTCTGCCGATCCCGCTATTTCTTTTTTTTCGATTCTATCCTCTTTCTCGGTGTCACTCGCAATTAACGTTTCCGCCTCGCTGTCAATCACTTGTTGTTGTTGGTTTCGCATTCACTTTCAACAAATGTTTCGCACTCACTGTCACTCTCTATTTTGATTTCTCGTTCGCTCTCACAGGCAATCAAGGTTTCGCATTCACTTTCAACAAATGTTTCGCACTCACTGTCACTCTCTATTTTGATTGCTCGTTCGCTCTCTCTTTCGCTCCCTCTTTCGCCCTCTCTTTCGTCCTCTCTTTCGCCCTCTCTTTCGCCCTCTCTTTCGTCCTCTCTTTCGTCCTCTCTTTCGCCCTCTCTTTCGCCCTCTCTTTCGCTTTCTCTTACGCTCTCTCTTACGCTCTCTCTTACGCTCTCTCTTACGCTCTCTCTTACGCTCTCTCTTACGCTCTCTCTTACGCTCTCTCTTACGCTCTCTCTTACGCTCTCTCTTACGCTCTCTCTTACGCTCTCTCTTACGCTCTCTCTTACGCTCTCTCTTACGCTCTCTCTTTCGCTCTCTCTTTCGCTCTCTCTTTCGCTCTCTCTTTCGCTCTCTCTTTCACTCTCTCTTTCACTCTCTCTTTCACTCTCTCTTTCACTCTCTCTTTCACTCTCTCTTTCACTCTCTCTTTCACTCTCTCTTTCACTCTCTCTTTCACTCTCTCTTTCACTCTCTCTTTCACTCTCTCTTTCACTCTCTCTTTCACTCTCGCTTTCACTCTCTCTTTCACTCTCTCTTTCACTCTCTCTTTCACTCTCTCTTTCACTCTCTCTTTCACTCTCTCTTTCACTCTCTCTTTCACTCTCTCTTTCACTCTCTCTTTCACTCTCTCTTTCACTCTCTCTTTCACTCTCTCTTTCACTCTCTCTTTCACTCTCTCTTTCACTCTCTCTTTCACTCTCTCTTTCACTCTCTCTTTCACTCTCTCTTTCACTCTCTCTTTCACTCTCTCTTTCACTCTCTCTTTCACTCTCTCTTTCACTCTCTCTTTCACTCTCTCTTTCACTCTCTCTTTCACTCTCTCTTTCACTCTCTCTTTCACTCTCTCTTTCACTCTCTCTTTCACTCTCTCTTTCACTCTCTCTTTCACTCTCTCTTTCACTCTCTCTTTCACTCTCTCTTTCACTCTCTCTTTCACTCTCTCTTTCACTCTCTCTTTCACTCTCTCTTTCACTCTCTCTTTCACTCTCTCTTTCACTCTCTCTTTCACTCTCTCTTTCACTCTCTCTTTCACTCTCTCTTTCACTCTCGTCTTCTCCCGCTTCCTCTGCTTCGAGCTCGGCTGGATGCTCTGGCTGTTGGGCTGGTCCTTCCTCAGCTTCGACCTCGGCTGGATGCTCTGGCTGCTGGGCCGGTTCGTCCTCCGCTCGATGCCCGATTGGATTGACACTAAAATAAAAATGAATGGAGGTGATGAAGGTGAAATATGAAATTTTCATATCCTTTCCTGATAAAAGTTCAACATTTAAATTTTCATATCTCTTTCTCATAATGATATTTTCATATATCATTTGAAATTTTCATATCACTTTCTTCTAAAGCTTCTTCTATGAGAAAGTATTTTTTGTATTATTGGCTTACTCATGGAGGAAGTTTTGCAAATAAAGGTACATTGTGAGAAAGCGATATGAAAATTTGAATTTTCAACTTTTATAAGGTAACGATGTGAAAATTTGAATTTTTGACTTTTTATGCTTGTCGCAGCTTTCAGAATGCACTGCGAACAAAAATGACTACGCAAAGTTTAATGTTCTTCGCAACAAAATTCCCTGCGATTGAAGATGAAAAATCGTAACCTCTTGCGCAGAAGGTATGTTGATAGTAATTGTGAATTTTCACTTGCCCATTTTACTCGCACCATCTAAAATTTACTGAGAATTGCCTAATTCTACTCGTAGCAAGACTTTCTATGGTGCAAGTAAAATTTGTAAGTTAAAATTCACAATTACTATTAACATACCTTCTGCACAAGAGCGTACGATAACATTTTTCTTCTTCAATCGCAGAGAATTTTGTTGCGAAGAAAATTACACTTTGCGTAGTTATTTTTGTTCGCAGTGTAATCTGAAAACTATTACACGAACAAATATTTTTTAAGATGCGCTACTAAATTATTTATCTAATTTATATGCAGCATGTTCGCAGTTTCATTAAATACATACCCATTGTCCTGCAAATCCCGTAGCTCTCGCAATCGCCGATAAAACGGATATTCCTCGGCCTGAGCTGCTTCGCCAAGGCAGAGAACATAGATGTGCATAGAAGCGTAGGCCTTATGGGAGCTCTTGGCACGGTTTCGCTGGGGTACCCGTTAGTGAGTACCCCAGCCACCTCTGGCGCTGGCTGTATCGATGTGAACGCACACGCTGCAACTCGATTAGCTCCGCCCAGTACTCATGCGTTCTCGCTCGCACTCACGAGCCTTGAATGCTTGGGGGGGCTGGCAGTTTGTTGATAGCACAATAATGCTCATAAAACTGTAAACTGATGAAGCGAACTTATCTATACATATGAATAGTATAGTTTGTAAACAAATTGGATAAAAATAAATGCTTTTATAAAATATCGATTAGATTAGTAAAACGGCGGACTCGCGATTTTTCATCGAGTTTCACACTTTTTTTCTCCAATTGGTCAATGACCGAGTGGTTCAAGGCTTCTATTTTTGTTTCGGCAATCCGTGTTCAATTCCGTCGCGGGCGATGTTTTATACTTTTCTTTTCTTTTTTTTTCGTTCGTTTTTTTACAAACTAATTGTCAGCATTTTTTAGCTTCACGTTAAACGCCCTAAATTTACATCCTTAAGTGCAAATAGATGTAAAGTGATTGCGCTGCGGGAGCGTGAGATACACTAGTATTTCATCTCGTTTCAGCTCGTGGTGGAGTGAGAAAGATACACGAGTGTATTTCACATGCTCTTAACCTGATTCTGACCTTTTTTTGCGCAGAGGAATTAAGCATTTGCAAACCCAATTAGCAAAGCAGCGGCCTCGCGAGTTTTCATTGACTTCCATACAAAAACTACCAAGTGAGTCGGTGGCCGAGTGGGTGAGGGCTCCGCTTCTTAACTGGACGCCCATGGATCGATACGGTCGCAATGGAATTTTTTTTTCTTTCTTTTTTTTTTTTCTTATCTCAACGTTGCTGCAAACAAATGCAAATGCATTTGTTTGCAGCAACAAATGCATTTTGTTTTTGTTTGCAGCAACAAATGCATTTTGCATTTGTTTGTAGCGACATTGAGATTAAAAAAAAAGAAAGAAGAAAAAAAAATGGTGACGGTATCGAACCATGGATGTCCAGTCATGAAGCGGAGCCCTCATCCACTCGGCCACTGGCTCGCTTGGTAATATATGTGTGGAAGTTAATGAAAAGTTGCGAGTCCGCTGCTTTGCTAATTGGGTTTGCGAATGCTTAATTTATTCACGCCACCGCAAAAACTTGTTCAATGTCGGTTTAAGTAAGGATGTAATTTAGAGTGTCTATTTAACTTTACACTAAAAAAAATACTGCCATTTAGATAGTTGCAGTAAGGAAAGACAAGAAAAAAAATATTGCGTGTGACGGAATTGAACCCCGGTTAGGAAAATAAAAAGAAAGACCTTTAACGGCTCGCTCACCAACTCACTCGAAAATATTCGTATGAAAGTTCATTAAAATCTGTTAGTCCGCTGCTTTGCTATTTCGGTTAATGTTTTTTGAACGCTTCAACCGATCTATTACTATTTTAATTAAAAATATTCTAGTAGGAAATTGTATTAATCTAGCATAGAGTTCTGTTTGTAGGGAAATGTTAAAATATTCGAAGCATCAGTGCGAACTCAAAGACACGCCCAACCGCGTTCCTGCATGAGCGCGAGTGAGAGAACGCTCTAGTCCGATACACATGAGTATGAGAGAGACGACCACGAGGGGCGTTGCTTGAGATTCTTCGCGTGTGTTGGGCACACCGATACATAGCGGCGCCAACTACAGCCGGAAATCGGAACTATCTTTTCTGTGCCAAAAGTTAACACGGGACCTACGCTTCCATATACTTCTATGTTCTCTGGCCAAGGCTCTCGAAACTTTGGCTAATGCAAAAAATGGTATCAATATTAAGGATTCATCGATACTGCATATGTGAAGATGTAAAGAAAAGATGTACTTACAACTGGTACCCATTGCGCGTATATTTCCGGATGCTGTGATTCCGGATGAAATCCAAAAAAAATGCGTGTTTTGGACGAATGAGGCCCCGAATGTAATTAATCCTTTGTGAGGTTGGCCTTACATCGAAAATCTCTACGCACATGCTCGAGATGCAAATCGCCTTGGTCGTTGAAAATATCGACATAGTCGAGAAAGGCCACAATTAGGCGGCCGAGAACCTCGGGACAACTCATGATGTTTTTGGAATATTTAACTCCGCTTTTTCGGAAGTAAGCGTACTCCGTAACACTCATTTTATCGGGTTTTCTTGACTCGCAATAAAATGACACCACTACCACGCACAGCTATTGTTTACGTGAATCTCCTTTCTTCCTTTGTACGATCTTATGCTAGGAGCCAATTACCAAGTTGCCAACTGTATCGGTCCAGGCCCTGGCAATGTGATTGGTCGAGCTAGTGCAATAGGTTGGCAACGCACGTAGGCGACTTCGCGTCAGCGTGATCGTATTAAAAACTTGTTACATTATCAGTGACTATAGTTGTCAGTAGTAGAAGTGGTTGTTTATTGTGGGACGAGAACAGACGAAAAAAATCCGTGTCATATTGTGTACTCGTACGCTCAGAAAAAGGGGATAAAGTATGAAAAAAATATAATGCATTGCCCTGAAGTCCTCTGACGACTTATAGCTCTTATTGATCATGTCGATCATGGTAGCGTACATAAGGACCTCCGTCTGGAACACGTGCGTGATATGTGCGCTTTTATTTCGGACAAGAAACGGACAGATCGAAGGATCAATTATTATTATTATTATTATTATTATTATTATTATTATTATTTTTTTCTTTTTTTTTCTTTACGGAATCCCTAAGGGTTCCGTAAAGAAAAACGGAATTTGCGGAATCCACGTTACGGATTCCACCAGCCCAGCTGATGGATATGTGGGACTCCCGTAGCCTACCCACTAAACCGCCCTCTCCTTTCGGTCCTCCCCCAACCAGGAACTATGTTAATATTACTTCTGGTTGGGGGGGCTGTCTGTGTACGTCTGTTCGTTCTGTCTATTCGTTTCGTCTCACGTCAGTTTGTCTGCTCTGTCATTCGAGGCAGCCGTCTGCGTTTTTTCGTCTCAGTATCGCCTCTGTGTAGGTGGCAACAAGTTGCCACCATTCTGTTGTATGGAGCATCACCTCGACAATATTGTCTGGGGTGATGGGACCAACGGTCGTCTCCAGTCTCCGTCTGTGTGTTGTCCAGCGGTCGCATTCGAAGAACGTGTGTTCCGCGTCGTCTTGTTCGTGTCCGCAGTATTTGCAGTCCGGCGTCTGTACTCTGTTCATCCTGTAGAGGTACCGTCTAAAGTAACCGTGTCCTGTCAGGAGCTGGGTAACGTAAAAGTTTACATCCCCGAACTCCCTTTCAAGCTACGGTCTCAGGTCCTTTATCAGTCGTCTCGTCCAGTTGCCTGTAGCTCCTTCTGTCCAGCGTTGTTGCCATGTCTGTATCGTCGTATTTCTTTCGGTGGTTGCCGCATCCTGTCGTCTCGTGTCCGCGCTCCTCCCGTGTATCCTCTTGCGCTCGAACGCCAGAAGGTCCACGGGAATCACGCCCGCCAGCACCAGGACAGCTTGTGCAGAGACAGTCCGGTAGGAGCAGGCGATCCTCAGCGCGCCCTGTCTCTGTACTGTCGTCATTGCGTGGCAGTACTTCTTGGTCTTCAGGGCGTCTGCCCAGATCTCCGCGCCGTATAAGAGGATCGAGTGGGCCGTCGACATTAACAGTCGTCGTTTCCCCGGTCTCGGTCCAGTTGTGTTTGCCATCAGGCGGCTTAAGGATGCTATCCTCTCGGCCGCCTTCCGGGCTGTCCTTTGTATATGTGGCCAGAAGGTCATCTTTGTATCTAGGGTCACCCCCAGGTACTTGACTTCCCCTCCGGTCTCGATCTCTTCTGTCCCAACCCACATGGGCAGTGTTGTCTGTATCCGTTTCCTTGTAAGGAAGATCAGTTCCGTCTTTTCTGTCGCTAGTTGTAGTCCGTGGTCGGTCATCCAACGTCCGACGCGTCTCATGGTCTGGTTCAGTTTAAACTGCGCCAGCTCTGGGGTCCGCTCCACGATCACCGCCGCCACGTCATCGGCGTAAGCGACGAGGAGTACGCCGAGCGGGAGCTCCAGTCTGAGCAGACTGTCGTACACTCCGTTCCAAAAGTCCGGTCCGAGTATGGATCCCTGCGCGACCCCCGCAGTGATTTGTCTCGTTACCTGTCCTTCTGTGGTTTCGTAAGTGATTCGTCTGTTTTTCAGGTAATCCTCTACAACTCGGGCCAAGTACAGGGGAATCCCGAAGTCGCCTCTTAGCGCCTCCAAGATATCCACCCACCTGGCCGAGTTGAAAGCATTCCTGATATCCAGGGTAGCCATCAGCACGATTGGCCGCGCTGCGTGACAATGTCTGTCCGTGTCTCTGAAGGTGTCGACCACTTTTTGGATTGCTCCAATCGTTGATCGTCCCCTTCTAAAGCCGTACTGCTGGTCCGAAAGACCGCCCCCGGCCTGTATCGCGTCTGTGAGTCTTGGTCTCAGTAATTGTTCATAGAGTTTCCCTGTCGTATCAAGTAAACTCAGGGGCCGGTAGGCCGACGGCGTGCCGGGGTCGCCCTTACCTTTGGGGATAAGTACCAGCCTCGCCGCCTTCCACCTGGCGCTGAACGTTCCTGTTGTTAAACACGTGTTGTACAGGTCGAGGAATATCTCGGGCCTTAGGTTAACCATCAGCCGGATAATCTCTCCCGGTACTCCGTCTGGTCCCGGTGCCTTTCTAGTCTTCAACGCCTTGGATGCTCTAGTGAGCTCCTCCGCGGTGAAGATAGGGGCTGCCGGTACCTCCGTGTCGTCTGTCTCGTCCGTGCGTGTCGGGTGTGTCGGAAAAAGTCCGTCGACGATCCGTCGTGCGGTTTCGGCGTGTTTGAGTTCCGGCGGGTTTCGTCCCCCTAGTTTGCCGGTCACAATCTTGTAGCCGGTTCCCCAGGGGTCACGATCCACCTCCTCGCAGAGCTTCTTCCAGCATCGCGTCTTGCTGTCTCTGATGGCTTTCGTCAGCGTCTTCCGAGCTGTCTTGTAGGCGGCTTGGAGGTTTTCCCTTTCGGGTCTTCCGCCAGCCCTTGTGACTCGTCGTCTATTTGCCAGGCAGCTTCTTCGCAGTTCGGCAATTTCGTCCGTCCACCAGTACTGCGGTTGTTTGTTTCGTCCGTTTCGTCGTTTCGGCATTGTGTCGTTGCACAGCTGTTCCGTCAGTTTTGCCGTCTCGTCCGCCAGTCTTTCCGCCCTTTGCCGGCCAACCAACTCTGGGGGGACTTTTGTAATCGGGGCTGGTGCTGCCACCAGTTCCTCCGAGAACTTCCGTGCGTCCAGTTTGTTTACGTTCCACCGCGGGGGGTGCTGGGTCCTTGTCCGTATCGTTGTTGTCGATCCTGCCACTTCGAAGGCTATGTACTGGTGGTCGCTGGCCGTATAGTCCTCGATCACCTGCCATCGCCTCACCTGTGACAGAATTCTATCCGATGTCATCGTTACGTCAGGAATGGAGTCTCCAAACCCTGGCCGTCTGTATGTCGGTACGTTTCCTGTGTTTGCTACGACTAGATCTCGCCTTGCAGCCATCTCTAGAAGTAACCGTCCCCGTTTGTTCGTTGCTGTCATTCCCCACTCGATCGCCCTCGCGTTGAAGTCCCCCGCAACCACGACGTCACCGGGCAGATCCCTGATTCCGTCCTCGAGGAGCTCCACCTTTCTCTCGAACTCCGCCACGGTGCAGTTGGGGGTCAGGTAGACGCTGACGTAAGTGACAGCGCCGACCTTAGCCCAGACGTAATCGTCGCCCACCCCGTGGTTGGTCATCCGAGGTCGGGCAGCGCCCCTCACCCAGATAGCTGTTGTCTCGGTCTCGTTCGTTATCCATGTCTGCGCTGTCCTTACTCTGTAAGGTTCACACAGTATCAGGATGTCCGCGTCATATTCGTCGGCTATCTGTGGCAGTAGCATGTCTGCTGTCCTGCTTCGGTTCAGGTTTCCCTGGATTATCCTGTCCGTCGTCCTGCCTGTCTCCTGCACTCCTCCAGCGCAGCCCGGAATACCGCGCACTTCCCGGATCCCGCGATGTGCGCCGCGTCACCGTGCCCCGCCTCGGTGCACAGGGGACAAGCTGGTTTATTTTTGCAGTCCTTTGCAAAGTGTCCTGTTTCGCCGCATTTCCTGCAGCTTTTCGTTCGGTCCTCGTTCGGGCAGTTAGCCTTAGTGTGTCCGTACCCCAGACACCTAAAGCATTTCGCCACAGTCACTCGTTCTCGGACACGGCAACGCACCCAGCCTATCCCGATCCGTCCCCGGCCAAGCAGCACCGCGGCCTCGTGCGGTTCGAGCTCGCACACCGCCATGTACTGCTCGTTCCGGTTCGGACCGAAGATGTGGACGCCAAAGTCCGCGTCTCGTCCTGTTTCTCGTCGCAGCGCGTTCCTCACGTCGTCCTCGGTCGTGACGCAGTCTAAGTCCATGATCTCCAGTTGAACCCTGGAGGTCGCGGTCCTGACGTTGCCATCGTCTCCGATCGCGTCCTGAAGTGCGCGCTGGAAGTTTTCTCGTCCGTCCTTGTTGGTCTGTATCCTTAAAAGACACAGGCCGTCCTTGGTTTTCCTCAGAGTCGTCACCTGCACGTGACTCTTCGTTGGATCCACCGTCGTCCGTATTTTCCGTACTATGTCAGAGTACGTTCTGTCGTTCCTCGGCTTGACAAAAACAGCCGTCCCCCGTTGTTTGGGGGTCGGTTTGCGTTTCCTGGCCTTGGGGTTCGCGTTCGTCGCGTTCGTCGCGTTCGTCGCGTTCGTCGCGTTCGTCGCGTTCGTCGCGTTCGTCGCGTTCGTCGCGTTCGTCGCGTTCGTCGCGTTCGTCGCGTTCGTCGCGTTCGTCGCGTTCGTCGCGTTCGTCGCGTTCGTCGCGTTCGTCGCGTTCGTCGCGTTCGTCGCGTTCGTCGCGTTCGTCGCGTTCGTCGCGTTCGTCGCGTTCGTCGCGTTCGTCGCGTTCGTCGCGTTCGTCGCGTTCGTCGCGTTCGTCGCGTTCGTCGCGTTCGTCGCGTTCGTCGCGTTCGTCGCGTTCGTCGCGTTCGTCGCGTTCGTCGCGTTCGTCGCGTTCGTCGCGTTCGTCGCGTTCGTCGCGTTCGTCGCGTTCGTCGCGTTCGTCGCGTTCGTCGCGTTCGTCGCGTTCGTCGCGTTCGTCGCGTTCGTCGCGTTCGTCGCGTTCGTCGCGTTCGTCGCGTTCGTCGCGTTCGTCGCGTTCGTCGCGTTCGTCGCGTTCGTCGCGTTCGTCGCGTTCGTCGCGTTCGTCGCGTTCGTCGCGTTCGTCGCGTTCGTCGCGTTCGTCGCGTTCGTCGCGTTCGTCGCGTTCGTCGCGTTCGTCGCGTTCGTCGCGTTCGTCGCGTTCGTCGCGTTCGTCGCGTTCGTCGCGTTCGTCGCGTTCGTCGCGTTCGTCGCGTTCGTCGCGTTCGTCGCGTTCGTCGCGTTCGTCGCGTTCGTCGCGTTCGTCGCGTTCGTCGCGTTCGTCGCGTTCGTCGCGTTCGTCGCGTTCGTCGCGTTCGTCGCGTTCGTCGCGTTCGTCGCGTTCGTCGCGTTCGTCGCGTTCGTCGCGTTCGTCGCGTTCGTCGCGTTCGTCGCGTTCGTCGCGTTCGTCGCGTTCGTCGCGTTCGTCGCGTTCGTCGCGTTCGTCGCGTTCGTCGCGTTCGTCGCGTTCGTCGCGTTCGTCGCGTTCGTCGCGTTCGTCGCGTTCGTCGCGTTCGTCGCGTTCGTCGCGTTCGTCGCGTTCGTCGCGTTCGTCGCGTTCGTCGCGTTCGTCGCGTTCGTCGCGTTCGTCGCGTTCGTCGCGTTCGTCGCGTTCGTCGCGTTCGTCGCGTTCGTCGCGTTCGTCGCGTTCGTCGCGTTCGTCGCGTTCGTCGCGTTCGTCGCGTTCGTCGCGTTCGTCGCGTTCGTCGCGTTCGTCGCGTCTATTGCTTTCGTCGCTTTCGTCGCTTTCGTCGCTTTCGTCGCTTTCGTCGCTTTCGTCGTGTTTGTCTCGTTTTGTTTGTTTTTTCGTGCCGTTGTCTTGGTCTTTTTACGCGTGACTGTCTTCCAGACTTCGGCCGCTTCGCCTGTCGGAGGTCGCTTCTGAGAAGACTCCGGTGGGGTCGCGGTCGCCGAACGTTTTCGTTTCGTCCGTTGCGTCTCCTGTTCTTTCGTCTCCGTTTCCGTGTCTGTCTGTTCATAGTCCGTGACGTGTCCTCTTGGGGCTGCCTTCGCGAGCTTATGCAGCGCCACGTCGGCTGCCTCAAGAATCGTCTTGATTCCGTTCTTGACCGTCATGTGCATGTTCTTTTGCACAGCGGCTGCCTCGGCCATTTTTGTCGCCGTTATCTTTATCCGCGTCATTAGGTCCGCGATGTCCGGGTCGTTCCGTATCGTTTCATTCAGGTATTGCGTCTCACTGTCGACAGCGGAGGTAACCGAGGTAAAGCTCGCTCCGCTGCCTGTGCTCGACACGCTGGATGTCCTTTCCCTGACGAGCAGGTCCAGTATCGTCTTGTCCGTTCTGTTTTTCGTGTCCGTTTTCCTCGTCGCTGTCCTCGTCTTCAAGTCCTTGCACATTCTGCGGCCCTCAGAATCCATGCCGCTGCCACGGGCCGCCGGGGCTTCAACCCGACCGTCGCCCGGGGTGGATTGCCCCTGTGTTGGTTGTACCACCTGAGGTATATCCTTGTTTTGTCCGTGCATTTCATTGTTGTTTGTTCCTTTCTGCTAAGGGTCTCTCGGGGGCGCGACTCCCCGTACCGTGCCGGAACGTAGCACGGTCCCTGAGGTCGCCTTAGGGGTCATCCGTCGGGCATGAGCCGACTTCAGTCCCCCTCGACTTACTCGATATCCCCGGGGTCGTCACATCCCGAGCGAGAGGGGTTTTACATCCTCCCACCGCCTGGGGTCGTCTCGGGGGCCGTCCGTCGGACCCGAGCCGACATCAGTCCCCCTCAACTTACTCGGTGTACGCGGGGTCGTCACATCCCGAACGAGAGGGGGTTCCCGCCCTCCCGCCACCTGCGTGAATTATTATTATTATTATTATTATTATTATTATTATTATTATTATTATTATTATTATTATTATTATTATTATTATTATTATTATTATTATTATTATTATTATTATTATTATTATTATTATTATTATTATTATTATTATTTATTATTATTATTATTATTATTATTATTATTCGAGGGCTTATTCGCCGAAAACTTGTATTTTACATCTCGTTCATACGGAAAACGAAGTTCGAGAAATTAAAGGCTCCTCACAAGAGGGTTATTTTTATACAAACAACAATGATTATTCGCCATACACGCATTGTTCAATAAGCGAAATATTGTCAAATTTTTCCCCAAGGCTGACTTATGGGCTTTATCCGTATCTTTTTCAGCATCTTCCTCAATATCTTTTTTAGCGTCCAGCGTCTAACGTCGGGTTCCAATGTTCTGTCGTAAGACCAAATTGAACGCACGCTATCAATTTCAACAAAAATTCAACATTTTTTTGCGGAAAGAGATGAATACTGCTTAAACAAATATATTTTTGAGTGACGTTTAATGCTTTGGTAACAATAAGATCAGTCACGTATCAGGTTTCGCCTCCCTATTGTCTCATTTACTGCTTTCCTCGCGAAACAATATTGTCTTGCAAGACCTGCTGTCGAATTATAAGCAACCGCTTTAACCGCGAGACCATCAGTTATTTTACTGTCCAAACAACAATTTGTCATGTCGTACAACCTCGGCTTAGCGAAGGTGAACATTTTTTTAGGGCAAAAGCAGTAAATGTGCCCGAACTAATCAGAGCAGACAATATTCACTACTTTCAGCCGAAATGTAAGATATAAATAATGTATAGATGAAGCAACTTTAAATCAATAACTAGCGATCGCACCATTTTATCTGCAAGAAATTGGGCTATATAGATTATTGAACGTCAAAAGTCAATTGACAACATTAATTAGCCGTTCCAATTTTTTAAACACTCAGCACATTTACGGAAAAAGGTCGACAACATAAACAATTGATCACTTAACCATAGATCGTATGAAAAAATGTTTAAAACACTATTTGTTTAAAGAAATAACTTTATTATTTGTTCGGGCAAACCCTAAAGTCGACATTTTTTATGGTATTAAAAATTCTAATAATAATACTAAATTATTGCTAAAATTATGTATACAATGTATATTTTATCAACTGAACCGATTATGTTAAAATGTAAAAAATACCGGCAATTAACGCCTTTCAAACAACGTGTCACATTTGCAAAATTTTCGTATATAATTATGAACGAAAATAACGAAGTCGATTATTTACGGTGGGGATTCCCCGGGCTCTATTCAAAGCGCGCCACTGCGAGCGTCGAAGTCATACGCTTCCCGCGAGTGGAGGTGCTGTTCGTTACAGGGGTGCTCAGTCGCAACATACATATATCGTATCAAACCATTGAAGCCACGATCGTATGCTTCAATAATTAATAACATTATATTCCGGTACGACCTATGTCGTATATGACCCATGATAGGGGAGAGTCCATTAAAGAGTTTTTAACTCGCTTGAAACCGTATTCATTGTTGTTAGACAATGCGCATTATAATGAACACGGATACGCGTAGTCACGTAGGCTCCCTTATATTTTTACAGGTTGGATGAAATTTCAAAAAGATTAACACCAACATGGGATCAAGTATCATTTATTACAAATAAATTGTCATAAAGAAAAGAGAGAAAGGAATCTACATTTGAATCGGGACAAGAAAGAACGTCAATCCAACATTGTTTCCGATGCACATTTCTTGTAGTTTGATATTTTTTAATAACATTTCTAAATTTCAGCATAACATTACAAATCAAAGCGCGAAAAACAATGTCAATTTGACGAATTTTGTTCTCTTGTTTCAAATGTTGTCTTTTGGCTCCGTATTTATGAAAATTTATTTACAAGAAACAACCTGAAACGCGTATGTATCGAGACGTGCGCAATAGAATGGTAGGGACATCGTCTCTTGTCTCTACCTGTAACGAGGCGAGCAGATAGTCGCATGGAAGAATTGAAACCGGGACGCGAGTTTTGATATAAAGAGAAATAAACGATACATATATTTTCATTGTCATCAAATTGTTTTATTCAAGTGATCCGATTAAATCCCCAATCATTGTCCCACACTAAATCTAGTTAAACATTAAACATAAATTCACGAAGAAGTCGCAGTATCGGCGGGGCCAAACAAAACATTAATCCTGGCTCCCATTCGACCCTGAAGGGGGCAGGATTGAAATCTCGTCCGTAAGACGTCACAATAGTTGCTCAAATTGCCCCCCACCAACTTCGATACATTTGCGAGCCCTGAGGATAAGATTCTCCATCGTGTGACGGAGCATCTCCTCAGTGACGGTTTCGATCGCTGCATGTATACGCTCGCGGAGATCTTCATCGCGTGGCCGGTCACGGCCATATATACATGACTTCACATGACCCTACAGAAAAAAATCGAGTGGATTTAGGTCTGGTGACCTAGCAGCCCAGTTGATGGTACCCCCGCGGCCAATCCACCTGTTGAGAAAATGCCCGTTTAGCCAGTCTCTGACTATCCTCGTGAAATGGGCCGGCGCTCCGTCGTGCTGAAACCACATTCTCTGTCGTCGATCGAGTGGCACATCTTCGAGCAGTTCCGGCAGTTGCTCTCGAAGAAAATTTAAATACGTCAGGCCGTTGAGCCGCATCGGTAGCTCACAAGCTGGCGTCTGAAATGAAAGTGCGAGTTTTCATTTTCGCAACTTTTTTTTAGCTTTCGTTTACACCACACACGGAATCGCGCTCGTACTCACTGAAACTCACTCACTGAAACTCGGTCACTGAAACTCGCTCACTGAAACTCGCTCACTCACACACGCTCAATCGCACACGCTCGCTCGCACACGCTCGCTCGCACACGCTCGCTCGCACACGCTCGCTCGCGCACGCTCGCTCGCGCACACACGCTCGCTCGCACACGCTCACTCGCACACGCTCACTCGCACACGCTCACTCGCGCACGCTCACTCGCGCACGCTCACTCGCGCACGCTCACTCGCGCACGCTCACTCGCGCACGCTCACTCGCGCACGCTCACTCGCGCACGCTCACTCGCGCACGCTCACTCGCGCACGCTCACTCGCGCACGCTCACTCGCGCACGCTCACTCGCGCACGCTCACTCGCGCACGCTCACTCTCGCACGCTCACTCTCGCACGCTCACTCGCGCACGCTCACTCGCGCACGCTCACTCGCGCACGCTCACTCGCGCACGCTCACTCGCGCACGCTCACTCGCGCACGCTCACTCGCGCACGCTCACTCGCGCACGCTCACTCGCGCACGCTCACTCGCGCACGCTCACTCGCGCACGCTCACTCGCGCACGCTCACTCGCGCACGCTCACTCGCGCACGCTCACTCGCGCACGCTCACTCGCGCACGCTCACTCGCGCACGCTCACTCGCGCACGCTCACTCGCGCACGCTCACTCGCGCACGCTCACTCGCGCACGCTCACTCGCGCACGCTCACTCGCGCACGCTCACTCGCGCACGCTCACTCGCGCACGCTCACTCACGCACGCTCACTCACGCACGCTCACTCACGCACGCTCACTCACGCACGCTCACTCACGCACGCTCGCTCACGCACGCTCGCTCACGCACGCTCGCTCACGCACGCTCGCTCACGCACTCTCGCTCACGCACGCTCGCTCACGCACGCTCGCTCACGCACGCTCGCTCACGCACGCTCGCTCACGCACGCTCGCTCACGCACGCTCGCTCACGCACGCTCGCTCACGCACGCTCGCTCACGCACGCTCGCTCACGCACGCTCGCTCACGCACGCTCGCTCACGCACGCTCGCTCACGCACGCTCGCTCACGCACGCTCGCTCACGCACGCTCGCTCACGCACGCTCGCTCACGCACGCTCGCTCACGCACGCTCGCTCACGCACGCTCGCTCACGCACGCTCGCTCACGCACGCTCGCTCACGCACGCTCGCTCACGCACGCTCGCTCACGCACGCTCGCTCACGCACGCTCGCTCACGCACGCTCGCTCACGCACGCTCGCTCACGCACGCTCGCTCACGCACGCTCGCTCACGCACGCTCGCTCACGCACGCTCGCTCACGCACGCTCGCTCACGCACGCTCGCTCACGCACGCTCGCTCACGCACGCTCGCTCACGCACGCTCGCTCACGCACGCTCGCTCACGCACGCTCGCTCACACACGCTCGCTCACACACGCTCGCTCACACACGCTCGCTCACACACGCTCGCTCACACACGCTCGCTCACACACGCTCGCTCACACACGCTCGCTCACACACGCTCGCTCACACACGCTCGCTCACACACGCTCGCTCACACACGCTCGCTCACACACGCTCGCTCACACACGCTCGCTCACACACGCTCGCTCACACACGCTCGCTCACACACGCTCGCTCACACACGCTCGCTCACACACGCTCGCTCACACACGCTCGCTCACACACGCTCGCTCACACACGCTCGCTCACACACGCTCGCTCACACACGCTCGCTCACACACGCTCGCTCACACACGCTCGCTCACACACGCTCGCTCACACACGCTCGCTCACACACGCTCGCTCACACACGCTCGCTCACACACGCTCGCTCACACACGCTCGCTCACACACGCTCGCTCACACACGCTCGCTCACACACGCTCGCTCACACACGCTCGCTCACACACGCTCGCTCACACACGCTCGCTCACACGCACGCTCGCTCACGCACGCTCGCTCACGCACGCTCGCTCACGCACGCTCGCTCACGCACGCTCACTCACGCACGCTCACTCACGCACGCTCACTCACGCACGCTCACTCACGCACGCTCACTCACGCACGCTCACTCACGCACGCTCACTCACGCACGCTCACTCACGCACGCTCACTCACGCACGCTCACTCACGCACGCTCACTCACGCACGCTCACTCACGCACGCTCACTCACGCACGCTCACTCACGCACGCTCACTCACGCACGCTCACTCACGCACGCTCACTCACGCACGCTCACTCACGCACGCTCACTCACGCACGCTCACTCACGCACGCTCACTCACGCACGCTCACTCACGCACGCTCACTCACGCACGCTCACTCACGCACGCTCACTCACGCACGCTCACTCACGCACGCTCACTCACGCACGCTCACTCACGCACGCTCACTCACGCACGCTCACTCACGCACGCTCACTCACGCACGCTCACTCACGCACGCTCACTCACGCACGCTCACTCACGCACGCTCACTCACGCACGCTCACTCACGCACGCTCACTCACACACGCTCACTCACACACGCTCACTCACACACGCTCACTCACACACGCTCACTCACACACGCTCACTCACACACGCTCACTCACACACGCTCACTCACACACGCTCACTCACACACGCTCACTCACACACGCTCACTCACACACGCTCACTCACACACGCTCACTCACACACGCTCACTCACACACGCTCACTCACACACGCTCACTCACACACGCTCACTCACACACGCTCACTCACACACGCTCACTCACACACGCTCACTCACACACGCTCACTCACACACGCTCACTCACACACGCTCACTCACACACGCTCACTCACACACGCTCACTCACACACGCTCACCACACGCACACGCACACACGCTCACTCACACACGCTCACTCACACACGCTCACTCACACACGCTCACTCACACACGCTCACTCACACACGCTCACTCACACACGCTCACTCACACACGCTCACTCACACACGCTCACTCACACACGCTCACTCACACACGCTCACTCACACACGCTCACTCACACACGCTCACTCACACACGCTCACTCACACACGCTCACTCACACACGCTCACTCACACACGCTCACTCACACACGCTCACTCACACACGCTCACTCACACACGCTCACTCACACACGCTCACTCACACACGCTCACTCACACACGCTCACTCACACACGCTCACTCACACACGCTCACTCACACACGCTCACTCACACACGCTCACTCACACACGCTCACTCACACACGCTCACTCACACACGCTCACTCACACACGCTCACTCACACACGCTCACTCACACACGCTCACTCACACACGCTCACTCACACACGCTCACTCACACACGCTCACTCACACACGCTCACTCACACACGCTCACTCACACACGCTCACTCACACACGCTCACTCACACACGCTCACTCACACACGCTCACTCACACACGCTCACTCACACACGCTCACTCACACACGCTCACTCACACACGCTCACTCACACACGCTCACTCACACACGCTCACTCACACACGCTCACTCACACACGCTCACTCACACACGCTCACTCACACACGCTCACTCACACACGCTCACTCACACACGCTCACTCACACACGCTCACTCACACACGCTCACTCACACACGCTCACTCACACACGCTCACTCACACACGCTCACTCACACACGCTCACTCACACACGCTCACTCACACACGCTCACTCACACACGCTCACTCACACACGCTCACTCACACACGCTCACTCACACACGCTCACTCACACACGCTCACTCACACACGCTCACTCACACACGCTCACTCACACACGCTCACTCACACACGCTCACTCACACACGCTCACTCACACACGCTCACTCACACACGCTCACTCACACACGCTCACTCACACACGCTCACTCACACACGCTCACTCACACACGCTCACTCACACACGCTCACTCACACACGCTCACTCACACACGCTCACTCACACACGCTCACTCACACACGCTCACTCACACACGCTCACTCACACACGCTCACTCACACACGCTCACTCACACACGCTCACTCACACACGCTCACTCACACACGCTCACTCACACACGCTCACTCACACACGCTCACTCACACACGCTCACTCACACACGCTCACTCACACACGCTCACTCACACACGCTCACTCACACACGCTCACTCACACACGCTCACTCACACACGCTCACTCACACACGCTCACTCACGCACGCTCACTCACGCACGCTCACTCACGCACGCTCACTCACGCACGCTCACTCACGCACGCTCACTCACGCACGCTCACTCACGCACGCTCACTCACGCACGCTCACTCACGCACGCTCACTCACGCACGCTCACTCACGCACGCTCACTCACGCACGCTCACTCACGCACGCTCACTCACGCACGCTCACTCACGCACGCTCACTCACGCACGCTCACTCACGCACGCTCACTCACACACGCTCACTCACACACGCTCACTCACACACGCTCACTCACACACGCTCACTCACACACGCTCACTCACACACGCTCACTCACACACACACACTCACACACGCTCACTCACACACGCTCACTCACACACGCTCACTCACACACGCTCACTCACACACGCTCACTCACACACGCTCACTCACACACGCTCACTCACACACGCTCACTCACACACGCTCACTCACACACGCTCACTCACACACGCTCACTCACACACGCTCACTCACACTCACACACGCTCACTCACCACACGCTCACTCACACACGCTCACTCACACACGCTCACTCACACACGCTCACTCACACACGCTCACTCACACACGCTCACTCACACACGCTCACTCACACACGCTCACTCACACACGCTCACTCACACACGCTCACTCACACACGCTCACTCACACACGCTCACTCACACACGCTCACTCACACACGCTCACTCACACACGCTCACTCACACACGCTCACTCACACACGCTCACTCACACACGCTCACTCACACACGCTCACTCACACACGCTCACTCACACACGCTCACTCACACACGCTCACTCACACACGCTCACTCACACACGCTCACTCACACACGCTCACTCACACACGCTCACTCACACACGCTCACTCACACACGCTCACTCACACACGCTCACTCACACACGCTCACTCACACACGCTCACTCACACACGCTCACTCACACACGCTCACTCACACACGCTCACTCACACACGCTCACTCACACACGCTCACTCACACACGCTCACTCACACACGCTCACTCACACACGCTCACTCACACACGCTCACTCACACACGCTCACTCACACACGCTCACTCACACACGCTCACTCACACACGCTCACTCACACACGCTCACTCACACACGCTCACTCACACACGCTCACTCACACACGCTCACTCACACACGCTCACTCACACACGCTCACTCACACACGCTCACTCACACACGCTCACTCACACACGCTCACTCACACACGCTCACTCACACACGCTCACTCACACACGCTCACTCACACACGCTCACTCACACACGCTCACTCACACACGCTCACTCACACACGCTCACTCACACACGCTCACTCACACACGCTCACTCACACACGCTCACTCACACACGCTCACTCACACACGCTCACTCACACACGCTCACTCACACACGCTCACTCACACACGCTCACTCACACACGCTCACTCACACACGCTCACTCACACACGCTCACTCACACACGCTCACTCACGCACGCTCACTCACGCACGCTCACTCACGCACGCTCACTCACGCACGCTCACTCACGCACGCTCACTCACGCACGCTCACTCACGCACGCTCACTCACGCACGCTCACTCACGCACGCTCACTCACACACGCTCACTCACACACGCTCACTCACACACGCTCACTCACACACGCTCACTCACACACGCTCACTCACACACGCTCACTCACACACGCTCACTCACACACGCTCACTCACACACGCTCACTCACACACGCTCACTCACACACGCTCACTCACACACGCTCACTCACACACGCTCACTCACACACGCTCACTCACACACGCTCACTCACACACGCTCACTCACTCACGCACGCTCACGCTTGTGAGCGCGTTTGAAAGTATTTTACACGCGCTCACACTTGCACTTTCTAATGTATAAAATACCGGATATTGGTTTTCTTACTATATGAGTTCCGATGATGCCGCACCACATGTTGACGTTGAATCTTATTTGGTGACTCCTCGATCGAGTGACATGCGGATTCTCGAGGGCATAATAATGCTCGTTATGGCAATTCCTTACACCACTCTGATTGAAATTGGATTCATCGGTGAACAAAATCCCGCAAATAAAATGTTCATCCTCCTCGTGGCGATCTACGAGCCATTGGCAGAATTCGAGCCGTTGCTCCGGGTCACCACCATGCAACTCTTGAACGGGGCACTTGTGAAAGGGTCGAAGCCCATTGGCTCTTGTGATCGCATTTACTGTCATGTGCGACATCCCGATCTCGAGTCCGACAGCTCGCGAGCTCGTGCACGGATCTCTTGCGAAGGCTTCGAGAACTAATTCCTCGCGTGCAGCCGTCCTTTGCCTCACCTGAGGACCACCATTTGCACCTCTACGGGGTAAGATATCAACCCCTTCGCGTGCACGTCGACGTGCATCCTCAATGACGCGCCGACCCGGAAAACGAACTCGCTGAGGGTACAAATCTCGATAGCGTCGAGCCGCGGCGGCGCCGTTTCCCTCCGCCCACCCTAAACATTCGATCATGTCCAAATATTCCCCGCGGGTATAATCCATAACGATTTTTTCCAGTACAGAACCCATCGAGGTAACTGAACGGATAGGACTGATACGCAAAAAGTTATTGACAGGGAAACAAATGCACATCGGAAGAAAAATAATATGCTCGCTTCTTCACAATAATTTCTATTTCACGCAAACATTCATCTCATTTGCACACATCAATCGCATTAAAAATCTTCATCACGAAGGCCATGGATATTATTATTCCCCCCTGAATTTGTTGGATCGAGTCTTGTGAATGATCGATAAGGGAGAAGGACGGGAGATTTCTCACCTGTGTCTTTATCCCGAGTTGATGCAACCTTCGGACCATTCTTACGACTCACGCGAGACAATGAGAGTTCATGTGAACCATGCCTCAAGGTTGCTCCAATACGAAAAGTAAAATATCCAATCGGACATTTTACTGTATTACTTTTCGATGGATAAGGATGAAGGACGGGAGATTTCTCACCTGTGTCTTTATCCCGAGTTGACGCAACCTTCGGACCATTCTTACGACTCACGCGAGACAATGAGAGTTCATGTGAACCATGCCTCAAGGTAGCTCCAATACGAAAAGTAAAATATCCAAACGGACATTTTACTGTATTACTTTTCGATGGATAAGGGTGAAGGACGGGAGATTTCTCACCTGTGTCTTTATCCCGAGTCGACGCAACCTTCGGACCATTCTTACGACTCACGCGAGACAATGAGAGTTCATGTGAACCATGCCTCAAGGTTGCTTCAATTCGAAAAGTATACTCAATATCCAAAAGGACAGTTTACTGTATTACTTTTCGATGGATAAGGATGAAGGACGGGAGATTTCTCACCTGTGTCTTTATCCCGAGTTGACGCAACCTTCGGACCATTCTTACAACTCACGCGAGACAATGAGAGTTCATGTGAACCATGCCTCAAGGTTGCTTCAATTCGAAAAGTATAGCAAATATCCAAACGGACAGTTTACTGTATTACTTTTCGATGGATAAGGATGAAGGACGGGAGATTTCTCACCTGTATCTTTATCCCGAGTTGACGCAACCTTCGGACCATTCTTACAACTCACGCGAGACAATGAGAGTTCATGTGAACCATGCCTCAAGGTTGCTTCAATTCGAAAAGTATAGCAAATATCCAAACGGACAGTTTACTGTATTACTTTTCGATGGATAAGGATGAAGGACGGGAGATTTCTCACCTGTATCTTTATCCCGAGTTGATGCAACATCCGGACCATTCTCACGACGCACGCGAGACAATGAGAGTTCATGTGAACCATGCCTCAAGGTTGCTTCAATTCGAAAAGTATACTCAATATCCAAAAGGACAGTTTACTGTATTACTTTTCGATGGATACGGATGAAGGACGGGAGATTTCTCACCTCTGTCTTTATCCCGAGTTGATGCAACCTCCGGACCATTCTTACGACTCACGCGAGACAATGAGAGTTCATGTGAACCATGCCTCAAGGTTGCTTCAATTCAAAAAGTATAGCAAATATCCAAACGGACAGTTTACTGTATTACTTTGCGATGGATAAGGATGAAGGACGGGAGATTTCTCACCTGTATCTTTATCCCGAGTTGACGCAACCTTCGGACCATTCTTACAACTCACGCGAGACAATGAGAGTTCATGTGAACCATGCCTCAAGGTTGCTTCAATTCGACAAGTATACTCAATATCCAAAAGGACAGTTTACTGTATTACTTTTCGATGCATAAGGATGAAGGACGGGAGATTTCTCACCTGTGTCTTTATCCCGAGTTGATGCAACCTCCGGACAATTCTCACGACTCACGCGAGACAATGAGAGTTCAGGTGAACTATGCCTCAAGATTGCTTCAATTCGAAAAGTATACTAAATATCCAAACGGACAGTTTACTGTATTACTTTTCGATGGATAAGGATGAAGGACGGGAGATTTCTCACCTGTATCTTTATCCCGAGTTGAAGCAACCTTCGGACCATTCTTACAACTCACGCTAGACAATGAGAGTTCATGTGAACCATGCCTCAAGGTTGCTTCAATTCGAAAAGTATAGCAAATATCCAAACAGACAGTTTACTGTATTACTTTTCGATGGATAAGGATGAAGGACGGGAGATTTCTCACCTGTATCTTTATCCCGAGTTGATGCAACATCCGGACCATTCTCACGACGCACGCGAGAGAGTGAGAGTTCATGTGAACCATGCCTCAAGGTTGCTTCAATTCGAAAAGTATACTCAATATCCAAAAGGACAGTTTACTGTATTACTTTTCGATGGATAAGGATGAAGGACGGGAGATTTCTCACCTGTGTCTTTATCCCGAGTTGACGCAACCTTCGGACCATTCTTACAACTCACGCGAGACAATGAGAGTTCATGTGAACCATGCCTCAAGGTTGCTTCAATTCGAAAAGTATAGCAAATATCCAAACGGACAGTTTACTGTATTACTTTTCGATGGATAAGGATGAAGGACGGGAGATTTCTCACCTGTATCTTTATCCCGAGTTGACGCAACCTTCGGACCATTCTTACAACTCACGCGAGACAATGAGAGTTCATGTGAACCATGCCTCAAGGTTGCTTCAATTCGAAAAGTATAGCAAATATCCAAACGGACAGTTTACTGTATTACTTTTCGATGGATAAGGATGAAGGACGGGAGATTTCTCACCTGTATCTTTATCCCGAGTTGATGCAACATCCGGACCATTCTCACGACGCACGCGAGACAATGAGAGTTCATGTGAACCATGCCTCAAGGTTGCTTCAATTCGAAAAGTATACTCAATATCCAAAAGGACAGTTTACTGTATTACTTTTCGATGGATAAGGATGAAGGACGGGAGATTTCTCACCTCTGTCTTTATCCCGAGTTGATGCAACCTCCGGACCATTCTTACGACTCACGCGAGACAATGAGAGTTCATGTGAACCATGCCTCAAGGTTGCTTCAATTCAAAAAGTATAGCAAATATCCAAACGGACAGTTTACTGTATTACTTTGCGATGGATAAGGATGAAGGACGGGAGATTTCTCACCTGTATCTTTATCCCGAGTTGACGCAACCTTCGGACCATTCTTACAACTCACGCGAGACAATGAGAGTTCATGTGAACCATGCCTCAAGGTTGCTTCAATTCGACAAGTATACTCAATATCCAAAAGGACAGTTTACTGTATTACTTTTCGATGCATAAGGATGAAGGACGGGAGATTTCTCACCTGTGTCTTTATCCCGAGTTGATGCAACCTCCGGACAATTCTCACGACTCACGCGAGACAATGAGAGTTCAGGTGAACTATGCCTCAAGATTGCTTCAATTCGAAAAGTATACTAAATATCCAAACGGACAGTTTACTGTATTACTTTTCGATGGATAAGGATGAAGGACGGGAGATTTCTCACCTGTATCTTTATCCCGAGTTGAAGCAACCTTCGGACCATTCTTACAACTCACGCTAGACAATGAGAGTTCATGTGAACCATGCCTCAAGGTTGCTTCAATTCGGGATAAGGATGAAGGACGGGAGATTTCTCACCTGTATCTTTATCCCGAGTTGATGCAACATCCGGACCATTCTCACGACGCACGCGAGAGAGTGAGAGTTCATGTGAACCATGCCTCAAGGTTGCTTCAATTCGAAAAGTATACTCAATATCCAAAAGGACAGTTTACTGTATTACTTTTCGATGGATAAGGATGAAGGACGGGAGATTTCTCACCTGTGTCTTTATCCCGAGTTGATGCAACCTCCGGACCATTCTCACGACTCACGCGAGACAATGAGAGTTCATGTGAACTATGCCTCAAGGTTGCTTCAATTCGAAAAGTATACTTAATATCCAAATGGACAGTTTACTGTATTACTTTTCGATGGATAAGGATGAAGGACGGGAGATTTCTCACCTGTATCTTTATCCCGAGTTGACGCAACCTTCGGACCATTCTTACAACTCACGCGAGACAATAAGAGTTCATGTGAACCATGCCTCAAGGTTGCTTCAATTCGAAAAGTATAGCAAATATCCAAACGGACAGTTTACTGTCTTACTTTTCGATGGATAAGGATGAAGGACGGGAGATTTCTCACCTGTATCTTTATCCCGAGTTGATGCAACATCCGGACCATTCTCACGACGCACGCGAGACAATGAGAGTTCATGTGAACCATGCCTCAAGGTTGCTTCAATTCGAAAAGTATACTCAATATCCAAAAGGACAGTTTACTGTGTTACTTTTCGATGGATACGGATGAAGGACGGGAGATTTCTCACCTGTGTCTTTATCCCGAGTTGATGCAACCTCCGGACCATTCTCACGACTCACGCGAGACAATGAGAGTTCATGTGAACTATGCCTCAAGGTTGCTTCAATTCGAAAAGTATACTAAATATCCAAACGGATAGTTTACTGTATTACTTTTCGATGGATAAGGATGAAGGACGGGAGATTTCTCACCTGTATCTTTATCCCGAGTTGAAGCAACCTTCGGACCATTCTTACAACTCACGCTAGACAATGAGAGTTCATGTGAACCATGCCTCAAGGTTGCTTCAATTCGAAAAGTATAGCAAATATCCAAACGGACAGTTTACTGTATTACTTTTCGATGGATAAGGATGAAGGACGGGAGATTTCTCACCTGTATCTTTATCCCGAGTTGATGCAACATCCGGACCATTCTCACGACGCAGGCGAGACAATGAGAGTTCATGTGAACCATGCCTCAACGTTGCTTCAATTCGAAAAGTATACTAAATATCCAAAAGAACAACTTACTGTATTACTTTTCGATGGATAAGGATGAAGGACGGGAGATTTCTCACCTGTGTCTGTATCCCGAGTTGATACAACCTCCGGACCATTCTCACGACGCACGCGAGACGATGAGAGTTCATGTGAACCATGCCTCAAGGTTGCTTCAATTCGAAAAGTATACTCAATATCCAAAAAAACAGTTTACTGTATTACTTTTCGATGGATAATGCTGAAGGACGGGAGATTTCTCACCTGTGTCTTTATCCCGAGTTGATGCAACCTCCGGACCATTCTCACGACGCAGGCGAGACAATGAGAGTTCATGTGAACCATGCCTCAAGGTTCCTTCAATTCGAAAAGTATACTCAATATCCAAAAGGACAGTTTACTGTATTACGTTTCGATGGATAATGCTAAAGGACGGGAGATTTCTCACCTGAGTCTTTATCCCGAGTTGATGCAACCTCCGGACCATTCTCACGACGCACGCGAGACAATGAGAGTTCATGTGAACTATGCCTCAAGGTTGCTTCAATTCGAAAAGTATAGCAAATATCCAAACGGACAGTTTACTCTATTACTTTTCGATGGATAAGGCTGAAGGACGGGAGATTTCTCACCTGTGTCTTTATCCCGAGTTGATGCAACATCCGGACCATTCTCACGACGCACGCGAGACAATGAGAGTTCATGTGAACCATGCCTCAAGGTTGCTTCAATTCGAAAAGCATAGCAAATATCCAAACGGACAGTATACTGTATTACTTTTCGATGGATAAGGATGAAGGACGGAAGATTTCTCACGTGTATCTTTATCCCGAGTTGACGCAACCTTCGGACCATTCTTACGACTCACGCGAGACAATGAGAGGTTATGTCAACCATGCCTCAAGGTTGCTTCAATTCGAAAAGTATACTAAATATCCAAAAGAACAACTTACTGTATTACTTTTCGATGGATAAGGATGAAGGACGGGAGATTTCTCACCTGTGTCTGTACCCCGAGTTGATGCAACCTCCGGACCATTCTTACAACTCACGCGAGACAATGAGAGTTCATGTGAACCATGCCTCAAGGTTGCTTCAATTCGAAAAGTATAGCAAATATCCAAACGGACAGTTTACTGTATTACTTTTCGGTGGATAAGGATGAAGGACGGGAGATTTCTCACCTGTATCTTTATCCCGAGTTGATGCAACATCCGGACCATTCTCACGACGCAGGCGAGACAATGAGAGTTCATGTGAACCATGCCTCAACGTTGCTTCAATTCGAAAAGTATACTAAATATCCAAAAGAACAACTTACTGTATTACTTTTCGATGGATAAGGATGAAGGACGGGAGATTTCTCACCTGTGTCTGTATCCCGAGTTGATGCAACCTCCGGACCATTCTCACGACGCACGCGAGACAATGAGAGTTCATGTGAACTATGCCTCAAGGTTGCTTCAATTCGGAAAGTATAGCAAATATCCAAACTGACAGTTTACTCTATTACTTTTCGATGGATAAGGCTGAAGGACGGGAGATTTCTCACCTGTGTCTTTATCCCGAGTTGATGCAACATCCGGACCATTCTCACGACGCGCGCGAGACAATGAGAGTTTATGTGAACCATGCCTCAAGGTTGCTTCAATTCGAAAAGTATACTAAATATCCAAAAGAACAACTTACTGTATTACTTTTCGATGGATAAGGATGAAGGACGGGAGATTTCTCACCAGTATCTTTATCCCGAGTTGACGCAAACTTCGGACCATTCTTACAACTCACGCGAGACAATGAGAGTTCATGTGAACCATGCCTCAAGGTTGCTTCAATTCGAAAAGTATAGCAAATATCCAAACGGACAGTTTACTGTATTACTTTTCGATGGATAAGGATGAAGGACGGGAGATTTCTCACCTGTATCTTTATCCCGAGTTGACGCAACCTTCGGACCATTCTTACAACTCACGCGAGACAATGAGAGTTCATGTGAACCATGCCTCAAGGTTGCTTCAATTCGAAAAGTATAGCAAATATCCAAACGGACAGTTTACTGTATTACTTTTCGATGGATAAGGATGAAGGACGGGAGATTTCTCACCTGTATCTTTATCCCGAGTTGATGCAACATCCGGACCATTCTCACGACGCAGGCGAGACAATGAGAGTTCATGTGAACCATGCCTCAACGTTGCTTCAATTCGAAAAGTATACTCAATATCCAAAAGGACAGTTTACTGTATTACTTTTCGATGGATACGGATGAAGGACGGGAGATTTCTCACCTGTGTCTTTATCCCGAGTTGATGCAACCTCCGGACCATTCTTACAACTCACGCGAGACAATGAGAGTTCATGTGAACCATGCCTCAAGGTTGCTTCAATTCGAAAAGTATAGCAAATATCCAAACGGACAGTTTACTGTATTACTTTTCGATGGATAAGGATGAAGGACGGGAGATTTCTCACCTGTATCTTTATCCCGAGTTGACGCAACCTTCGGACCATTCTTACAACTCACGCGAGACAATGAGAGTTCATGTGAACCATGCCTCAAGGTTGCTTCAATTCGAAAAGTATAGCAAATATCCAAACGGACAGTTTACTGTATTACTTTTCGATGGATAAGGATGAAGGACGGGAGATTTCTCACCTGTATCTTTATCCCGAGTTGATGCAACATCCGGACCATTCTCACGACGCACGCGAGACAATGAGAGTTCATGTGAACCATGCCTCAAGGTTGCTTCAATTCGAAAAGTATACTCAATATCCAAAAGGACAGTTTACTGTATTACTTTTCGATGGATACGGATGAAGGACGGGAGATTTCTCACCTCTGTCTTTATCCCGAGTTGATGCAACCTCCGGACCATTCTTACGACTCACGCGAGACAATGAGAGTTCATGTGAACCATGCCTCAAGGTTGCTTCAATTCAAAAAGTATAGCAAATATCCAAACGGACAGTTTACTGTATTACTTTGCGATGGATAAGGATGAAGGACGGGAGATTTCTCACCTGTATCTTTATCCCGAGTTGACGCAACCTTCGGACCATTCTTACAACTCACGCGAGACAATGAGAGTTCATGTGAACCATGCCTCAAGGTTGCTTCAATTCGAAAAGTATACTCAATATCCAAAAGGACAGTTTACTGTATTACTTTTCGATGCATAAGGATGAAGGACGGGAGATTTCTCACCTGTGTCTTTATCCCGAGTTGATGCAACCTCCGGACAATTCTCACGACTCACGCGAGACAATGAGAGTTCAGGTGAACTATGCCTCAAGATTGCTTCAATTCGAAAAGTATACTAAATATCCAAACGGACAGTTTACTGTATTACTTTTCGATGGATAAGGATGAAGGACGGGAGATTTCTCACCTGTATCTTTATCCCGAGTTGAAGCAACCTTCGGACCATTCTTACAACTCACGCTAGACAATGAGAGTTCATGTGAACCATGCCTCAAGGTTGCTTCAATTCGAAAAGTATAGCAAATATCCAAACAGACAGTTTACTGTATTACTTTTCGATGGATAAGGATGAAGGACGGGAGATTTCTCACCTGTATCTTTATCCCGAGTTGATGCAACATCCGGACCATTCTCACGACGCACGCGAGAGAGTGAGAGTTCATGTGAACCATGCCTCAAGGTTGCTTCAATTCGAAAAGTATACTCAATATCCAAAAGGACAGTTTACTGTATTACTTTTCGATGGATAAGGATGAAGGACGGGAGATTTCTCACCTGTGTCTTTATCCCGAGTTGATGCAACCTCCGGACCATTCTCACGACTCACGCGAGACAATGAGAGTTCATGTGAACTATGCCTCAAGGTTGCTTCAATTCGAAAAGTATACTTAATATCCAAATGGACAGTTTACTGTATTACTTTTCGATGGATAAGGATGAAGGACGGGAGATTTCTCACCTGTATCTTTATCCCGAGTTGACGCAACCTTCGGACCATTCTTACAACTCACGCGAGACAATAAGAGTTCATGTGAACCATGCCTCAAGGTTGCTTCAATTCGAAAAGTATAGCAAATATCCAAACGGACAGTTTACTGTCTTACTTTTCGATGGATAAGGATGAAGGACGGGAGATTTCTCACCTGTATCTTTATCCCGAGTTGATGCAACATCCGGACCATTCTCACGACGCACGCGAGACAATGAGAGTTCATGTGAACCATGCCTCAAGGTTGCTTCAATTCGAAAAGTATACTCAATATCCAAAAGGACAGTTTACTGTGTTACTTTTCGATGGATACGGATGAAGGACGGGAGATTTCTCACCTGTGTCTTTATCCCGAGTTGATGCAACCTCCGGACCATTCTCACGACTCACGCGAGACAATGAGAGTTCATGTGAACTATGCCTCAAGGTTGCTTCAATTCGAAAAGTATACTAAATATCCAAACGGATAGTTTACTGTATTACTTTTCGATGGATAAGGATGAAGGACGGGAGATTTCTCACCTGTATCTTTATCCCGAGTTGAAGCAACCTTCGGACCATTCTTACAACTCACGCTAGACAATGAGAGTTCATGTGAACCATGCCTCAAGGTTGCTTCAATTCGAAAAGTATAGCAAATATCCAAACGGACAGTTTACTGTATTACTTTTCGATGGATAAGGATGAAGGACGGGAGATTTCTCACCTGTATCTTTATCCCGAGTTGATGCAACATCCGGACCATTCTCACGACGCAGGCGAGACAATGAGAGTTCATGTGAACCATGCCTCAACGTTGCTTCAATTCGAAAAGTATACTAAATATCCAAAAGAACAACTTACTGTATTACTTTTCGATGGATAAGGATGAAGGACGGGAGATTTCTCACCTGTGTCTGTATCCCGAGTTGATACAACCTCCGGACCATTCTCACGACGCACGCGAGACGATGAGAGTTCATGTGAACCATGCCTCAAGGTTGCTTCAATTCGAAAAGTATACTCAATATCCAAAAAAACAGTTTACTGTATTACTTTTCGATGGATAATGCTGAAGGACGGGAGATTTCTCACCTGTGTCTTTATCCCGAGTTGATGCAACCTCCGGACCATTCTCACGACGCAGGCGAGACAATGAGAGTTCATGTGAACCATGCCTCAAGGTTCCTTCAATTCGAAAAGTATACTCAATATCCAAAAGGACAGTTTACTGTATTACGTTTCGATGGATAATGCTAAAGGACGGGAGATTTCTCACCTGAGTCTTTATCCCGAGTTGATGCAACCTCCGGACCATTCTCACGACGCACGCGAGACAATGAGAGTTCATGTGAACTATGCCTCAAGGTTGCTTCAATTCGAAAAGTATAGCAAATATCCAAACGGACAGTTTACTCTATTACTTTTCGATGGATAAGGCTGAAGGACGGGAGATTTCTCACCTGTGTCTTTATCCCGAGTTGATGCAACATCCGGACCATTCTCACGACGCACGCGAGACAATGAGAGTTCATGTGAACCATGCCTCAAGGTTGCTTCAATTCGAAAAGCATAGCAAATATCCAAACGGACAGTATACTGTATTACTTTTCGATGGATAAGGATGAAGGACGGAAGATTTCTCACGTGTATCTTTATCCCGAGTTGACGCAACCTTCGGACCATTCTTACGACTCACGCGAGACAATGAGAGGTTATGTCAACCATGCCTCAAGGTTGCTTCAATTCGAAAAGTATACTAAATATCCAAAAGAACAACTTACTGTATTACTTTTCGATGGATAAGGATGAAGGACGGGAGATTTCTCACCTGTGTCTGTACCCCGAGTTGATGCAACCTCCGGACCATTCTTACAACTCACGCGAGACAATGAGAGTTCATGTGAACCATGCCTCAAGGTTGCTTCAATTCGAAAAGTATAGCAAATATCCAAACGGACAGTTTACTGTATTACTTTTCGGTGGATAAGGATGAAGGACGGGAGATTTCTCACCTGTATCTTTATCCCGAGTTGATGCAACATCCGGACCATTCTCACGACGCAGGCGAGACAATGAGAGTTCATGTGAACCATGCCTCAACGTTGCTTCAATTCGAAAAGTATACTAAATATCCAAAAGAACAACTTACTGTATTACTTTTCGATGGATAAGGATGAAGGACGGGAGATTTCTCACCTGTGTCTGTATCCCGAGTTGATGCAACCTCCGGACCATTCTCACGACGCACGCGAGACAATGAGAGTTCATGTGAACTATGCCTCAAGGTTGCTTCAATTCGGAAAGTATAGCAAATATCCAAACTGACAGTTTACTCTATTACTTTTCGATGGATAAGGCTGAAGGACGGGAGATTTCTCACCTGTGTCTTTATCCCGAGTTGATGCAACATCCGGACCATTCTCACGACGCGCGCGAGACAATGAGAGTTTATGTGAACCATGCCTCAAGGTTGCTTCAATTCGAAAAGTATACTAAATATCCAAAAGAACAACTTACTGTATTACTTTTCGATGGATAAGGATGAAGGACGGGAGATTTCTCACCAGTATCTTTATCCCGAGTTGACGCAAACTTCGGACCATTCTTACAACTCACGCGAGACAATGAGAGTTCATGTGAACCATGCCTCAAGGTTGCTTCAATTCGAAAAGTATAGCAAATATCCAAACGGACAGTTTACTGTATTACTTTTCGATGGATAAGGATGAAGGACGGGAGATTTCTCACCTGTATCTTTATCCCGAGTTGACGCAACCTTCGGACCATTCTTACAACTCACGCGAGACAATGAGAGTTCATGTGAACCATGCCTCAAGGTTGCTTCAATTCGAAAAGTATAGCAAATATCTAAACGGACAGTTTACTGTATTACTTTTCGATGGATAAGGATGAAGGACGGGAGATTTCTCACCTGTATCTTTATCCCGAGTTGATGCAACATCCGGACCATTCTCACGACGCAGGCGAGACAATGAGAGTTCATGTGAACCATGCCTCAACGTTGCTTCAATTCGAAAAGTATACTCAATATCCAAAAGGACAGTTTACTGTATTACTTTTCGATGGATACGGATGAAGGACGGGAGATTTCTCACCTGTGTCTTTATCCCGAGTTGATGCAACCTCCGGACCATTCTCACGACTCACGCGAGACAATGAGAGTTCATGTGAACTATGCCTCAAGGTTGCTTCAATTCGAAAAGTATAGCAAATATCCAAACGGACAGTTTACTGTATTACTTTTCGATGGATAAGGATGAAGGACGGAAGATTTCTCACGTGTATCTTTATCCCGAGTTGACGCAACCTTCGGACCATTCTTACAACTCACGCGAGATAATGAGAGTTCATGTGAACCATGCCTCAAGGTTGCTTCAATTCGAAAAGTAAAATATCCAAACGGACATTTTACTGTATTACTTTTCGATGGATAAGGATGAAGGACGGGAGATTTCTCACCTGTGTCTGTATCCCGAGTTGATGCAACCTCCGGACCATTCTCACGTCTCACGCGAGACAATGAGAGTTCATGTGAACTATGCCTCAAGGTTGCTTCAATTCGAAAAGTATAGCAAATATCCAAACGGACAGTTTACTCTATTACTTTTCGATGGATAAGGCTGAAGGACGGGAGATTTCTCACCTGTGTCTTTATCCCGAGTTGATGCAACATCCGGACCATTCTCACGACGCACGCGAGACAATGAGAGTTCATGTGAACCATGCCTCAAGGTTGCTTCAATTCGAAAAGTATACTCAATATCCAAAAGGACAGTTTACTGTATTACTTTTCGATGGATACGGATGAAGGACGGGAGATTTCTCACCTGTGTCTTTATCCCGAGTTGATGCAACCTCCGGACCATTCTCACGACTCACGCGAGACAATGAGAGTTCATGTGAACTATGCCTCAAGGTTGCTTCAATTCGGAAAGTATAGCAAATATCAAAACGGACAGTTTACTCTATTACTTTTCGATGGATAAGGCTGAAGGACGGGAGATTTCTCACCTGTGTCTTTATCCCGAGTTGATGCAACCTCCGGACCATTCTCACGACGCACGCGAGACGATCAGAGTTCATGTGAACCATGCCTCAAGGTTGCTTCAATTCGAAAAGTATACTCAATATCCAAAAGGACAGTTTACTGTATTACTTTTCGATGGATACGGATGAAGGACGGGAGATTTCTCACCTGTGTCTTTATCCCGAGTTGATGCAACCTCCGGACCATTCTCACGACGCAGGCGAGACAATGAGAGTTCATGTGAACCATGCCTCAAGGTTGCTTCAATTCGAAAAGTATACTCAATATCCAAAAGGACAGTTTACTGTATTACTTTTCGATGGATAATGCTGAAGGACGGGAGATTTCTCACCTGTGTCTTTATCCCGAGTTGATGCAACCTCCGGACCATTCTCACGACGCACGCGAGACAATGAGAGTTCATGTGAACCATGCCTCAAGGTTGCTTCAATTCGAAAAGTATAGCAAATATCCAAACGGACATTTTACTGTATTACTTTTCGGTGGATAAGGATGAAGGACGGGAGATTTCTCACCTGTATCTTTATCCCGAGTTGATGCAACATCCGGACCATTCTCACGACGCAGGCGAGACAATGAGAGTTTATGTGAACCATGCCTCAACGTTGCTTCAATTCGAAAAGTATACTAAATATCCAAAAGAACAACTTACTGTATTACTTTTCGATGGATAAGGATGAAGGACGGGAGATTTCTCACCTGTGTCTTTATCCCGAGTTGATGCAACCTTCGGACCATTCTCACGACTCACGCGAGACAATGAGAGTTCATGTGAACTATGCCTCAAGGTTGCTTCAATTCGAAAAGTATACTTAATATCCAAACGGACAGTTTACTGTATTACTTTTCGATGGATAAGGATGAACGACGGGAGATTTCTCACCTGTATCTTTATCCCGAGTTGACGCAACTTTCGGACCATTCTTACAACTCACGCGAGACAATAAGAGTTCATGTGAACCATGCCTCAAGGTTGCTTCAATTCGAAAAGTATAGCAAATATCCAAACGGACAGTTTACTGTCTTACTTTTCGATGGATAAGGATGAAGGACGGGAGATTTCTCACCTGTATCTTTATCCCGAGTTGATGCAACATCCGGACCATTCTCACGACGTACGCGAGACAATGAGAGTTCATGTGAACCATGCCTCAAGGTTGCTTCAATTCGAAAAGTATACTCAATATCCAAAAGGACAGTTTACTCTATTACTTTTCGATGGATAAGGCTGAAGGACGGGAGATTTCTCACCTGTGTCTTTATCCCTAGTTGATGCAACATCCGGGCCATTCTCACGACGCGCGCGAGACAATGAGAGTTTATGTGAACCATGCCTCAAGGTTGCTTCAATTCGAAAAGTATACTAAATATCCAAAAGAACAACTTACTGTATTACTTTTCGATGGATAAGGATGAAGGACGGGAGATTTCTCGCCTGTGTCTGTATCCCGAGTTGATGCAACATCCGGACCATTCTCACGACGCACGCGAGACAATGAGAGTTCATGTGAACCATGCCTCAAGGTTGCTTCAATTCGAAAAGTATACTCAATATCCGAAAGGACAGTTTACTGTATTACTTTTCGATGGATACGGATAAAGGACGGGAGATTTCTCACCTGTGTCTTTATCCCGAGTTGATGCAACCTCCGGACCATTCTCACGACTCACGCGAGACAATGAGAGTTCATGTGAACTATGCCTCAAGGTTGCTTCAATTCGAAAAGTATACTAAATATCCAAACGGACAGTTTACTGTATTACTTTTCGATGGATAAGGATGAAGAACGGGAGATTTCTCACCTGTATCTTTATCCCGAGTTGACGCAACCTTCGCACCATTCTTACAACTCACGCGAGACAATGAGAGTTCATGTGAACCATGCCTCAAGGTTGCTTCAATTCGAAAAGTATAGCAAATATCCAAACGGACAGTTTACTGTATTACTTTTCGATGGATAAGGATGAAGGACGGGAGATTTCTCACCTGTGTCTTTATCCCGAGTTGATGCAACCTCCGGACCATTCTCACGACTCACGCGAGACAATGAGAGTTCATGTGAACTATGCCTCAAGGTTGCTTCAATTCGAAAAGTATACTAAATATCCAAAAGAACAACTTACTGTATTACTTTTCGATGGATACGGATGAAGGACGGGAGATTTCTCACCTGTGTCTTTATCCCGAGTTGATGCAACCTCCGGACCATTCTCACGACTCACGCGAGACAATGAGAGTTCGTGTGAACTATGCCTCAAGGTTGCTTCAATTCGAAAAGTATAGCAAATATCCAAACGGACAGTTTACTGTATTACTTTTCGATGGATAAGGATGAAGGACGGAAGATTTCTCACGTGCATCTTTATCCCGAGTTGACGCAACCTTCGGACCATTCTTACGACGCACGCGAGATAATGAGAGTTCATGTGAACCATGCCTCAAGGTTGCTTCAATTCGAAAAGTATACTCAATATCCAAAAGGACAGTTTACTGTATTACTTTTCGATGGATACGGATAAAGGACGGGAGATTTCTCACCTGTGTCTTTATCCCGAGTTGATGCAACCTCCGGACCATTCTCACGACTCACGCGAGACAATGAGAGTTCATGTGAACTATGCCTCAAGGTTGCTTCAATTCGAAAAGTATACTAAATATCCAAACGGACAGTTTACTGTATTACTTTTCGATGGATAAGGATGAAGGACGGGAGATTTCTCACCTGTATCTTTATCCCGAGTTGACGCAACCTTCGCACCATTCTTACAACTCACGCGAGACAATGAGAGTTCATGTGAACCATGCCTCAAGGTTGCTTCAATTCGAAAAGTATAGCAAATATCCAAACGGACAGTTTACTGTATTACTTTTCGATGGATAAGGATGAAGGACGGGAGATTTCTCACCTGTGTCTTTATCCCGAGTTGATGCAACCTCCGGACCATTCTCACGACTCACGCGAGACAATGAGAGTTCATGTGAACTATGCCTCAAGGTTGCTTCAATTCGAAAAGTATACTCAATATCCAAAAAAACAGTTTACTGTATTACTTTTCGATGGATAATGCTGAAGGACGGGAGATTTCTCACCTGTGTCTTTATCCCGAGTTGATGCAACCTCCGGACCATTCTCACGACGCAGGCGAGACAATGAGAGTTCATGTGAACCATGCCTCAAGGTTGCTTCAATTCGAAAAGTATACTCAATATCCAAAAGGACAGTTTACTGTATTACTTTTCGATGGATAATGCTGAAGGACGGGAGATTTCTCACCTGTGTCTTTATCCCGAGTTGATGCAACCTCCGGACCATTCTCACGACGCACGCGAGACAATGAGAGTTCATGTGAACCATGCCTCAAGGTTGCTTCAATTCGAAAAGTATAGCAAATATCCAAACGGACAGTATACTGTATTACTTTTCGATGGATAAGGATGAAGGACGGAAGATTTCTCACGTGTATCTTTATCCCGAGTTGACGCAACCTTCGGACCATTCTTACGACTCACGCGAGACAATGAGAGTTTATGTCAACCATGCCTCAAGGTTGCTTCAATTCGAAAAGTATACTAAATATCCAAAAGAACAACTTACTGTATTACTTTTCGATGGATAAGGATGAACGACGGGAGATTTCTCGCCTGTGTCTGTATCCCGAGTTGATGCAACCTCCGGACCATTCTCACGACGCACGCGAGACGATGAGAGTTCATGTGAACCATGCCTCAAGGTTGCTTCAATTCGAAAAGTATACCCAATATCCAAAAAAACAGTTTACTGTATTACTTTTCGATGGATAATGCTGAAGGACGGGAGATTTCTCACCTGTGTCTTTATCCCGAGTTGATGCAACCTCCGGACCATTCTCACGACGCAGGCGAGACAATGAGAGTTCATGTGAACCATGCCTCAAGGTTGCTTCAATTCGAAAAGTATACTCAATATCCAAAAGGACAGTTTACTGTATTACTTTTCGATGGATAATGCTGAAGGACGGGAGATTTCTCACCTGTGTCTTTATCCCGAGTTGATGCAACCTCCGGACCATTCTCACGACGCACGCGAGACAATGGGAGTTCATGTGAACCATGCCTCAAGGTTGCTTCAATTCCAAAAGTATAGCAAATATACAAACGGACAGTTTACTGTATTACTTTTCGATGGATAAGGATGAAGGACGGAAGATTTCTCACGTGTATCTTTATCCCGAGTTGACGCAACCTTCGGACCATTCTTACGACTCACGCGAGACAATGAGAGTTCATGTGAACCATGCCTCAAGGTTGCTTCAATTCGAAAAGTAAAATATCCAAACGGACATTTTACTGTATTACTTTTCGATGGATAAGGATGAAGGACGGGAGATTTCTCACCTGTGTCTTTATCCCGAGTTGATGCAACATCCGGAACATTCTCACGACGCGCGCGAGACAATGAGAGTTTATGTGAACCATGCCTCAAGGTTGCTTCAATTCGAAAAGTATACTAAATATCCAAAAGAACAACTTACTGTATTACTTTTCGATGGATAAGGATGAAGGACGGGAGATTTCTGACCTGTGTCTGTATCCCGAGTTGATGCAACCTCCGGACCATTCTCACGACGCACGCGAGACGATGAGAGTTCAGGTGAACCATGCCTCAAGGTTGCTTCAATTCGAAAAGTATACTCAATATCCAAAAAAACAGTTTACTGTATTACTTTTCGATGGATAATACTGAAGGACGAGAGATTTCTCACCTGTGTCTTTATCCCGAGTTGATGCAACCTCCGGACCATTCTCACGACGCACGCGAGACAATGAGAGTTCATGTGAACCATGCCTCAAGGTTGCTTCAATTCGAAAAGTATACTCAATATCCAAAAGGACAGTTTACTGTATTACTTTTCGATGGATACGGATGAAGGACGGGAGATTTCTCACTTGTGTCTTTATCCCGAGTTGATGCAACCTCCGGACCATTCTTACGACTCACGCGAGACAATGAGAGTTCATGTGAACCATGCCTCAAGGTTGCTTCAATTCGAAAAGTATAGCAAATATCCAAACGGACAGTTTACTGTATTACTTTGCGATGGATAAGGATGAAGGACGGGAGATTTCTCACCTGTATCTTTATCCCGAGTTGAAGCAACCTTCGGACCATTCTTACAACTCACGCTAGACAATGAGAGTTCATGTGAACCATGCCTCAAAGTTGCTTCAATTCGAAAAGTATAGCAAATATCCAAACGGACAGTTTACTGTATTACTTTTCGATGGATAAGGATGAAGGACGGGAGATTTCTCACCTGTATCTTTATCCCGAGTTGATGCAACATCCGGACCATTCTCACGACGCACGCGAGAGAATGAGAGTTCATGTGAACCATGCCTCAAGGTTGCTTCAATTCGAAAAGTATACTCAATATCCAAAAGGACAGTTTACTGTATTACTTTTCGATGGATAAGGATGAAGGACGGGAGATTTCTCACCTGTGTCTTTATCCCGAGTTGATGCAACCTCCGGACCATTCTCACGACTCACGCGAGACAATGAGAGTTCATGTGAACTATGCCTCAAGGTTGCTTCAATTCGAAAAGTATACTTAATATCCAAACGGACAGTTTACTGTATTACTTTTCGATGGATAAGGATGAAGGACGGGAGATTTCTCACCTGTATCTTTATCCCGAGTTGACGCAACCTTCGGACCATTCTTACAACTCACGCGAGACAATAAGAGTTCATGTGAACCATGCCTCAAGGTTGCTTCAATTCGAAAAGTATAGCAAATATCCAAACGGACAGTTTACTGTCTTACTTTTCGATGGATAAGGATGAAGGACGGGAGATTTCTCACCTGTATCTTTATCCCGAGTTGATGCAACATCCGGACCATTCTCACGACGCACGCGAGACAATGAGAGTTCATGTGAACCATGCCTCAAGGTTGCTTCAATTCGAAAAGTATACTCAATATCCAAAAGGACAGTTTACTGTATTACTTTTCGATGGATAAGGATGAAGGACGGGAGATTTCTCACCTGTATCTTTATCCCGAGTTGACGCAACCTTCGCACCATTCTTACAACTCACGCGAGACAATGAGAGTTCATGTGAACCATGCCTCAAGGTTGCTTCAATTCGAAAAGTATAGCAAATATCCAAACGGACAGTTTACTGTATTACTTTTCGATGGATACGGATGAAGGACGGGAGATTTCTCACTTGTGTCTTTATCCCGAGTTGATGCAACCTCCGGACCATTCTTACGACTCACGCGAGACAATGAGAGTTCATGTGAACCATGCCTCAAGGTTGCTTCAATTCGAAAAGTATAGCAAATATCCAAACGGACAGTTTACTGTATTACTTTGCGATGGATAAGGATGAAGGACGGGAGATTTCTCACCTGTATCTTTATCCCGAGTTGAAGCAACCTTCGGACCATTCTTACAACTCACGCTAGACAATGAGAGTTCATGTGAACCATGCCTCAAAGTTGCTTCAATTCGAAAAGTATAGCAAATATCCAAACGGACAGTTTACTGTATTACTTTTCGATGGATAAGGATGAAGGACGGGAGATTTCTCACCTGTATCTTTATCCCGAGTTGATGCAACATCCGGACCATTCTCACGACGCACGCGAGAGAATGAGAGTTCATGTGAACCATGCCTCAAGGTTGCTTCAATTCGAAAAGTATACTCAATATCCAAAAGGACAGTTTACTGTATTACTTTTCGATGGATAAGGATGAAGGACGGGAGATTTCTCACCTGTGTCTTTATCCCGAGTTGATGCAACCTCCGGACCATTCTCACGACTCACGCGAGACAATGAGAGTTCATGTGAACTATGCCTCAAGGTTGCTTCAATTCGAAAAGTATACTTAATATCCAAACGGACAGTTTACTGTATTACTTTTCGATGGATAAGGATGAAGGACGGGAGATTTCTCACCTGTATCTTTATCCCGAGTTGACGCAACCTTCGGACCATTCTTACAACTCACGCGAGACAATAAGAGTTCATGTGAACCATGCCTCAAGGTTGCTTCAATTCGAAAAGTATAGCAAATATCCAAACGGACAGTTTACTGTCTTACTTTTCGATGGATAAGGATGAAGGACGGGAGATTTCTCACCTGTATCTTTATCCCGAGTTGATGCAACATCCGGACCATTCTCACGACGCACGCGAGACAATGAGAGTTCATGTGAACCATGCCTCAAGGTTGCTTCAATTCGAAAAGTATACTCAATATCCAAAAGGACAGTTTACTGTATTACTTTTCGATGGATACGGATAAAGGACGGGAGATTTCTCACCTGTGTCTTTATCCCGAGTTGATGCAACCTCCGGACCATTCTCACGACTCACGCGAGACAATGAGAGTTCATGTGAACTATGCCTCAAGGTTGCTTCAATTCGAAAAGTATACTAAATATCCAAACGGACAGTTTACTGTATTACTTTTCGATGGATAAGGATGAAGGACGGGAGATTTCTCACCTGTATCTTTATCCCGAGTTGACGCAACCTTCGCACCATTCTTACAACTCACGCGAGACAATGAGAGTTCATGTGAACCATGCCTCAAGGTTGCTTCAATTCGAAAAGTATAGCAAATATCCAAACGGACAGTTTACTGTATTACTTTTCGATGGATAAGGATGAAGGACGGGAGATTTCTCACCTGTGTCTTTATCCCGAGTTGATGCAACCTCCGGACCATTCTCACGACTCACGCGAGACAATGAGAGTTCATGTGAACTATGCCTCAAGGTTGCTTCAATTCGAAAAGTATACTAAATATCCAAAAGAACAACTTACTGTATTACTTTTCGATGGATACGGATGAAGGACGGGAGATTTCTCACCTGTGTCTTTATCCCGAGTTGATGCAACCTCCGGACCATTCTCACGACTCACGCGAGACAATGAGAGTTCGTGTGAACTATGCCTCAAGGTTGCTTCAATTCGAAAAGTATAGCAAATATCCAAACGGACAGTTTACTGTATTACTTTTCGATGGATAAGGATGAAGGACGGAAGATTTCTCACGTGCATCTTTATCCCGAGTTGACGCAACCTTCGGACCATTCTTACGACGCACGCGAGATAATGAGAGTTCATGTGAACCATGCCTCAAGGTTGCTTCAATTCGAAAAGTATAGCAAATATCCAAACGGACAGTTTACTGTATTACTTTTCGATGGATAAGGATGAAGGACGGGAGATTTCTCACCTGTGTCTTTATCCCGAGTTGATGCAACCTCCGGACCATTCTCACGACTCACGCGAGACAATGAGAGTTCATGTGAACTATGCCTCAAGGTTGCTTCAATTCGAAAAGTATACTAAATATCCAAAAGAACAACTTACTGTATTACTTTTCGATGGATACGGATGAAGGACGGGAGATTTCTCACCTGTGTCTGTATCCCGAGTTGATGCAACCTCCGGACCATTCTCACGACGCACGCGAGACGATGAGAGTTCAGGTGAACCATGCCTCAAGGTTGCTTCAATTCGAAAAGTATACTCAATATCCAAAAAAACAGTTTACTGTATTACTTTTCGATGGATAATGCTGAAGGACGAGAGATTTCTCACCTGTGTCTTTATCCCGAGTTGATGCAACCTCCGGACCATTCTCACGACGCAGGCGAGACAATGAGAGTTCATGTGAACCATGCCTCAAGGTTGCTTCAATTCGAAAAGTATACTCAATATCCAAAAGGACAGTTTACTGTATTTCTTTTCGATGGATAATGCTGAAGGACGGGAGATTTCTCACCTGTGTCTTTATCCCGAGTTGATGCAACCTCCGGACCATTCTCACGACGCACGCGAGACAATGAGAGTTCAAGTGAACTATGCCTCAAGGTTGCTTCAATTCGAAAAGTATAGCAAATATCCAAACGGACAGTTTACTCTATTACTTTTCGATGGATAAGGCTGAAGGACGGGAGATTTCTCACCTGTGTCTTTATCCCGAGTTGATGCAACCTCCGGACCATTCTCACGACGCACGCGAGACAATGGGAGTTCATGTGAACCATGCCTCAAGGTTGCTTCAATTCCAAAAGTATAGCAAATATACAAACGGACAGTTTACTGTATTACTTTTCGATGGATAAGGATGAAGGACGGGAGATTTCTCACCTGTATCTTTATCCCGAGTTGATGCAACATCCGGACCATTCTCACGACGCACGCGAGAGAATGAGAGTTCATGTGAACCATGCCTCAAGGTTGCTTCAATTCGAAAAGTATACTCAATATCCAAAAGGACAGTTTACTGTATTACTTTTCGATGGATAAGGATGAAGGACGGGAGATTTCTCACCTGTGTCTTTATCCCGAGTTGATGCAACCTCCGGACCATTCTCACGACTCACGCGAGACAATGAGAGTTCATGTGAACTATGCCTCAAGGTTGCTTCAATTCGAAAAGTATACTTAATATCCAAACGGACAGTTTACTGTATTACTTTTCGATGGATAAGGATGAAGGACGGGAGATTTCTCACCTGTATCTTTATCCCGAGTTGACGCAACCTTCGGACCATTCTTACAACTCACGCGAGACAATAAGAGTTCATGTGAACCATGCCTCAAGGTTGCTTCAATTCGAAAAGTATAGCAAATATCCAAACGGACAGTTTACTGTCTTACTTTTCGATGGATAAGGATGAAGGACGGGAGATTTCTCACCTGTATCTTTATCCCGAGTTGATGCAACATCCGGACCATTCTCACGACGCACGCGAGACAATGAGAGTTCATGTGAACCATGCCTCAAGGTTGCTTCAATTCGAAAAGTATACTCAATATCCAAAAGGACAGTTTACTGTATTACTTTTCGATGGATAATGCTGAAGGACGGGAGATTTCTCACCTGTGTCTTTATCCCGAGTTGATGCAACCTCCGGACCATTCTCACGACGCAGGCGAGACAATGAGAGTTCATGTGAACCATGCCTCAAGGTTGCTTCAATTCGAAAAGTATACTCAATATCCAAAAGGACAGTTTACTGTATTACTTTTCGATGGATAATGCTGAAGGACGGGAGATTTCTCACCTGTGTCTTTATCCCGAGTTGATGCAACCTCCGGACCATTCTCACGACGCACGCGAGACAATGAGAGTTCATGTGAACCATGCCTCAAGGTTGCTTCAATTCGAAAAGTATAGCAAATATCCAAACGGACAGTATACTGTATTACTTTTCGATGGATAAGGATGAAGGACGGAAGATTTCTCACGTGTATCTTTATCCCGAGTTGACGCAACCTTCGGACCATTCTTACGACTCACGCGAGACAATGAGAGTTTATGTCAACCATGCCTCAAGGTTGCTTCAATTCGAAAAGTATACTAAATATCCAAAAGAACAACTTACTGTATTACTTTTCGATGGATAAGGATGAACGACGGGAGATTTCTCGCCTGTGTCTGTATCCCGAGTTGATGCAACCTCCGGACCATTCTCACGACGCACGCTAGACGATGAGAGTTCATGTGAACCATGCCTCAAGGTTGCTTCAATTCGAAAAGTATACTCAATATCCAAAAAAACAGTTTACTGTATTACTTTTCGATGGATAATGCTGAAGGACGGGAGATTTCTCACCTGTGTCTTTATCCCGAGTTGATGCAACCTCCGGACCATTCTCACGACGCAGGCGAGACAATGAGAGTTCATGTGAACCATGCCTCAAGGTTGCTTCAATTCGAAAAGTATACTCAATATCCAAAAGGACAGTTTACTGTATTACTTTTCGATGGATAATGCTGAAGGACGGGAGATTTCTCACCTGTGTCTTTATCCCGAGTTGATGCAACCTCCGGACCATTCTCACGACGCACGCGAGACAATGGGAGTTCATGTGAACCATGCCTCAAGGTTGCTTCAATTCCAAAAGTATAGCAAATATACAAACGGACAGTTTACTGTATTACTTTTCGATGGATAAGGATGAAGGACGGAAGATTTCTCACGTGTATCTTTATCCCGAGTTGACGCAACCTTCGGACCATTCTTACGACTCACGCGAGACAATGAGAGTTCATGTGAACCATGCCTCAAGGTTGCTTCAATTCGAAAAGTAAAATATCCAAACGGACATTTTACTGTATTACTTTTCGATGGATAAGGATGAAGGACGGGAGATGTCTCACCTGTGTCTTTATCCCGAGTTGATGCAACATCCGGAACATTCTCACGACGCGCGCGAGACAATGAGAGTTTATGTGAACCATGCCTCAAGGTTGCTTCAATTCGAAAAGTATACTAAATATCCAAAAGAACAACTTACTGTATTACTTTTCGATGGATAAGGATGAAGGACGGGAGATTTCTCACCTGTGTCTGTATCCCGAGTTGATGCAACCTCCGGACCATTCTCACGACGCACGCGAGACGATGAGAGTTCAGGTGAACCATGCCCCAAGGTTGCTTCAATTCGAAAAGTATACTCAATATCCAAAAAAACAGTTTACTGTATTACTTTTCGATGGATAATGCTGAAGGACGAGAGATTTCTCACCTGTGTCTTTATCCCGAGTTGATGCAACCTCCGGACCATTCTCACGACGCACGCGAGACAATGAGAGTTCATGTGAACCATGCCTCAAGGTTGCTTCAATTCGAAAAGTATACTCAATATCCAAAAGGACAGTTTACTGTATTTCTTTTCGATGGATAATGCTGAAGGACGGGAGATTTCTCACCTGTGTCTTTATCCCGAGTTGATGCAACCTCCGGACCATTCTCACGACGCACGCGAGACAATGAGAGTTCAAGTGAACTATGCCTCAAGGTTGCTTCAATTCGAAAAGTATAGCAAATATCCAAACGGACAGTTTACTCTATTACTTTTCGATGGATAAGGCTGAAGGACGGGAGATTTCTCACCTGTGTCTTTATCCCGAGTTGATGCAACCTCCGGACCATTCTCACGACTCACGCGAGACAATGAGAGTTCATGTGAAGTATGCCTCAAGGTTGCTTCAATTCGGAAAGTATAGCAAATATCCAAACGGACAGTTTACTCTATTACTTTTCGATGGATAAGGCTGAAGGACGGGAGATTTCTCACCTGTGTCTTTATCCCGAGTTGATGCAACATCCGGGCCATTCTCACGACGCGCGCGAGACAATGAGAGTTTATGTGAACCATGCCTCAAGGTTGCTTCAATTCGAAAAGTATACTAAATATCCAAAAGAACAACTTACTGTATTACTTTTCGATGGATAAGGATGAAGGACGGGAGATTTCTCGCCTGTGTCTGGATCCCGAGTTGATGCAACCTCCGGACCATTCTCACGACGCACGCGAGACGATGAGAGTTCATGTGAACCATGCCTCAAGTTCGCTTCAATTCGAAAAGTATACTCAATATCCAAAAAAACAGTTTACTGTATTACTTTTCGATGGATAATGCTGAAGGACGGGAGATTTCTCACCTGTGTCTTTATCCCGAGTTGATGCAACCTCCGGACCATTCTCACGACGCAGGCGAGACAATGAGAGTTCATGTGAACCATGCCTCAAGGTTGCTTCAATTCGAAAAGTATACTCAATATCCAAAAGGACAGTTTACTGTATTACTTTTCGATGGATAATGCTGAAGGACGGGAGATTTCTCACCTGTGTCTTTATCCCGAGTTGATGCAACCTCCGGACCATTCTCACGACGCACGCGAGACAATGAGAGTTCATGTGAACCATGCCTCAAGGTTGCTTCAATTCGAAAAGTATAGCAAATATCCAAACGGACAGTATACTGTATTACTTTTCGATGGATAAGGATGAAGGACGGAAGATTTCTCACGTGTATCTTTATCCCGAGTTGACGCAACCTTCGGACCATTCTTACGACTCACGCGAGACAATGAGAGTTTATGTCAACCATGCCTCAAGGTTGCTTCAATTCGAAAAGTATACTAAATATCCAAAAGAACAACTTACTGTATTACTTTTCGATGGATAAGGATGAACGACGGGAGATTTCTCGCCTGTGTCTGTATCCCGAGTTGATGCAACCTCCGGACCATTCTCACGACGCACGCGAGACGATGAGAGTTCATGTGAACCATGCCTCAAGGTTGCTTCAATTCGAAAAGTATACTCAATATCCAAAAAAACAGTTTACTGTATTACTTTTCGATGGATAATGCTGAAGGACGGGAGATTTCTCACCTGTGTCTTTATCCCGAGTTGATGCAACCTCCGGACCATTCTCACGACGCAGGCGAGACAATGAGAGTTCATGTGAACCATGCCTCAAGGTTGCTTCAATTCGAAAAGTATACTCAATATCCAAAAGGACAGTTTACTGTATTACTTTTCGATGGATAATGCTGAAGGACGGGAGATTTCTCACCTGTGTCTTTATCCCGAGTTCATGCAACCTCCGGACCATTCTCACGACGCACGCGAGACAATGGGAGTTCATGTGAACCATGCCTCAAGGTTGCTTCAATTCCAAAAGTATAGCAAATATACAAACGGACAGTTTACTGTATTACTTTTCGATGGATAAGGATGAAGGACGGAAGATTTCTCACGTGTATCTTTATCCCGAGTTGACGCAACCTTCGGACCATTCTTACGACTCACGCGAGACAATGAGAGTTCATGTGAACCATGCCTCAAGGTTGCTTCAATTCGAAAAGTAAAATATCCAAACGGACATTTTACTGTATTACTTTTCGATGGATAAGGATGAAGGACGGGAGATTTCTCACCTGTGTCTTTATCCCGAGTTGATGCAACATCCGGAACATTCTCACGACGCGCGCGAGACAATGAGAGTTTATGTGAACCATGCCTCAAGGTTGCTTCAATTCGAAAAGTATACTAAATATCCAAAAGAACAACTTACTGTATTACTTTTCGATGGATAAGGATGAAGGACGGGAGATTTCTGACCTGTGTCTGTATCCCGAGTTGATGCAACCTCCGGACCATTCTCACGACGCACGCGAGACGATGAGAGTTCAGGTGAACCATGCCTCAAGGTTGCTTCAATTCGAAAAGTATACTCAATATCCAAAAAAACAGTTTACTGTATTACTTTTCGATGGATAATGCTGAAGGACGAGAGATTTCTCACCTGTGTCTTTATCCCGAGTTGATGCAACCTCCGGACCATTCTCACGACGCACGCGAGACAATGAGAGTTCATGTGAACCATGCCTCAAGGTTGCTTCAATTCGAAAAGTATACTCAATATCCAAAAGGACAGTTTACTGTATTACTTTTCGATGGATACGGATGAAGGACGGGAGATTTCTCACTTGTGTCTTTATCCCGAGTTGATGCAACCTCCGGACCATTCTTACGACTCACGCGAGACAATGAGAGTTCATGTGAACCATGCCTCAAGGTTGCTTCAATTCGAAAAGTATAGCAAATATCCAAACGGACAGTTTACTGTATTACTTTGCGATGGATAAGGATGAAGGACGGGAGATTTCTCACCTGTATCTTTATCCCGAGTTGAAGCAACCTTCGGACCATTCTTACAACTCACGCTAGACAATGAGAGTTCATGTGAACCATGCCTCAAGGTTGCTTCAATTCGAAAAGTATAGCAAATATCCAAACGGACAGTTTACTGTATTACTTTGCGATGGATAAGGATGAAGGACGGGAGATTTCTCACCTGTATCTTTATCCCGAGTTGAAGCAACCTTCGGACCATTCTTACAACTCACGCTAGACAATGAGAGTTCATGTGAACCATGCCTCAAAGTTGCTTCAATTCGAAAAGTATAGCAAATATCCAAACGGACAGTTTACTGTATTACTTTTCGATGGATAAGGATGAAGGACGGGAGATTTCTCACCTGTATCTTTATCCCGAGTTGATGCAACATCCGGACCATTCTCACGACGCACGCGAGAGAATGAGAGTTCATGTGAACCATGCCTCAAGGTTGCTTCAATTCGAAAAGTATACTCAATATCCAAAAGGACAGTTTACTGTATTACTTTTCGATGGATAAGGATGAAGGACGGGAGATTTCTCACCTGTGTCTTTATCCCGAGTTGATGCAACCTCCGGACCATTCTCACGACTCACGCGAGACAATGAGAGTTCATGTGAACTATGCCTCAAGGTTGCTTCAATTCGAAAAGTATACTTAATATCCAAACGGACAGTTTACTGTATTACTTTTCGATGGATAAGGATGAAGGACGGGAGATTTCTCACCTGTATCTTTATCCCGAGTTGACGCAACCTTCGGACCATTCTTACAACTCACGCGAGACAATAAGAGTTCATGTGAACCATGCCTCAAGGTTGCTTCAATTCGAAAAGTATAGCAAATATCCAAACGGACAGTTTACTGTCTTACTTTTCGATGGATAAGGATGAAGGACGGGAGATTTCTCACCTGTATCTTTATCCCGAGTTGATGCAACATCCGGACCATTCTCACGACGCACGCGAGACAATGAGAGTTCATGTGAACCATGCCTCAAGGTTGCTTCAATTCGAAAAGTATACTCAATATCCAAAAGGACAGTTTACTGTATTACTTTTCGATGGATACGGATAAAGGACGGGAGATTTCTCACCTGTGTCTTTATCCCGAGTTGATGCAACCTCCGGACCATTCTCACGACTCACGCGAGACAATGAGAGTTCATGTGAACTATGCCTCAAGGTTGCTTCAATTCGAAAAGTATACTAAATATCCAAACGGACAGTTTACTGTATTACTTTTCGATGGATAAGGATGAAGGACGGGAGATTTCTCACCTGTATCTTTATCCCGAGTTGACGCAACCTTCGCACCATTCTTACAACTCACGCGAGACAATGAGAGTTCATGTGAACCATGCCTCAAGGTTGCTTCAATTCGAAAAGTATAGCAAATATCCAAACGGACAGTTTACTGTATTACTTTTCGATGGATACGGATGAAGGACGGGAGATTTCTCACTTGTGTCTTTATCCCGAGTTGATGCAACCTCCGGACCATTCTTACGACTCACGCGAGACAATGAGAGTTCATGTGAACCATGCCTCAAGGTTGCTTCAATTCGAAAAGTATAGCAAATATCCAAACGGACAGTTTACTGTATTACTTTGCGATGGATAAGGATGAAGGACGGGAGATTTCTCACCTGTATCTTTATCCCGAGTTGAAGCAACCTTCGGACCATTCTTACAACTCACGCTAGACAATGAGAGTTCATGTGAACCATGCCTCAAAGTTGCTTCAATTCGAAAAGTATAGCAAATATCCAAACGGACAGTTTACTGTATTACTTTTCGATGGATAAGGATGAAGGACGGGAGATTTCTCACCTGTATCTTTATCCCGAGTTGATGCAACATCCGGACCATTCTCACGACGCACGCGAGAGAATGAGAGTTCATGTGAACCATGCCTCAAGGTTGCTTCAATTCGAAAAGTATACTCAATATCCAAAAGGACAGTTTACTGTATTACTTTTCGATGGATAAGGATGAAGGACGGGAGATTTCTCACCTGTGTCTTTATCCCGAGTTGATGCAACCTCCGGACCATTCTCACGACTCACGCGAGACAATGAGAGTTCATGTGAACTATGCCTCAAGGTTGCTTCAATTCGAAAAGTATACTTAATATCCAAACGGACAGTTTACTGTATTACTTTTCGATGGATAAGGATGAAGGACGGGAGATTTCTCACCTGTATCTTTATCCCGAGTTGACGCAACCTTCGGACCATTCTTACAACTCACGCGAGACAATAAGAGTTCATGTGAACCATGCCTCAAGGTTGCTTCAATTCGAAAAGTATAGCAAATATCCAAACGGACAGTTTACTGTCTTACTTTTCGATGGATAAGGATGAAGGACGGGAGATTTCTCACCTGTATCTTTATCCCGAGTTGATGCAACATCCGGACCATTCTCACGACGCACGCGAGACAATGAGAGTTCATGTGAACCATGCCTCAAGGTTGCTTCAATTCGAAAAGTATACTCAATATCCAAAAGGACAGTTTACTGTATTACTTTTCGAAGGATACGGATAAAGGACGGGAGATTTCTCACCTGTGTCTTTATCCCGAGTTGATGCAACCTCCGGACCATTCTCACGACTCACGCGAGACAATGAGAGTTCATGTGAACTATGCCTCAAGGTTGCTTCAATTCGAAAAGTATACTAAATATCCAAACGGACAGTTTACTGTATTACTTTTCGATGGATAAGGATGAAGGACGGGAGATTTCTCACCTGTATCTTTATCCCGAGTTGACGCAACCTTCGCACCATTCTTACAACTCACGCGAGACAATGAGAGTTCATGTGAACCATGCCTCAAGGTTGCTTCAATTCGAAAAGTATAGCAAATATCCAAACGGACAGTTTACTGTATTACTTTTCGATGGATAAGGATGAAGGACGGGAGATTTCTCACCTGTGTCTTTATCCAGAGTTGATGCAACCTCCGGACCATTCTCACGACTCACGCGAGACAATGAGAGTTCATGTGAACTATGCCTCAAGGTTGCTTCAATTCGAAAAGTATACTAAATATCCAAAAGAACAACTTACTGTATTACTTTTCGATGGATACGGATGAAGGACGGGAGATTTCTCACCTGTGTCTTTATCCCGAGTTGATGCAACCTCCGGACCATTCTCACGACTCACGCGAGACAATGAGAGTTCGTGTGAACTATGCCTCAAGGTTGCTTCAATTCGAAAAGTATAGCAAATATCCAAACGGACAGTTTACTGTATTACTTTTCGATGGATAAGGATGAAGGACGGAAGATTTCTCACGTGCATCTTTATCCCGAGTTGACGCAACCTTCGGACCATTCTTACGACGCACGCGAGATAATGAGAGTTCATGTGAACCATGCCTCAAGGTTGCTTCAATTCGAAAAGTAAAATATCCAAACGGACATTTTACTGTATTACTTTTCGATGGATAAGGATGAAGGACGGGAGATTTCTCACCTGTGTCTGTATCCCGAGTTGATGCAACCTCCGGACCATTCTCACGTCTCACGCGAGACAATGAGAGTTCATGTGAACCATGCGTCAAGGTTGCTTCAATTCGAAAAGTATAGCAAATATCCAAACGGACAGTTTACTGTATTACTTTTCGATGGATAAGGATGAAGGACGGGAGATTTCTCACCTGTATCTTTATCCCGAGTTGATGCAACATCCGGACCATTCTCACGACTCACGCGAGACAATGAGAGTTCATGTGAACTATGCCTCAAGGTTGCTTCAATTCGAAAAGTATACTAAATATCCAAAAAAACAACTTACTGTATTACTTTTCGATGGATACGGATGAAGGACGGGAGATTTCTCACCTGTGTCTTTATCCCGAGTTGATGCAACCTCCGGACCATTCTCACGACTCACGCGAGACAATGAGAGTTCATGTGAACTATACCTCAAGGTTGCTTCAATTCGAAAAGTATAGCAAATATCAAAACGGACAGTTTACTGTATTACTTTTCTATGGATAAGGATGAAGGACGGGAGATTTCTCACCTGTGTCTTTATCCCGAGTTGATGCAACCTCCGGACCATTCTCACGACTCACGCGAGACAATGAGAGTTCATGTGAACTATACCTCAAGGTTGCTTCAATTCGAAAAGTATACTAAATATCCAAAAGAACAACTTACTGTATTACTTTTCGATGGATACGGATGAAGGACGGGAGATTTCTCACCTGTGTCTTTATCCCGAGTTGATGCAACCTCCGGACCATTCTCACGACTCACGCGAGACAATGAGAGTTCGTGTGAACTATGCCTCATGGTTGCTTCAATTCGAAAAGTATAGCAAATATCCAAACGGACAGTTTACTATATTACTTTTCGATGGATAAGGATGAAGGACGGAAGATTTCTCACGTGCATCTTTATCCCGAGTTGATGCAACCTCCGGACCATTCTTACGACTCACGCGAGACAATGAGAGTCCATGTGAACCATGCCTCAAGGTTGCTTCAATTCGAAAAGTATAGCAAATATCCAAACGGACAGTTTACTGTCTTACTTTTCGATGGATAAGGATGAAGGACGGGAGATTTCTCACCTGTATCTTTATCCCGAGTTGATGCAACATCCGGACCATTCTCACGACGCACGCGAGACAATGAGAGTTCATGTGAACCATGCCTCAAGGTTGCTTCAATTCGAAAAGTATACTCAATATCCAAAAGGACAGTTTACTGTATTACTTTTCGATGGATACGGATAAAGGACGGGAGATTTCTCACCTGTGTCTTTATCCCGAGTTGATGCAACCTCCGGACCATTCTCACGACTCACGCGAGACAATGAGAGTTCATGTGAACTATGCCTCAAGGTTGCTTCAATTCGAAAAGTATACTAAATATCCAAAAGAACAACTTACTGTATTACTTTTCGATGGATACGGATGAAGGACGGGAGATTTCTCACCTGTGTCTTTATCCCGAGTTGATGCAACCTCCGGACCATTCTCACGACTCACGCGAGACAATGAGAGTTCGTGTGAACTATGCCTCAAGGTTGCTTCAATTCGAAAAGTATAGCAAATATCCAAACGGACAGTTTACTGTATTACTTTTCGATGGATAAGGATGAAGGACGGAAGATTTCTCACGTGCATCTTTATCCCGAGTTGACGCAACCTTCGGACCATTCTTACGACGCACGCGAGATAATGAGAGTTCATGTGAACCATGCCTCAAGGTTGCTTCAATTCGAAAAGTATACTAAATATCCAAAAGAACAACTTACTGTATTACTTTTCGATGGATACGGATGAAGGACGGGAGATTTCTCAGCTGTGTCTTTATCCCGAGTTGATGCAACCTCCGGACCATTCTCACGACTCACGCGAGACAATGAGATTTCATGTGAACCATGCCTCAAGGTTGCTTCAATTCGAAAAGTATAGCAAATATCCAAACGGACAGTTTACTGTCTTACTTTTCGATGGATAAGGATGAAGGACGGGAGATTTCTCACCTGTATCTTTATCCCGAGTTGATGCAACATCCGGACCATTCTCACGACGCACGCGAGACAATGAGAGTTCATGTGAACCATGCCTCAAGGTTGCTTCAATTCGAAAAGTATACTCAATATCCAAAAGGACAGTTTACTGTATTACTTTTCGATGGATACGGATAAAGGACGGGAGATTTCTCACCTGTGTCTTTATCCCGAGTTGATGCAACCTCCGGACCATTCTCACGACTCACGCGAGACAATGAGAGTTCATGTGAACTATGCCTCAAGGTTGCTTCAATTCGAAAAGTATACTAAATATCCAAAAGAACAACTTACTGTATTACTTTTCGATGGATACGGATGAAGGACGGGAGATTTCTCACCTGTGTCTTTATCCCGAGTTGATGCAACCTCCGGACCATTCTCACGACTCACGCGAGACAATGAGAGTTCGTGTGAACTATGCCTCAAGGTTGCTTCAATTCGAAAAGTATAGCAAATATCCAAACGGACAGTTTACTGTATTACTTTTCGATGGATAAGGATGAAGGACGGAAGATTTCTCACGTGCATCTTTATCCCGAGTTGACGCAACCTTCGGACCATTCTTACGACGCACGCGAGATAATGAGAGTTCATGTGAACCATGCCTCAAGGTTGCTTCAATTCGAAAAGTATACTAAATATCCAAAAGAACAACTTACTGTATTACTTTTCGATGGATACGGATGAAGGACGGGAGATTTCTCACCTGTATCTTTATCCCGAGTTGAAGCAACCTCCGGACCATTCTCACGACTCACGCGAGACAATGAGAGTTCATGTGAACTATGCCTCAAGGTTGCTTCAATTCGAAAAGTATACTAAATATCCAAACGGACAGTTTACTGTATTACTTTTCGATGGATAAGGATGAAGGACGGGAGATTTCTCACCTGTATCTTTATCCCGAGTTGACGCAACTTTCGCACCATTCTTACAACTCACGCGAGACAATGAGAGTTCATGTGAACCATGCCTCAAGGTTGCTTCAATTCGAAAAGTATAGCAAATATCCAAACGGACAGTTTACTGTATTACTTTTCGATGGATAAGGATGAAGGACGGGAGATTTCTCACCTGTATCTTTATCCCGAGTTGACGCAACTTTCGCACCATTCTCACGACTCACGCGAGACAATGAGAGTTCATGTGAACTATGCCTCAAGGTTGCTTCAATTCGAAAAGTATACTTAATATCCAAACGGACAGTTTACTGTATTACTTTTCGATGGATAAGGATGAAGGACGGGAGATTTCTCACCTGTATCTTTATCCCGAGTTGACGCAACCTTCGGACCATTCTTACAACTCACGCGAGACAATAAGAGTTCATGTGAACCATGCCTCAAGGTTGCTTCAATTCGAAAAGTATAGCAAATATCCAAACGGACAGTTTACTGTCTTACTTTTCGATGGATAAGGATGAAGGACGGGAGATTTCTCACCTGTATCTTTATCCCGAGTTGATGCAACATCCGGACCATTCTCACGACGCACGCGAGACAATGAGAGTTCATGTGAACCATGCCTCAAGGTTGCTTCAATTCGAAAAGTATACTCAATATCCAAAAGGACAGTTTACTGTATTACTTTTCGATGGATACGGATAAAGGACGGGAGATTTCTCACCTGTGTCTTTATCCCGAGTTGATGCAACCTCCGGACCATTCTCACGACTCACGCGAGACAATGAGAGTTCATGTGAATTATGCCTCAAGGTTGCTTCAATTCGAAAAGTATACTAAATATCCAAACGGACAGTTTACTGTATTACTTTTCGATGGATAAGGATGAAGGACGGGAGATTTCTCACCTGTATCTTTATCCCGAGTTGACGCAACCTTCGCACCATTCTTACAACTCACGCGAGACAATGAGAGTTCATGTGAACCATGCCTCAAGGTTGCTTCAATTCGAAAAGTATAGCAAATATCCAAACGGACAGTTTACTGTATTACTTTTCGATGGATAAGGATGAAGGACGGGAGATTTCTCACCTGTGTCTTTATCCCGAGTTGATGCAACCTCCGGACCATTCTCACGACTCACGCGAGACAATGAGAGTTCATGTGAACTATGCCTCAAGGTTGCTTCAATTCGAAAAGTATACTAAATATCCAAAAGAACAACTTACTGTATTACTTTTCGATGGATACGGATGAAGGACGGGAGATTTCTCACCTGTGTCTTTATCCCGAGTTGATGCAACCTCCGGACCATTCTCACGACTCACGCGAGACAATGAGAGTTCGTGTGAACTATGCCTCAAGGTTGCTTCAATTCGAAAAGTATAGCAAATATCCAAACGGACAGTTTACTGTATTACTTTTCGATGGATAAGGATGAAGGACGGAAGATTTCTCACGTGCATCTTTATCCCGAGTTGACGCAACCTTCGGACCATTCTTACGACGCACGCGAGATAATGAGAGTTCATGTGAACCATGCCTCAAGGTTGCTTCAATTCGAAAAGTAAAATATCCAAACGGACATTTTACTGTATTACTTTTCGATGGATAAGGATGAAGGACGGGAGATTTCTCACCTGTGTCTGTATCCCGAGTTGATGCAACCTCCGGACCATTCTCACGACTCACGCGAGACAATGAGAGTTCATGTGAACCATGCGTCAAGGTTGCTTCAATTCGAAAAGTATAGCAAATATCCAAACGGACAGTTTACTGTATTACTTTTCGATGGATAAGGATGAAGGACGGGAGATTTCTCACCTGTATCTTTATCCCGAGTTGATGCAACATCCGGACCATTCTCACGACTCACGCGAGACAATGAGAGTTCATGTGAACTATGCCTCAAGGTTGCTTCAATTCGAAAAGTATACTAAATATCCAAAAAAACAACTTACTGTATTACTTTTCGATGGATACGGATGAAGGACGGGAGATTTCTCACCTGTGTCTTTATCCCGAGTTGATGCAACCTCCGGACCATTCTCACGACTCACGCGAGACAATGAGAGTTCATGTGAACTATGCCTCAAGGTTGCTTCAATTCGAAAAGTATACTAAATATCCAAACGGACAGTTTACTGTATTACTTTTCGATGGATAAGGATGAAGGACGGGAGATTTCTCACCTGTATCTTTATCCCGAGTTGACGCAACTTTCGCACCATTCTTACAACTCACGCGAGACAATGAGAGTTCATGTGAACCATGCCTCAAGGTTGCTTCAATTCGAAAAGTATAGCAAATATCCAAACGGACAGTTTACTGTATTACTTTTCGATGGATAAGGATGAAGGACGGGAGATTTCTCACCTGTGTCTTTATCCCGAGTTGATGCAACCTCCGGACCATTCTCACGACTCACGCGAGACAATGAGAGTTCATGTGAACTATGCCTCAAGGTTGCTTCAATTCGAAAAGTATACTAAATATCCAAAAGAACAACTTACTGTATTACTTTTCGATGGATACGGATGAAGGACGGAAGATTTCTCACGTGCATCTTTATCCCGAGTTGATGCAACCTCCGGACCATTCTTACGACTCACGCGAGACAATGAGAGTTCATGTGAACCATGCGTCAAGGTTGCTTCAATTCGAAAAGTATAGCAAATATCCAAACGGACAGTTTACTGTATTACTTTTCGATGGATAAGGATGAAGGACGGGAGATTTCTCACCTGTATCTTTATCCCGAGTTGATGCAACATCCGGACCATTCTCACGACTCACGCGAGACAATGAGAGTTCATGTGAACTATGCCTCAAGGTTGCTTCAATTCGAAAAGTATACTAAATATCCAAAAAAACAACTTACTGTATTACTTTTCGATGGATACGGATGAAGGACGGGAGATTTCTCACCTGTGTCTTTATCCCGAGTTGATGCAACCTCCGGACCATTCTCACGACTCACGCGAGACAATGAGAGTTCATGTGAACTATGCCTCAAGGTTGCTTCAATTCGAAAAGTATACTAAATATCCAAACGGACAGTTTACTGTATTACTTTTCGATGGATAAGGATGAAGGACGGGAGATTTCTCACCTGTATCTTTATCCCGAGTTGACGCAACTTTCGCACCATTCTTACAACTCACGCGAGACAATGAGAGTTCATGTGAACCATGCCTCAAGGTTGCTTCAATTCGAAAAGTATAGCAAATATCCAAACGGACAGTTTACTGTATTACTTTTCGATGGATAAGGATGAAGGACGGGAGATTTCTCACCTGTGTCTTTATCCCGAGTTGATGCAACCTCCGGACCATTCTCACGACTCACGCGAGACAATGAGAGTTCATGTGAACTATGCCTCAAGGTTGCTTCAATTCGAAAAGTATACTAAATATCCAAAAGAACAACTTACTGTATTACTTTTCGATGGATACGGATGAAGGACGGAAGATTTCTCACGTGCATCTTTATCCCGAGTTGATGCAACCTCCGGACCATTCTTACGACTCACGCGAGACAATGAGAGTTCATGTGAACCATGCCTCAAGGTTGCTTCAATTCGAAAAGTATAGCAAATATCCAAACGGACAGTTTACTGTATTAATTTGCGATGGATAAGGATGAAGGACGGGAGATTTCTCACCTGTATCTTTATCCCGAGTTGACGCAACCTTCGGACCATTCTTACGACTCACGCGAGACAATGAGAGTTCATGTGAACCATGCCTCAAGGTTGCTTCAATTCGACAAGTATACTCAATATCCAAAAGGACAGTTTACTGTATTACTTTTCGATGGATAAGGATGAAGGACGGGAGATTTCTCACCTGTGTCTTTATCCCGAGTTGATGCAACCTCCGGACCATTCTCACGACTCACGCGAGACAATGAGAGTTCATGTGAACTATGCCTCAAGGTTGCTTCAATTCGAAAAGTATACTAAATATCCAAACGGACAGTTTACTGTATTACTTTTCGATGGATAAGGATGAAGGACGGGAGATTTCTCACCTGTATCTTTATCCCGAGTTGAAGCAACCTTCGGACCATTCTTACAACTCACGCTAGACAATGAGAGTTCATGTGAACCATGCCTCAAGGTTGCTTCAATTCGAAAAGTATAGCAAATATCCAAACGGACAGTTTACTGTATTACTTTTCGATGGATAAGGATGAAGGACGGGAGATTTCTCACCTGTATCTTTATCCCGAGTTGATGCAACATCCGGACCATTCTCACGACGCACGCGAGAGAATGAGAGTTCATGTGAACCATGCCTCAAGGTTGCTTCAATTCGAAAAGTATACTCAATATCCAAAAGGACAGTTTACTGTATTACTTTTCGATGGATAAGGATGAAGGACGGGAGATTTCTCACCTGTGTCTTTATCCCGAGTTGATGCAACCTCCGGACCATTCTCACGACTCACGCGAGACAATGAGAGTTCATGTGAACTATGCCTCAAGGTTGCTTCAATTCGAAAAGTATAGCAAATATCCAAACGGACAGTTTACTGTATTACTTTTCGATGGATAAGGATGAAGGACGGGAGATTTCTCACCTGTATCTTTCTCCCGAGTTGAAGCAACCTTCGGACCATTCTAACAACTCACGCTAGACAATGAGAGTTCATGTGAACCATGCCTCAAGGTTGCTTCAATTCGAAAAGTATAGCAAATATCCAAACGGACAGTTTACTGTATTACTTTTCGATGGATAAGGATGAAGGACGGGAGATTTCTCACCTGTATCTTTATCCCGAGTTGATGCAACATCCGGACCATTCTCACGACGCACGCGAGAGAATGAGAGTTCATGTGAACCATGCCTCAAGGTTGCTTCAATTCGAAAAGTATACTCAATATCAAAAAGGACAGTTTACTGTATTACTTTTCGATAGATAAGGATGAAGGACGGGAGATTTCTCACCTGTGTCTTTATCCCGAGTTGATGCAACCTCCGGACCATTCTCACGACTCACGCGAGACAATGAGAGTTCGTGTGAACTATGCCTCAAGGTTGCTTCAATTCGAAAAGTATAGCAAATATCCAAAAGGACAGTTTACTGTATTACTTTTCGATGGATACGGATAAAGGACGGGAGATTTCTCACCTGTGTCTTTATCCCGAGTTGATGCAACCTCCGGACCATTCTCACGACTCACGCGAGACAATGAGAGTTCATGTGAACTATGCCTCAAGGTTGCTTCAATTCGAAAAGTATACTAAATATCCAAACGGACAGTTTACTGTATTACTTTTCGATGGATAAGGATGAAGGACGGGAGATTTCTCACCTGTATCTTTATCCCGAGTTGACGCAACCTTCGCACCATTCTTACAACTCACGCGAGACAATGAGAGTTCATGTGAACCATGCCTCAAGGTTGCTTCAATTCGAAAAGTATAGCAAATATCCAAACGGACAGTTTACTGTATTACTTTTCGATGGATACGGATGAAGGACGGGAGATTTCTCACTTGTGTCTTTATCCCGAGTTGATGCAACCTCCGGACCATTCTTACGACTCACGCGAGACAATGAGAGTTCATGTGAACCATGCCTCAAGGTTGCTTCAATTCGAAAAGTATAGCAAATATCCAAAAGGACAGTTTACTGTATTACTTTTCGATGGATAAGGATGAAGGACGGGAGATTTCTCACCTGTATCTTTATCCCGAGTTGAAGCAACCTTCGGACCATTCTTACAACTCACGCTAGACAATGAGAGTTCATGTGAACCATGCCTCAAAGTTGCTTCAATTCGAAAAGTATAGCAAATATCCAAACGGACAGTTTACTGTATTACTTTTCGATGGATAAGGATGAAGGACGGGAGATTTCTCACCTGTATCTTTATCCCGAGTTGATGCAACATCCGGACCATTCTCACGACGCACGCGAGAGAATGAGAGTTCATGTGAACCATGCCTCAAGGTTGCTTCAATTCGAAAAGTATACTCAATATCCAAAAGGACAGTTTACTGTATTACTTTTCGATGGATAAGGATGAAGGACGGGAGATTTCTCACCTGTGTCTTTATCCCGAGTTGATGCAACCTCCGGACCATTCTCACGACTCACGCGAGACAATGAGAGTTCATGTGAACTATGCCTCAAGGTTGCTTCAATTCGAAAAGTATACTTAATATCCAAACGGACAGTTTACTGTATTACTTTTCGATGGATAAGGATGAAGGACGGGAGATTTCTCACCTGTATCTTTATCCCGAGTTGACGCAACCTTCGGACCATTCTTACAACTCACGCGAGACAATAAGAGTTCATGTGAACCATGCCTCAAGGTTGCTTCAATTCGAAAAGTATAGCAAATATCCAAACGGACAGTTTACTGTCTTACTTTTCGATGGATAAGGATGAAGGACGGGAGATTTCTCACCTGTATCTTTATCCCGAGTTGATGCAACATCCGGACCATTCTCACGACGCACGCGAGACAATGAGAGTTCATGTGAACCATGCCTCAAGGTTGCTTCAATTCGAAAAGTATACTCAATATCCAAAAGGACAGTTTACTGTATTACTTTTCGATGGATACGGATAAAGGACGGGAGATTTCTCACCTGTGTCTTTATCCCGAGTTGATGCAACCTCCGGACCATTCTCACGACTCACGCGAGACAATGAGAGTTCATGTGAACTATGCCTCAAGGTTGCTTCAATTCGAAAAGTATACTAAATATCCAAACGGACAGTTTACTGTATTACTTTTCGATGGATAAGGATGAAGGACGGGAGATTTCTCACCTGTATCTTTATCCCGAGTTGAAGCAACCTTCGCACCATTCTTACAACTCACGCGAGACAATGAGAGTTCATGTGAACCATGCCTCAAGGTTGCTTCAATTCGAAAAGTATAGCAAATATCCAAACGGACAGTTTACTGTATTACTTTTCGATGGATAAGGATGAAGGACGGGAGATTTCTCACCTGTGTCTTTATCCCGAGTTGATGCAACCTCCGGACCATTCTCACGACTCACGCGAGACAATGAGAGTTCATGTGAACTATGCCTCAAGGTTGCTTCAATTCGAAAAGTATACTAAATATCCAAAAGAACAACTTACTGTATTACTTTTCGATGGATACGGATGAAGGACGGGAGATTTCTCACCTGTGTCTTTATCCCGAGTTGATGCAACCTCCGGACCATTCTCACGACTCACGCGAGACAATGAGAGTTCGTGTGAACTATGCCTCAAGGTTGCTTCAATTCGAAAAGTATAGCAAATATCCAAACGGACAGTTTACTGTATTACTTTTCGATGGATAAGGATGAAGGACGGAAGATTTCTCACGTGCATCTTTATCCCGAGTTGACGCAACCTTCGGACCATTCTTACGACGCACGCGAGATAATGAGAGTTCATGTGAACCATGCCTCAAGGTTGCTTCAATTCGAAAAGTAAAATATCCAAACGGACATTTTACTGTATTACTTTTCGATGGATAAGGATGAAGGACGGGAGATTTCTCACCTGTGTCTGTATCCCGAGTTGATGCAACCTCCGGACCATTCTCACGTCTCACGCGAGACAATGAGAGTTCATGTGAACCATGCCTCAAGGTTGCTTCAATTCGAAAAGTATAGAAAATATCCAAACGGACATTTTACTGTATTACTTTTCGATGGATAAGGATGAAGGACGGGAGATTTCTCACCTGTATCTTTATCCCGAGTTGATGCAACATCCGGACCATTCTCACGACTCACGCGAGACAATGAGAGTTCATGTGAACTATGCCTCAAGGTTGCTTCAATTCGAAAAGTATACTAAATATCCAAAAAAACAACTTACTGTATTACTTTTCGATGGATACGGATGAAGGACGGGAGATTTCTCACCTGTGTCTTTATCCCGAGTTGATGCAACCTCCGGACCATTCTCACGACTCACGCGAGACAATGAGAGTTCATGTGAACTATGCCTCAAGGTTGCTTCAATTCGAAAAGTATACTAAATATCCAAACGGACAGTTTACTGTATTACTTTTCGATGGATAAGGATGAAGGACGGGAGATTTCTCACCTGTATCTTTATCCCGAGTTGACGCAACTTTCGCACCATTCTTACAACTCACGCGAGACAATGAGAGTTCATGTGAACCATGCCTCAAGGTTGCTTCAATTCGAAAAGTATAGCAAATATCCAAACGGACAGTTTACTGTATTACTTTTCGATGGATAAGGATGAAGGACGGGAGATTTCTCACCTGTGTCTTTATCCCGAGTTGATGCAACCTCCGGACCATTCTCACGACTCACGCGAGACAATGAGAGTTCATGTGAACTATGCCTCAAGGTTGCTTCAATTCGAAAAGTATACTAAATATCCAAAAGAACAACTTACTGTATTACTTTTCGATGGATACGGATGAAGGACGGAAGATTTCTCACGTGCATCTTTATCCCGAGTTGATGCAACCTCCGGACCATTCTTACGACTCACGCGAGACAATGAGAGTTCATGTGAACCATGCGTCAAGGTTGCTTCAATTCGAAAAGTATAGCAAATATCCAAACGGACAGTTTACTGTATTACTTTTCGATGGATAAGGATGAAGGACGGGAGATTTCTCACCTGTATCTTTATCCCGAGTTGATGCAACATCCGGACCATTCTCACGACTCACGCGAGACAATGAGAGTTCATGTGAACTATGCCTCAAGGTTGCTTCAATTCGAAAAGTATACTAAATATCCAAAAAAACAACTTACTGTATTACTTTTCGATGGATACGGATGAAGGACGGGAGATTTCTCACCTGTGTCTTTATCCCGAGTTGATGCAACCTCCGGACCATTCTCACGACTCACGCGAGACAATGAGAGTTCATGTGAACTATGCCTCAAGGTTGCTTCAATTCGAAAAGTATACTAAATATCCAAACGGACAGATTACTGTATTACTTTTCGATGGATAAGGATGAAGGACGGGAGATTTCTCACCTGTATCTTTATCCCGAGTTGACGCAACCTTCGCACCATTCTTACTACTCACGCGAGACAATGAGAGTTCATGTGAACCATGCCTCAAGGTTGCTTCAATTCGAAAAGTATAGCAAATATCCAAACGGACAGTTTACTGTATTACTTTTCGATGGATAAGGATGAAGGACGGGAGATTTCTCACCTGTGTCTTTATCCCGAGTTGATGCAACCTCCGGACCATTCTCACGACTCACGCGAGACAATGAGAGTTCATGTGAACTATGCCTCAAGGTTGCTTCAATTCGAAAAGTATACTAAATATCCAAAAGAACAACTTACTGTATTACTTTTCGATGGATACGGATGAAGGACGGAAGATTTCTCACGTGCATCTTTATCCCGAGTTGATGCAACCTCCGGACCATTCTTACGACTCACGCGAGACAATGAGAGTTCATGTGAACCATGCCTCAAGGTTGCTTCAATTCGAAAAGTATAGCAAATATCCAAACGGACAGTTTACTGTATTAATTTGCGATGGATAAGGATGAAGGACGGGAGATTTCTCACCTGTATCTTTATCCCGAGTTGACGCAACCTTCGGACCATTCTTACGACTCACGCGAGACAATGAGAGTTCATGTGAACCATGCCTCAAGGTTGCTTCAATTCGACAAGTATACTCAATATCCAAAAGGACAGTTTACTGTATTACTTTTCGGTGGATAAGGATGAAGGACGGGAGATTTCTCACCTGTGTCTTTATCCCGAGTTGATGCAACCTCCGGACCATTCTCACGACTCACGCGAGACAATGAGAGTTCATGTGAACTATGCCTCAAGGTTGCTTCAATTCGAAAAGTATACTAAATATCCAAACGGACAGTTTACTGTATTACTTTTCGATGGATAAGGATGAAGGACGGGAGATTTCTCACCTGTATCTTTATCCCGAGTTGAAGCAACCTTCGGACCATTCTTACAACTCACGCTAGACAATGAGAGTTCATGTGAACCATGCCTCAAGGTTGCTTCAATTCGAAAAGTATAGCAAATATCCAAACGGACAGTTTACTGTATTACTTTTCGATGGATAAGGATGAAGGACGGGAGATTTCTCACCTGTATCTTTATCCCGAGTTGATGCAACATCCGGACCATTCTCACGACGCACGCGAGAGAATGAGAGTTCATGTGAACCATGCCTCAAGGTTGCTTCAATTCGAAAAGTATACTCAATATCCAAAAGGACAGTTTACTGTATTACTTTTCGATGGATAAGGATGAAGGACGGGAGATTTCTCACCTGTGTCTTTATCCCGAGTTGATGCAACCTCCGGACCATTCTCACGACTCACGCGAGACAATGAGAGTTCATGTGAACTATGCCTCAAGGTTGCTTCAATTCGAAAAGTATAGCAAATATCCAAACGGACAGTTTACTGTATTACTTTTCGATGGATAAGGATGAAGGACGGGAGATTTCTCACCTGTATCTTTATCCCGAGTTGAAGCAACCTTCGGACCATTCTTACAACTCACGCTAGACAATGAGAGTTCATGTGAACCATGCCTCAAGGTTGCTTCAATTCGAAAAGTATAGCAAATATCCAAACGGACAGTTTACTGTATTACTTTTCGATGGATAAGGATGAAGGACGGGAGATTTCTCACCTGTATCTTTATCCCGAGTTGATGCAACATCCGGACCATTCTCACGACGCACGCGAGAGAATGAGAGTTCATGTGAACCATGCCTCAAGGTTGCTTCAATTCGAAAAGTATACTCAATATCAAAAAGGACAGTTTACTGTATTACTTTTCGATAGATAAGGATGAAGGACGGGAGATTTCTCACCTGTGTCTTTATCCCGAGTTGATGCAACCTCCGGACCATTCTCACGACTCACGCGAGACAATGAGAGTTCATGTGAACTATGCCTCAAGGTTGCTTCAATTCGAAAAGTATAGCAAATATCCAAAAGGACAGTTTACTGTATTACTTTTCGATGGATACGGATAAAGGACGGGAGATTTCTCACCTGTGTCTTTATCCCGAGTTGATGCAACCTCCGGACCATTCTCACGACTCACGCGAGACAATGAGAGTTCATGTGAACTATGCCTCAAGGTTGCTTCAATTCGAAAAGTATACTAAATATCCAAACGGACAGTTTACTGTATTACTTTTCGATGGATAAGGATGAAGGACGGGAGATTTCTCACCTGTATCTTTATCCCGAGTTGACGCAACCTTCGCACCATTCTTACAACTCACGCGAGACAATGAGAGTTCATGTGAACCATGCCTCAAGGTTGCTTCAATTCGAAAAGTATAGCAAATATCCAAACGGACAGTTTACTGTATTACTTTTCGATGGATACGGATGAAGGACGGGAGATTTCTCACTTGTGTCTTTATCCCGAGTTGATGCAACCTCCGGACCATTCTTACGACTCACGCGAGACAATGAGAGTTCATGTGAACCATGCCTCAAGGTTGCTTCAATTCGAAAAGTATAGCAAATATCCAAACGGACAGTTTACTGTATTACTTTGCGATGGATAAGGATGAAGGACGGGAGATTTCTCACCTGTATCTTTATCCCGAGTTGAAGCAACCTTCGGACCATTCTTACAACTCACGCTAGACAATGAGAGTTCATGTGAACCATGCCTCAAAGTTGCTTCAATTCGAAAAGTATAGCAAATATCCAAACGGACAGTTTACTGTATTACTTTTCGATGGATAAGGATGAAGGACGGGAGATTTCTCACCTGTATCTTTATCCCGAGTTGATGCAACATCCGGACCATTCTCACGACGCACGCGAGAGAATGAGAGTTCATGTGAACCATGCCTCAAGGTTGCTTCAATTCGAAAAGTATACTCAATATCCAAAAGGACAGTTTACTGTATTACTTTTCGATGGATAAGGATGAAGGACGGGAGATTTCTCACCTGTGTCTTTATCCCGAGTTGATGCAACCTCCGGACCATTCTCACGACTCACGCGAGACAATGAGAGTTCATGTGAACTATGCCTCAAGGTTGCTTCAATTCGAAAAGTATACTTAATATCCAAACGGACAGTTTACTGTATTACTTTTCGATGGATAAGGATGAAGGACGGGAGATTTCTCACCTGTATCTTTATCCCGAGTTGACGCAACCTTCGGACCATTCTTACAACTCACGCGAGACAATAAGAGTTCATGTGAACCATGCCTCAAGGTTGCTTCAATTCGAAAAGTATAGCAAATATCCAAACGGACAGTTTACTGTCTTACTTTTCGATGGATAAGGATGAAGGACGGGAGATTTCTCACCTGTATCTTTATCCCGAGTTGATGCAACATCCGGACCATTCTCACGACGCACGCGAGACAATGAGAGTTCATGTGAACCATGCCTCAAGGTTGCTTCAATTCGAAAAGTATACTCAATATCCAAAAGGACAGTTTACTGTATTACTTTTCGATGGATACGGATAAAGGACGGGAGATTTCTCACCTGTGTCTTTATCCCGAGTTGATGCAACCTCCGGACCATTCTCACGACTCACGCGAGACAATGAGAGTTCATGTGAACTATGCCTCAAGGTTGCTTCAATTCGAAAAGTATACTAAATATCCAAACGGACAGTTTACTGTATTACTTTTCGATGGATAAGGATGAAGGACGGGAGATTTCTCACCTGTATCTTTATCCCGAGTTGACGCAACCTTCGCACCATTCTTACAACTCACGCGAGACAATGAGAGTTCATGTGAACCATGCCTCAAGGTTGCTTCAATTCGAAAAGTATAGCAAATATCCAAACGGACAGTTTACTGTATTACTTTTCGATGGATAAGGATGAAGGACGGGAGATTTCTCACCTGTGTCTTTATCCCGAGTTGATGCAACCTCCGGACCATTCTCACGACTCACGCGAGACAATGAGAGTTCATGTGAACTATGCCTCAAGGTTGCTTCAATTCGAAAAGAATACTAAATATCCAAAAGAACAACTTACTGTATTACTTTTCGATGGATACGGATGAAGGACGGGAGATTTCTCACCTGTGTCTTTATCCCGAGTTGATGCAACCTCCGGACCATTCTCACGACTCACGCGAGACAATGCGAGTTCGTGTGAACTATGCCTCAAGGTTGCTTCAATTCGAAAAGTATAGCAAATATCCAAACGGACAGTTTACTGTATTACTTTTCGATGGATAAGGATGAAGGACGGAAGATTTCTCACGTGCATCTTTATCCCGAGTTGACGCAACCTTCGGACCATTCTTACGACGCACGCGAGATAATGAGAGTTCATGTGAACCATGCCTCAAGGTTGCTTCAATTCGAAAAGTAAAATATCCAAACGGACATTTTACTGTATTACTTGTCGATGGATAAGGATGAAGGACGGGAGATTTCTCACCTGTGTCTGTATCCCGAGTTGATGCAACCTCCGGACCATTCTCACGTCTCACGCGAGACAATGAGAGTTCATGTGAACCATGCGTCAAGGTTGCTTCAATTCGAAAAGTATAGCAAATATCCAAACGGACAGTTTACTGTATTACTTTTCGATGGATAAGGATGAAGGACGGGAGATTTCTCACCTGTATCTTTATCCCGAGTTGATGCAACATCCGGACCATTCTCACGACTCACGCGAGACAATGAGAGTTCATGTGAACTATGCCTCAAGGTTGCTTCAATTCGAAAAGTATACTAAATATCCAAAAAAACAACTTACTGTATTACTTTTCGATGGATACGGATGAAGGACGGGAGATTTCTCACCTGTGTCTTTATCCCGAGTTGATGCAACCTCCGGACCATTCTCACGACTCACGCGAGACAATGAGAGTTCATGTGAACTATGCCTCAAGGTTGCTTCAATTCGAAAAGTATACTAAATATCCAAACGGACAGTTTACTGTATTACTTTTCGATGGATAAGGATGAAGGACGGGAGATTTCTCACCTGTATCTTTATCCCGAGTTGACGCAACTTTCGCACCATTCTTACAACTCACGCGAGACAATGAGAGTTCATGTGAACCATGCCTCAAGGTTGCTTCAATTCGAAAAGTATAGCAAATATCCAAACGGACAGTTTACTGTATTACTTTTCTATGGATAAAGATGAAGGACGGGAGATTTCTCACCTGTGTCTTTATCCCGAGTTGATGCAACCTCCGGACCATTCTCACGACTCACGCGAGACAATGAGAGTTCATGTGAACTATGCCTCAAGGTTGCTTCAATTCGAAAAGTATACTAAATATCCAAAAGAACAACTTACTGTATTACTTTTCGATGGATACGGATGAAGGACGGGAGATTTCTCACCTGTGTCTTTATCCCGAGTTGATGCAACCTCCGGACCATTCTCACGACTCACGCGAGACAATGAGAGTTCTTGTGAACTATGCCTCATGGTTGCTTCAATTCGAAAAGTATAGCAAATATCCAAACGGACAGTTTACTATATTACTTTTCGATGGATAAGGATGAAGGACGGAAGATTTCTCACGTGCATCTTTATCCCGAGTTGATGCAACCTCCGGACCATTCTTACGACTCACGCGAGACAATGAGAGTTCATGTGAACCATGCCTCAAGGTTGCTTCAATTCGAAAAGTATAGCAAATATCCAAACGGACAGTTTACTGTCTTACTTTTCGATGGATAAGGATGAAGGACGGGAGATTTCTCACCTGTATCTTTATCCCGAGTTGATGCAACATCCGGACCATTCTCACGACGCACGCGAGACAATGAGAGTTCATGTGAACCATGCCTCAAGGTTGCTTCAATTCGAAAAGTATACTCAATATCCAAAAGGACAGTTTACTGTATTACTTTTCGATGGATACGGATAAAGGACGGGAGATTTCTCACCTGTGTCTTTATCCCGAGTTGATGCAACCTCCGGACCATTCTCACGACTCACGCGAGACAATGAGAGTTCATGTGAACTATGCCTCAAGGTTGCTTCAATTCGAAAAGTATACTAAATATCCAAAAGAACAACTTACTGTATTACTTTTCGATGGATACGGATGAAGGACGGGAGATTTCTCACCTGTGTCTTTATCCCGAGTTGATGCAACCTCCGGACCATTCTCACGACTCACGCGAGACAATGAGAGTTCGTGTGAACTATGCCTCAAGGTTGCTTCAATTCGAAAAGTATAGCAAATATCCAAACGGACAGTTTACTGTATTACTTTTCGATGGATAAGGATGAAGGACGGAAGATTTCTCACGTGCATCTTTATCCCGAGTTGACGCAACCTTCGGACCATTCTTACGACGCACGCGAGATAATGAGAGTTCATGTGAACCATGCCTCAAGGTTGCTTCAATTCGAAAAGTATACTAAATATCCAAAAGAACAACTTACTGTATTACTTTTCGATGGATAAGGATGAAAGACGGGAGATTTCTCACCTGTGTCTGTATCCCGAGTTGATGCAACCTCCGGACCATTCTCACGTCTCACGCGAGACAATGAGAGTTCATGTGAACTATGCCTCAAGGTTGCTTCAATTCGAAAAGTATACTAAATATCCAAACGGACAGTTTACTGTATTACTTTTCGATGGATAAGGATGAAGGACGGGAGATTTCTCACCTGTATCTTTATCCCGAGTTGACGCAACTTTCGCACCATTCTTACAACTCACGCGAGACAATGAGAGTTCATGTGAACCATGCCTCAAGGTTGCTTCAATTCGAAAAGTATAGCAAATATCCAAACGGACAGTTTACTGTATTACTTTTCTATGGATAAAGATGAAGGACGGGAGATTTCTCACCTGTGTCTTTATCCCGAGTTGATGCAACCTCCGGACCATTCTCACGACTCACGCGAGACAATGAGAGTTCATGTGAACTATGCCTCAAGGTTGCTTCAATTCGAAAAGTATACTAAATATCCAAAAGAACAACTTACTGTATTACTTTTCGATGGATACGGATGAAGGACGGGAGATTTCTCACCTGTGTCTTTATCCCGAGTTGATGCAACCTCCGGACCATTCTCACGTCTCACGCGAGACAATGAGAGTTCGTGTGAACTATGCCTCATGGTTGCTTCAATTCGAAAAGTATAGCAAATATCCAAACGGACAGTTTACTATATTACTTTTCGATGGATAAGGATGAAGGACGGAAGATTTCTCACGTGCATCTTTATCCCGAGTTGATGCAACCTCCGGACCATTCTTACGACTCACGCGAGACAATGAGAGTTCATGTGAACCATGCCTCAAGGTTGCTTCAATTCGAAAAGTATAGCAAATATCCAAACGGACAGTTTACTGTCTTACTTTTCGATGGATAAGGATGAAGGACGGGAGATTTCTCACCTGTATCTTTATCCCGAGTTGATGCAACATACGGACCATTCTCACGACGCACGCGAGACAATGAGAGTTCATGTGAACCATGCCTCAAGGTTGCTTCAATTCGAAAAGTATACTCAATATCCAAAAGGACAGTTTACTGTATTACTTTTCGATGGATACGGATAAAGGACGGGAGATTTCTCACCTGTGTCTTTATCCCGAGTTGATGCAACCTCCGGACCATTCTCACGACTCACGCGAGACAATGAGAGTTCATGTGAACTATGCCTCAAGGTTGCTTCAATTCGAAAAGTATACTAAATATCCAAAAGAACAACTTACTGTATTACTTTTCGATGGATACGGATGAAGGACGGGAGATTTCTCACCTGTGTCTTTATCCCGAGTTGATGCAACCTCCGGACCATTCTCACGACTCACGCGAGACAATGAGAGTTCTTGTGAACTATGCCTCAAGGTTGCTTCAATTCGAAAAGTATAGCAAATATCCAAACGGACAGTTTACTGTATTACTTTTCGATGGATAAGGATGAAGGACGGAAGATTTCTCACGTGCATCTTTATCCCGAGTTGACGCAACCTTCGGACCATTCTTACGACGCACGCGAGATAATGAGAGTTCATGTGAACCATGCCTCAAGGTTGCTTCAATTCGAAAAGTATACTAAATATCCAAAAGAACAACTTACTGTATTACTTTTCGATGGATACGGATGAAGGACGGGAGATTTCTCACCTGTGTCTTTATCCCGAGTTGATGCAACCTCCGGACCATTCTCACGACTCACGCGAGACAATGAGAGTTCGTGTGAACTATGCCTCAAGGTTGCTTCAATTCGAAAAGTATAGCAAATATCCAAACGGACAGTTTACTGTATTACTTTTCGATGGATAAGGATGAAGGACGGAAGATTTCTCACGTGCATCTTTATCCCGAGTTGACGCAACCTTCGGACCATTCTTACGACGCACGCGAGATAATGAGAGTTCATGTGAACCATGCCTCAAGGTTGCTTCAATTCGAAAAGTAAAATATCCAAACGGACATTTTACTGTATTACTTTTCGATGGATAAGGATGAAAGACGGGAGATTTCTCACCTGTGTCTGTATCCCGAGTTGATGCAACCTCCGGACCATTCTCACGTCTCACGCGAGACAATGAGAGTTCATGTGAACCATGCGTCAAGGTTGCTTCAATTCGAAAAGTATAGCAAATATCCAAACGGACAGTTTACTGTATTACTTTTCGATGGATAAGGATGAAGGACGGGAGATTTCTCACCTGTATCTTTCTCCCGAGTTGATGCAACATCCGGACCATTCTCACGACTCACGCGAGACAATGAGAGTTCATGTGAACTATGCCTCAAGGTTGCTTCAATTCGAAAAGTATACTAAATATCCAAAAAAACAACTTACTGTATTACTTTTCGATGGATACGGATGAAGGACGGGAGATTTCTCACCTGTGTCTTTATCCCGAGTTGATGCAACCTCCGGACCATTCTCACGACTCACGCGAGACAATGAGAGTTCATGTGAACTATGCCTCAAGGTTGCTTCAATTCGAAAAGTATACTAAATATCCAAACGGACAGTTTACTGTATTACTTTTCGATGGATAAGGATGAAGGACGGGAGATTTCTCCCCTGTATCTTTATCCCGAGTTGACGCAACTTTCGCACCATTCTTACAACTCACGCGAGACAATGAGAGTTCATGTGAACCATGCCTCAAGGTTGCTTCAATTCGAAAAGTATAGCAAATATCCAAACGGACAGTTTACTGTATTACTTTTCTATGGATAAGGATGAAGGACGGGAGATTTCTCACCTGTGTCTTTATCCCGAGTTGATGCAACCTCCGGACCATTCTCACGACTCACGCGAGACAATGAGAGTTCATGTGAACTGTGCCTCAAGGTTGCTTCAATTCGAAAAGTATACTAAATATCCAAAAGAACAACTTACTGTATTACTTTTCGATGGATACGGATGAAGGACGGGAGATTTCTCACCTGTGTCTTTATCCCGAGTTGATGCAACCTCCGGACCATTCTCACGACTCACGCGAGACAATGAGAGTTCGTGTGAACTATGCCTCATGGTTGCTTCAATTCGAAAAGTATAGCAAATATCCAAACGGACAGTTTACTATATTACTTTTCGATGGATAAGGATGAAGGACGGAAGATTTCTCACGTGCATCTTTATCCCGAGTTGATGCAACCTCCGGACCATTCTTACGACTCACGCGAGACAATGAGAGTTCATGTGAACCATGCCTCAAGGTTGCTTCAATTCGAAAAGTATAGCAAATATCCAAACGGACAGTTTACTGTCTTACTTTTCGATGGATAAGGATGAAGGACGGGAGATTTCTCACCTGTATCTTTATCCCGAGTTGATGCAACATCCGGACCATTCTCACGACGCACGCGAGACAATGAGAGTTCATGTGAACCATGCCTCAAGGTTGCTTCAATTCGAAAAGTATACTCAATATCCAAAAGGACAGTTTACTGTATTACTTTTCGATGGATACGGATAAAGGACGGGAGATTTCTCACCTGTGTCTTTATCCCGAGTTGATGCAACCTCCGGACCATTCTCACGACTCACGCGAGACAATGAGAGTTCATGTGAACTATGCCTCAAGGTTGCTTCAATTCGAAAAGTATACTAAATATCCAAAAGAACAACTTACTGTATTACTTTTCGATGGATACGGATGAAGGACGGGAGATTTCTCACCTGTGTCTTTATCCCGAGTTGATGCAACCTCCGGACCATTCTCACGACTCACGCGAGACAATGAGAGTTCGTGTGAACTATGCCTCAAGGTTGCTTCAATTCGAAAAGTATAGCAAATATCCAAACGGACAGTTTACTGTATTACTTTTCGATGGATAAGGATGAAGGACGGAAGATTTCTCACGTGCATCTTTATCCCGAGTTGACGCAACCTTCGGACCATTCTTACGACGCACGCGAGATAATGAGAGTTCATGTGAACCATGCCTCAAGGTTGCTTCAATTCGAAAAGTATACTAAATATCCAAAAGAACAACTTACTGTATTACTTTTCGATGGATACGGATGAAGGACGGGAGATTTCTCACCTGTGTCTTTATCCCGAGTTGATGCAACCTCCGGACCATTCTCACGACTCACGCGAGACAATGAGAGTTCGTGTGAACTATGCCTCAAGGTTGCTTCAATTCGAAAAGTATAGCAAATATCCAAACGGACAGTTTACTGTATTACTTTTCGATGGATAAGGATGAAGGACGGAAGATTTCTCACGTGCATCTTTATCCCGAGTTGACGCAACCTTCGGACCATTCTAACGACGCACGCGAGATAATGAGAGTTCATGTGAACCATGCCTCAAGGTTGCTTCAATTCGAAAAGTAAAATATCCAAACGGACATTTTACTGTATTACTTTTCGATGGATAAGGATGAAAGACGGGAGATTTCTCACCTGTGTCTGTATCCCGAGTTGATGCAACCTCCGGACCATTCTCACGTCTCACGCGAGACAATGAGAGTTCATGTGAACCATGCGTCAAGGTTGCTTCAATTCGAAAAGTATAGCAAATATCCAAACGGACAGTTTACTGTATTACTTTTCGATGGATAAGGATGAAGGACGGGAGATTTCTCACCTGTATCTTTCTCCCGAGTTGATGCAACATCCGGACCATTCTCACGACTCACGCGAGACAATGAGAGTTCAAGTGAACTATGCCTCAAGGTTGCTTCAATTCGAAAAGTATACTAAATATCCAAAAAAACAACTTACTGTATTACTTTTCGATGGATACGGATGAAGGACGGGAGATTTCTCACCTGTGTCTTTATCCCGAGTTGATGCAACCTCCGGACCATTCTCACGACTCACGCGAGACAATGAGAGTTCATGTGAACTATGCCTCAAGGTTGCTTCAATTCGAAAAGTATACTAAATATCCAAACGGACAGTTTACTGTATTACTTTTCGATGGATAAGGATGAAGGACGGGAGATTTCTCACCTGTATCTTTATCCCGAGTTGACGCAACTTTCGCACCATTCTTACAACTCACGCGAGACAATGAGAGTTCATGTGAACCATGCCTCAAGGTTGCTTCAATTCGAAAAGTATAGCAAATATCCAAACGGACAGTTTACTGTATTACTTTTCGATGGATAAGGATGAAGGACGGGAGATTTCTCACCTGTGTCTTTATCCCGAGTTGATGCAACCTCCGGACCATTCTCACGACTCACGCGAGACAATGAGAGTTCATGTGAACTATACCTCAAGGTTGCTTCAATTCGAAAAGTATACTAAATATCCAAAAGAACAACTTACTGTATTACTTTTCGATGGATACGGATGAAGGACGGAAGATTTCTCACGTGCATCTTTATCCCGAGTTGATGCAACCTCCGGACCATTCTTACGACTCACGCGAGACAATGAGAGTTCATGTGAACCATGCCTCAAGGTTGCTTCAATTCGAAAAGTATAGCAAATATCCAAACGGACAGTTTACTGTATTAATTTGCGATGGATAAGGATGAAGGACGGGAGATTTCTCACCTGTATCTTTATCCCGAGTTGACGCAACCTTCGGACCATTCTTACGACTCACGCGAGACAATGAGAGTTCATGTGAACCATGCCTCAAGGTTGCTTCAATTCGACAAGTATACTCAATATCCAAAAGGACAGTTTACTGTATTACTTTTCGATGGATAAGGATGAAGGACGGGAGATTTCTCACCTGTGTCTTTATCCCGAGTTGAAGCAACCTCCGGACCATTCTCACGACTCACGCGAGACAATGAGAGTTCATGTGAACTATGCCTCAAGGTTGCTTCAATTCGAAAAGTATACTAAATATCCAAACGGACAGTTTACTGTATTACTTTTCGATGGATAAGGATGAAGGACGGGAGATTTCTCACCTGTATCTTTATCCCGAGTTGAAGCAACCTTCGGACCATTCTTACAACTCACGCTAGACAATGAGAGTTCATGTGAACCATGCCTCAAGGTTGCTTCAATTCGAAAAGTATAGCAAATATCCAAACGGACAGTTTACTGTATTACTTTTCGATGGATAAGGATGAAGGACGGGAGATTTCTCACCTGTATCTTTATCCCGAGTTGATGCAACATCCGGACCATTCTCACGACGCACGCGAGAGAATGAGAGTTCATGTGAACCATGCCTCAAGGTTGCTTCAATTCGAAAAGTATACTCAATATCCAAAAGGACAGTTTACTGTATTACTTTTCGATGGATAAGGATGAAGGACGGGAGATTTCTCACCTGTGTCTTTATCCCGAGTTGATGCAACCTCCGGACCATTCTCACGACTCACGCGAGACAATGAGAGTTCATGTGAACTATGCCTCAAGGTTGCTTCAATTCGAAAAGTATAGCAAATATCCAAACGGACACTTTACTGTATTACTTTTCGATGGATAAGGATGAAGGACGGGAGATTTCTCACCTGTATCTTTATCCCGAGTTGAAGCAACCTTCGGACCATTCTTACAACTCACGCTAGACAATGAGAGTTCATGTGAACCATGCCTCAAGGTTGCTTCAATTCGAAAAGTATAGCAAATATCCAAACGGACAGTTTACTGTATTACTTTTCGATGGATAAGGATGAAGGACGGGAGATTTCTCACCTGTATCTTTATCCCGAGTTGATGCAACATCCGGACCATTCTCACGACGCACGCGAGAGAATGAGAGTTCATGTGAACCATGCCTCAAGGTTGCTTCAATTCGAAAAGTATACTCAATATCAAAAAGGACAGTTTACTGTATTACTTTTCGATAGATAAGGATGAAGGACGGGAGATTTCTCACCTGTGTCTTTATCCCGAGTTGATGCAACCTCCGGACCATTCTCACGACTCACGCGAGACAATGAGAGTTCATGTGAACTATGCCTCAAGGTTGCTTCAATTCGAAAAGTGTTGAGAATGTAGGTTAGGCGCGTTTTCATGGACGAGGCGGAATGTATTCGTCGACGAGAGACGAGTCAAGCCTGTAGGCGCATGCGCAATGAGTAGTGGGGAGAGAGCGTGGTCTCATGCCTCTTCTCTCGTCGAGGCGAACGGTTAGTTACCACGGGAAGCTTTTACGACGACACGCGTGCTAAAAGGAATTCGAAATAAAATCTTTTCTTCTGTTCATCATATGGCTGTTTTCTTTAATTGCAATAAAACAATTCTTCCCGATCCTTCCCTCCACACTAATAAGGTTCAACAGGTTATGGGCCCAGGCACATTTCCTTAAAAGAATTAGTTGTGGCAGGAAGTGGAAGAATTGCGGGAGATCGCGCGAGACACGCGGTCGGTCGCTATTTTTGGAGAACACATGGGAGTGTAGTACCGGTAGCGTGTGAGCGAGTGATTCGCATCCACGATGGCTACGGGCATCTCAGTGAAAAGTGTGAAAAATTTTGACGGGACGAATTTCCAAGGCTGGAAGGCGCAGCTCTCAGCATTATTTGTGCTAAACGGTATCTCGGAAGTTGTGAACGGCACGAGAGTAGCACCGGTGTGTGCGGCGGGAGCGGACGCGGCGGCCATTACGTTGCACGAGGCACGTCTCGAGAAATTTAAGAAAGACGATGCGTTGGCTCGGGTGCTCATCCTCACGAATTTGGAGCCGGTTCAGCAAGAAGCTGTGTTATCGTACGGAAGTGCGAAGCAAATGTGGGACAAGTTAACTCTCCTGCATGAACAGCGGACAGCATCGAACAGAAACGGGCTTCAGCAGCAGTTTTTCAAGTACGAGATGGCTGAGGGGGATACGGCAATGCAACACGTGGCGACGATCGTAAATCTGGTTGGTCGGATGAGAGATGTAGGCGTTGTGATAGAAGACGATGCGGTAATAGCAAAAATGTTGGCTAGCTTGACGCCAAGCTATGATATGCTGAGTATCGCGTGGGATTCGGTGCCCGAAGCTAATCAAACGCTGGAGAATCTACAGGAGCGGCTTGTTCGATTGGACAAGAAACGGCTGCAGAAAGAAGACGCAGTGAGTGCGTTGGCAGCAGTAAAAAAGGATCCCGGGAAGAAGAAGCCGTTAAAACCGAAGAAGGAAATCGAATGTTTCAAGTGTCATGAACTGGGACATTTTGCGCGGGAATGTAAGAATCCGCGAAAGAAGAAAAATGTCGGAAACAGGGATCGTGACAATGATTGTGCGCTGGTGGGGGAAATAGGCGCGAAACGGAGTGTGACTTCGGCGCCGGGACGCAACATCGAGTCAGTCGAGAAACAAGTGCGCGAAATAATGTCGGCCGAACGGAGAGAAATCTGGCTTGCCGACAGCGGTGCGTCGAGACACCTGACTTTCCGAAAAGACTGGCTGAGCAATTATCGACAGGCTAGAGACGGCGGCACTGTCTCGCTTGGAGATAACCAAGAGTGTGATGTTGTTGGAAACGGAACAGTTTTTGTGCAAAAATTAATTCGCGGTGAGTGGTGCGATGGACGTATTGAGAATGTACTCTACGTTCCTGATCTCAAGAAAAATTTATTTTCGATTGGCGTGTGCACCAGCAAGGGAATGAAGGCACAATTTTCCGGGAACAGCGTGGAGATCATGCACGGAGATCGAGTGGTCGCGTCTGGACAAAAACAAGAGAACGAGGTGTGCCGAATGCTGTTCAAGGTCGTGAAGAAAAGTGACGCGGACGAATCGAATGTGGCAACGACCGATTTGAGCGTGTGGCACGAGCGTCTGGGACACGTGGGGAAAAGAGCGATATGTGAGCTTGTGAAGCAGGGTCTTGTGAGTGGAATTAAACTAACGGACAAGACTGACATTTTCTGCGAACCCTGTCAATTCGGAAAAGCTCACAGAAAATCGTTTAATAAAAATCCTGAAAAAGTGAAGACTGTGCCCGGTGAAATGTTCCACACGGATGTGTGTGGACCGATGTCGGTAGAATCGATTGGTGGATCGCGGTACTTTCTGACGTTTAAGGATGACGCGAGTGGCTATCGGCACGCATATTTTCTCAAACAGAAATCGGAAGTGTTTGGGAAATTTAAAATTTTTGAGAGACTCGTCGCGAACAAGTTCGGCAGCTCAATGAAAATTCTCCGCTCGGATAATGGTCGAGAATTTTGCAATCGACAGATGGACGAATATCTTGAGTTGCGGGGAATAAAAAAAGAGACGACCGCGCCGTATACCCCAGAGCAGAATGGCAAAGCTGAACGGGACAATCGTACAATTGTGGAGAGTGCGCGCACAATGCTTCACGCGAAGAATCTGCCATTGTCTCTGTGGGCTGAGGCGGTGAACTGCGCGATATACGTGCTGAACCGAACTGTGTGGAAGACTGGTCAGGTCACACCCTACGAGATGTGGGTTGGGAAGGTTCCTGATCTTAAGCACCTGCGGATCTTTGGCTCGGAAGCGTACGCGCATGTGCCAAAGCAATTCACGAAGAAGTTTGACGCTCGGGCGAAGAAACTGATCTTTGTGGGGTATAAACAGGACTCGGCAAATTATCGTTTGTATGACCCTGAAACAAAGAAGGTAAGCGAGGCCAGGGATGTCACCTTCAACGAGAAGATTGGCAGTGTGGCGCCACCGTCGTGTGTCCGAGAAGAAGAAGAGGGAAGCGTGCTGGTAGTCCCTGAAGTTGAAGACACACCGAAAGAAGGAAGAACAGTTGTGGAGAGCGATAGCGAGGAAGAATTCGAGGACGCTCAACCGAAGCTGTCATCTGCCGAGAAGACGGACTGGGTGCCGGTGGGTGCTATCGAGACTCCTCGGACGCTGAGAAATCGGGCAAATATCAAGAAGCCCATAAGATTCAGCGCAGATGTGGTCGAGTACACTATTCCTAACACGTTTAAGGAAGCGGTGAATAGCACTGAAGCCACGCGGTGGGCAAGTGCGATAGCCGAGGAGTTCAGGGCACACGAGCAGAATGGCACGTGGTCACTCGTACCGAGGGAGCCGGAGATGAAGACAATAGACTCTAAATGGGTGTTTCGAGTGAAGACGGACGCGGACGAGAAGAATCATCGGTTCAAGGCTCGGTTGTGTGCGAGAGGATTCTTGCAGAGGGAAGGAGTCGATTTCAACGAGACGTTCGCCCCGGTCATCCGATACGATTCGCTGCGGGTGATTCTGGCAGAAGTGGCCGTGCAAGATCTCGAATTAACACAATTCGATGTGCAGACTGCATTCCTGTACGGAAAACTCGACGAGACGGTCTATATGGAAGTGCCAGAAGGACTCGACGTGGGACAGGATCAAGTGTGCAAACTCGAAAAATCATTATACGGTCTGAAACAGGCACCAAGATGCTGGAACCAGAGGTTCACAAAGTTTTTGCGCGAGTTCGAGTTTAACGAGTGTGAAGCAGATACGTGCGTGTTCGTTGGACGAGTGAAAAACGAGAAAGTGTATCTAGCATTATTTGTGGACGATGGGCTGATCGCAGCGAACACTGGAGAGACGTTAGATTTGGTTATAAGTCGGTTGAGTGCTACGTTCAATATAACGGTAGGCGATTCGAGTATGTTTGTCGGGGTTCAAATTGTACGTGATCGAGAGTGCAAGAGTTTGATAATACATCAGAGCGCGTACACAAAGAAAATAGTTGAGAAGTTCAGAATGGCTGACGCGAAGGCTGTGAGTGTGCCGGCGGATCCGCATGTGATATTAGTTCCGTACCAAGAAGGCGATGAGAAATCTAGTGATGCGCCGTATCGTGAGGCTGTAGGATCGTTGCTTTTCCTCGCGGCGGTAACGCGTCCGGACATAGCTTATGCGGTAAATTCTGCTAGTAAATATGTGAATAACCACACGGTCGAGCATTGGCGTGCGGTAAAAAGAATCTTTGCTTATCTCAACGGAACTATCGATTACGGTATTAAGTACGGAAACGGCGGTAGCGGGTCTGAGTTAGTCGGGTTCTCCGATGCAGACTATGCGGGGGACGTGGAGACGAGAAGGTCGAGGACGGGCTATGTTTTTTGCCTAGCGGACGGTGTCATCACGTGGTCGTCGCAGAGGCAAAAATTAATAACTCTCAGTACGACAGAGGCCGAGTATGTGGCAGCCTCGACGGCGGCAAGAGAGTTGATCTGGCTGCGGAAGTTGTTGTTGGATATTGGATGTCCATGTGTGGGAGAAACGACTCTGTTTGTTGACAACCAGAGTGCTATTCAGCTAGTCAGAAATCCTGTATATCATAAGAGAACAAAACACATAGACATCCATTATCACTACGTTCGAGAGAAAGCGGATGATCGGGAGCTGGTTGTGAAATATGTTCCGTCCGAAAATCAGCGTGCTGATATCTTTACAAAGGCTCTGCCAAGAGATCGTTTCAGGAAATTGCGTGAGGATATGAATCTTGTATCTGTGCATGAGAAACGCTTAAACGGCGGTAGTGTTGAGAATGTAGGTTAGGCGCGTTTTCATGGACGAGGCGGAATGTATTCGTCGACGAGAGACGAGTCAAGCCTGTAGGCGCATGCGCAATGAGTAGTGGGGAGAGAGCGTGGTCTCATGCCTCTTCTCTCGTCGAGGCGAACGGTTAGTTACCACGGGAAGCTTTTACGACGACACGCGTGCTAAAAGGAATTCGAAATAAAATCTTTTCTTCTGTTCATCATATGGCTGTTTTCTTTAATTGCAATAAAACAATTCTTCCCGATCCTTCCCTCCACACTAATAAGGTTCAACAAAAAGTATAGCAAATATCCAAAAGAACAACTTACTGTATTACTTTTCGATGGATACGTATGAAGGACGGGAGATTTCTCACCTGTGTCTTTATCCCGAGTTGATGCAACCTCCGGACCATTCTCACGACTCACGCGAGACAATGAGAGTTCGTGTGAACTATGCCTCAAGGTTGCTTCAATTCGAAAAGTATAGCAAATATCCAAACGGACAGTTTACTGTATTACTTTTCGATGGATAAGGATGAAGGACGGAAGATTTCTCACGTGTATCTTTATCCCGAGTTGACGCAACCTTCGGACCATTCTTACAACTCACGCTAGACAATGAGAGTTCATGTGAACCATGCCTCAAGGTTGCTTCAATTCGAAAAGTATAGCAAATATCCAAACGGACAGTTTACTGTATTACTTTTCGATGGATAAGTATGAAGGACGGGAGATTTCTCACCTGTATCTTTATCCCGAGTTGATGCAACATCCGGACCATTCTCACGACGCACGCGAGACGATGAGAGTTCATGTGAACCATGCCTCAAGGTTGCTTCAATTCGAAAAGTATACTCAATATCCAAAAAAACAGTTTACTGTATTACTTTTCGATGGATAATGCTGAAGGACGGGAGATTTCTCACCTGTGTCTTTATCCCGAGTTGATGCAACCTCCGGACCATTCTCACGACGCAGGCGAGACAATGAGAGTTCATGTGAACCATGCCTCAAGGTTGCTTCAATTCGAAAAGTATACTCAATATCCAAAAGGACAGTTTACTGTATTACTTTTCGATGGATAATGCTGAAGGACGGGAGATTTCTCACCTGTGTCTTTATCCCGAGTTGATGCAACCTCCGGACCATTCTCACGACGCACGCGAGACAATGAGAGTTCATGTGAACCATGCCTCAAGGTTGCTTCAATTCGAAAAGTATAGCAAATATACAAACGGACAGTTTACTGTATTACTTTTCGATGGATAAGGATGAAGGACGGAAGATTTCTCACGTGTATCTTCATCCCGAGTTGACGCAACCTTCGGACCATTCTTACGACTCACGCGAGACAATGAGAGTTCATGTGAACCATGCCTCAAGGTTGCTTCAATTCGAAAAGTAAAATATCCAAACGGACATTTTACTGTATTACTTTTCGATGGATAAGGATGAAGGACGGGAGATTTCTCACCTGTGTCTTTATCCCGAGTTGATGCAATCTCCGGACCATTCTCACGACTCACGCGAGACAATGAGAGTTCATGTGAACTATGCCTCAAGGTTGCTTCAATTCGGAAAGTATAGCAAATATCCAAACGGACAGTTTACTCTATTACTTTTCGATGGATAAGGCTGAAGGACGGGAGATTTCTCACCTGTGTCTTTATCCCGAGTTGATGCATCATCCGGACCATTCTCACGACGCGCGCGAGACAATGAGAGTTTATGTGAACCATGCCTCAAGGTTGCTTCAATTCGAAAAGTATACTAAATATCCAAAAGAACAACTTACTGTATTACTTTTCGATGGATAAGGATGAAGGACGGAAGATTTCTCACGTGTATCTTTATCCCGAGTTGACGCAACCTTCGGACCATTCTTACGACTCACGCGAGACAATGAGAGTTTATGTCTACCATGCCTCAAGGTTGCTTCAATTCGAAAAGTATACTAAATATCCAAAAGAACAACTTACTGTATTACTTTTCGATGGATAAGGATGAACGACGGGAGATTTCTCGCCTGTGTCTGTATCCCGAGTTGATGCAACCTCCGGACCATTCTCACGACGCACGCGAGACGATGAGAGTTCATGTGAACCATGCCTCAAGGTTGCTTCAATTCGAAAAGTATACTCAATATCCAAAAAAACAGTTTACTGTATTACTTTTCGATGGATAATGCTGAAGGACGGGAGATTTCTCGCCTGTGACTTTATCCCGAGTTGATGCAACCTCCGGACCATTCTCACGACGCACGCGAGACAATGGGAGTTCATGTGAACCATGCCTCAAGGTTGCTTCAATTCGAAAAGTATAGCAAATATACAAACGGACAGTTTACTGTATTACTTTTCGATGGATAAGGATGAAGGACGGAAGATTTCTCACGTGTATCTTTATCCCGAGTTGACGCAACCTTCGGACCATTCTTACGACTCACGCGAGACAATGAGAGTTCATGTGAACCATGCCTCAAGGTTGCTTCAATTCGAAAAGTAAAATATCCAAACGGACATTTTACTGTATTACTTTTCGATGGATAAGGATGAAGGACGGGAGATTTCAAACCTGTGTCTTTATCCCGAGTTGATGCAACATCCGGACCATTCTCACGACGCGCGCGAGACAATGAGAGTTTATGTGAACCATGCCTCAAGGTTGCTTCAATTCGAAAAGTATACTAAATATCCAAAAGAACAACTTACTGTTTTACTTTTCGATGGATAAGTATGAAGGACGGGAGATTTCTCACCTGTGTCTTTATCCCGAGTTGATGCAACCTCCGGACCATTCTCACGACGCACGCGAGACAATGAGAGTTCAAGTGAACTATGCCTCAAGGTTGCTTCAATTCGAAAAGTATAGCAAATATCCAAACGGACAGTTTACTCTATTACTTTTCGATGGATAAGGCTGAAGGACGGGAGATTTCTCACCTGTGTCTTTATCCCGAGTTGATGCAACCTCCGGACCATTCTCACGACTCACGCGAGACAATGAGAGTTCATGTGAACTATGCCTCAAGGTTGCTTCAATTCGGAAAGTATAGCAAATATCCAAACGGACAGTTTACTCTATTACTTTTCGATGGATAAGGCTGAAGGACGGGAGATTTCTCACCTGTGTCTTTATCCCGAGTTGATGCAACCTCCGGACCATTCTCACGACGCACGCGAGACGATGAGAATTCATGTGAACCATGCCTCAAGGTTGCTTCAATTCGAAAAGTATACTCAATATTCAAAAGGACAGTTTACTGTATTACTTTTCGATGGATACGGATGAAGGACGGGAGATTTCTCACCTGTGTCTTTATCCCGAGTTGATGCAACCTCCGGACCATTCTCACGACTCACGCGAGACAATGAGAGTTCATGTGAACTATGCCTCAAGGTTGCTTCAATTCGAAAAGTATACTAAATATCCAAACGGACAGTTTACTGTATTACTTTTCGATGGATAAGGATGAAGGACGGGAGATTTCTCACCTGTATCTTTATCCCGAGTTGACGCAACCTTCGGACCATTCTTACAACTCACGCGAGACAATGAGAGTTCATGTGAACCATGCGTCAAGGTTGCTTCAATTCGAAAAGTATAGCAAATATCCAAACGGACAGTTTACTGTATTACTTTTCGATGGATAAGGATGAAGGACGGGAGATTTCTTACCTGTATCTTTATCCCGAGTTGATGCAACATCCGGACCATTCTCACGACGCACGCGAGACAATGAGAGTTCATGTGAACCATGCCTCAAGGTTGCTTCAATTCGAAAAGTATACTCAATATCCAAAAGGACAGTTTACTGTATTACTTTTCGATGGATACGGATGAAGGACGGGAGATTTCTCACCTGTGTCTTTATCCCGAGTTGATGCAACCTCCGGACCATTCTCACGACTCACGCGAGACAATGAGAGTTCATGTGAACTATGCCTCAAGGTTGCTTCAATTCGAAAAGTATACTAAATATCCAAAAGAACAACTTACTGTATTACTTTTCGATGGATACGGATGAAGGACGGGAGATTTCTCACCTGTGTCTTTATCCCGAGTTGATGCAACCTCCGGACCATTCTCACGACTCACGCGAGACAATGAGAGTTCATGTGAACCATGCCTCAAGGTTGCTTCAATTCGAAAAGTATAGCAAATATCCAAACGGACAGTTTACTGTATTACTTTTCGATGGATAAGGATGAAGGACGGAAGATTTCTCACGTGCATCTTTATCCCGAGTTGACGCAACCTTCGGACCATTCTTACGACGCACGCGAGATAATGAGAGTTCATGTGAACCATGCCTCAAGGTTGCTTCAATTCGAAAAGTAAAATATCCAAACGGACATTTTACTGTATTACTTTTCGATGGATAAGGATGAAGGACGGGAGATTTCTCACCTGTGTCTGTATCCCGAGTTGATGCAACATCCGGACCATTCTCACGACGCGCGCGAGACAATGAGAGTTTGTATGAACCATGCCTCAAGGTTGCTTCAATTCGAAAAGTATACTAAATATCCAAAAGAACAACTTACTGTATTACTTTTCAATGGATAAGGATGAAGGACGGGAGATTTCTCACCTGTGTCTTTATCCCGAGTTGATGCAACCTCCGGACCATTCTCACGTCTCACGCGAGACAATGAGAGTTCATGTGAACTATGCCTCAAGGTTGCTTCAATTCGAAAAGTATAGCAAATATCCAAACGGACAGTTTACTCTATTACTTTTCGATGGATAAGGCTGAAGGACGGGAGATTTCTCACCTGTGTCTTTATCCCGAGTTGATGCAACATCCGGACCATTCTCACGACGCGCGCGAGACAATGAGAGTTTGTGTGAACCATGCCTCAAGGTTGCTTCAATTCGAAAAGTATACTAAATATCCAAAAGAACAACTTACTGTATTACTTTTCAATGGATAAGGATGAAGGACGGGAGATTTCTCACCTGTGTCTTTATCCCGAGTTGATGCAACCTCCGGACCATTCTCACGACTCACGCTAGACAATGAGAGTTCATGTGAACTATGCCTCAAGGTTGCTTCAATTCGAAAAGTATAGCAAATATCCAAACGGACAGTTTACTCTATTACTTTTCGATGGATAAGGCTGAAGGACGGGAGATTTCTCACCTGTGTCTTTATCCCGAGTTGATGCAACATCCGGACCATTCTCATGACGCGCGCGAGACAATGAGAGTTTATGTGAACCATGCCTCAATGTTGCTTCAATTCGGAAAGTATACTAAATATCCAAAAGAACAACTTACTGTATTACTTTTCGATGGATAAGGATGAAGGACGGGAGATTTCTCGCCTGTGTCTGTATCCCGAGTTGATGCAACCTCCGGACCATTCTCACGATGCACGCGAGACGATGAGAGTTCATGTGAACCATGCCTCAAGTTTGCTTCAATTCGAAAAGTATACTCAATATCCAAAAAAACAGTTTACTGTATTACTTTTCGATGGATAATGCTGAAGGACGGGAGAATTCTCACCTGTGTCTTTATCCCGAGTTGATGCAACCTCCGGACCATTCTCACGACGCAGGCGAGACAATGAGAGTTCATGTGAACCATGCCTCAAGGTTGCTTCAATTCGAAAAGTAGACTCAATATCCAAAAGGACAGTTTACTGTATTACTTTTCGATGGATAATGCTGAAGGACGGGAGATTTCTCACCTGTGTCTTTATCCCGAGTTGTTGCAACCTCCGGACCATTCTCACGACGCACGCGAGACAATGAGAGTTCATGTGAACTATGCCTCAAGGTTGCTTCAATTCGAAAAGTATAGCAAATATCCAAACGGACAGTTTACTCTATTACTTTTCGATGGATAAGGCTGAAGGACGGGAGATTTCTCACCTGTGTCTTTATCCCGAGTTGATGCAACCTCCGGACCATTCTCACGACGCACGCGAGACAATGAGAGTTCATGAGAACCATGCCTCAAGGTTGCTTCAATTCGAAAAGTATACTCAATATCCAAACGGACAGTTTACTGTATTACTTTTCGATGGATAAGGATGAAGGACGGGAGATTTCTCACCTGTATCTTTATCCCGAGTTGATGCAACATCCGGACCATTCTCACGACGCAGGCGAGACAATGAGAGTTCATGTGAACCATGCCTCAACGTTGCTTCAATTCGAAAAGTATACTAAATATCCAAAAGAACAACTTACTGTATTACTTTTCGATGGATAAGGATGAAGGACGGGAGATTTCTCGCCTGTGTCTGTATCCCGAGTTGATGCAACCTCCGGACCATTCTCACGACGCACGCGAGACGATGAGAGTTCATGTGAACCATGCCTCAAGTTTGCTTCAATTCGAAAAGTATACTCAATATCCAAAAAAACAGTTTACTGTATTACTTTTCGATGGATAATGCTGAAGGACGGGAGATTTCTCACCTGTGTCTTTATCCCGAGTTGATGCAACCTCCGGACCATTCTCACGACGCAGGCGAGACAATGAGAGTTCATGTGAACCATGCCTCAAGGTTGCTTCAATTCGAAAAGTATACTCAATATCAAAAAGGACAGTTCACTGTATTACTTTTCGATAGATAAGGATGAAGGACGGGAGATTTCTCACCTGTGTCTTTATCCCGAGTTGATGCAACCTCCGGACCATTCTCACGACTCACGCGAGACAATGAGAGTTCATGTGAACTATGCCTCAAGGTTGCTTCAATTCGAAAAGTATAGCAAATATCCAAAAGAACAACTTACTGTATTACTTTTCGATGGATACGGATGAAGGACGGGAGATTTCTCACCTGTGTCTTTATCCCGAGTTGATGCAACCTCCGGACCATTCTCACGACTCACGCGAGACAATGAGAGTTCGTGTGAACTATGCCTCAAGGTTGCTTCAATTCGAAAAGTATAGCAAATATCCAAACGGACAGTTTACTGTCTTACTTTTCGATGGATAAGGATGAAGGACGGGAGATTTCTCACCTGTATCTTTATCCCGAGTTGATGCAACATCCGGACCATTCTCACGACGCACGCGAGACAATGAGAGTTCATGTGAACCATGCCTCAAGGTTGCTTCAATTCGAAAAGTATACTCAATATCCAAAAGGACAGTTTACTGTATTACTTTTCGATGGATACGGATAAAGGACGGGAGATTTCTCACCTGTGTCTTTATCCCGAGTTGATGCAACCTCCGGACCATTCTCACGACTCACGCGAGACAATGAGAGTTCATGTGAACTATGCCTCAAGGTTGCTTCAATTCGAAAAGTATACTAAATATCCAAACGGACAGTTTACTGTATTACTTTTCGATGGATAAGGATGAAGGACGGGAGATTTCTCACCTGTATCTTTATCCCGAGTTGACGCAACCTTCGCACCATTCTTACAACTCACGCGAGACAATGAGAGTTCATGTGAACCATGCCTCAAGGTTGCTTCAATTCGAAAAGTATAGCAAATATCCAAACGGACAGTTTACTGTATTACTTTTCGATGGATAAGGATGAAGGACGGGAGATTTCTCACCTGTGTCTTTATCCCGAGTTGATGCAACCTCCGGACCATTCTCACGACTCACGCGAGACAATGAGAGTTCATGTGAACTATGCCTCAAGGTTGCTTCAATTCGGAAAGTATAGCAAATATCCAAACGGACAGTTTACTCTATTACTTTTCGATGGATAAGGCTGAAGGACGGGAGATTTCTCACCTGTGTCTTTATCCCGAGTTGATGCAACCTCCGGACCATTCTCACGACGCACGCGAGACGATGAGAATTCATGTGAACCATGCCTCAAGGTTGCTTCAATTCGAAAAGTATACTCAATATCCAAACGGACAGTTTACTGTATTACTTTTCGATGGATAAGGATGAAGGACGGAAGATTTCTCACGTGCATCTTTATCCCGAGTTGACGCAACCTTCGGACCATTCTTACGACGCACGCGAGATAATGAGAGTTCATGTGAACCATGCCTCAAGGTTGCTTCAATTCGAAAAGTAAAATATCCAAACGGACATTTTACTGTATTACTTGTCGATGGATAAGGATGAAGGACGGGAGATTTCTCACCTGTGTCTGTATCCCGAGTTGATGCAACCTCCGGACCATTCTCACGTCTCACGCGAGACAATGAGAGTTCATGTGAACCATGCGTCAAGGTTGCTTCAATTCGAAAAGTATAGCAAATATCCAAACGGACAGTTTACTGTATTACTTTTCGATGGATAAGGATGAAGGACGGGAGATTTCTCACCTGTATCTTTATCCCGAGTTGATGCAACATCCGGACCATTCTCACGACTCACGCGAGACAATGAGAGTTCATGTGAACTATGCCTCAAGGTTGCTTCAATTCGAAAAGTATACTAAATATCCAAAAAAACAACTTACTGTATTACTTTTCGATGGATACGGATGAAGGACGGGAGATTTCTCACCTGTGTCTTTATCCCGAGTTGATGCAACCTCCGGACCATTCTCACGACTCACGCGAGACAATGAGAGTTCATGTGAACTATGCCTCAAGGTTGCTTCAATTCGAAAAGTATACTAAATATCCAAACGGACAGTTTACTGTATTACTTTTCGATGGATAAGGATGAAGGACGGGAGATTTCTCACCTGTATCTTTATCCCGAGTTGACGCAACTTTCGCACCATTCTTACAACTCACGCGAGACAATGAGAGTTCATGTGAACCATGCCTCAAGGTTGCTTCAATTCGAAAAGTATAGCAAATATCCAAACGGACAGTTTACTCTATTACTTTTCGATGGATAAGGCTGAAGGACGGGAGATTTCTCACCTGTGTCTTTATCCCGAGTTGATGCAACATCCGGACCATTCTCACGACGCGCGCGAGACAATGAGAGTTTGTGTGAACCATGCCTCAAGGTTGCTTCAATTCGAAAAGTATACTAAATATCCAAAAGAACAACTTACTGTATTACTTTTCAATGGATAAGGATGAAGGACGGGAGATTTCTCACCTGTGTCTTTATCCCGAGTTGATGCAACCTCCGGACCATTCTCACGACTCACGCTAGACAATGAGAGTTCATGTGAACTATGCCTCAAGGTTGCTTCAATTCGAAAAGTATAGCAAATATCCAAACGGACAGTTTACTCTATTACTTTTCGATGGATAAGGCTGAAGGACGGGAGATTTCTCACCTGTGTCTTTATCCCGAGTTGATGCAACATCCGGACCATTCTCATGACGCGCGCGAGACAATGAGAGTTTATGTGAACCATGCCTCAATGTTGCTTCAATTCGGAAAGTATACTAAATATCCAAAAGAACAACTTACTGTATTACTTTTCGATGGATAAGGATGAAGGACGGGAGATTTCTCGCCTGTGTCTGTATCCCGAGTTGATGCAACCTCCGGACCATTCTCACGATGCACGCGAGACGATGAGAGTTCATGTGAACCATGCCTCAAGTTTGCTTCAATTCGAAAAGTATACTCAATATCCAAAAAAACAGTTTACTGTATTACTTTTCGATGGATAATGCTGAAGGACGGGAGAATTCTCACCTGTGTCTTTATCCCGAGTTGATGCAACCTCCGGACCATTCTCACGACGCAGGCGAGACAATGAGAGTTCATGTGAACCATGCCTCAAGGTTGCTTCAATTCGAAAAGTAGACTCAATATCCAAAAGGACAGTTTACTGTATTACTTTTCGATGGATAATGCTGAAGGACGGGAGATTTCTCACCTGTGTCTTTATCCCGAGTTGTTGCAACCTCCGGACCATTCTCACGACGCACGCGAGACAATGAGAGTTCATGTGAACTATGCCTCAAGGTTGCTTCAATTCGAAAAGTATAGCAAATATCCAAACGGACAGTTTACTCTATTACTTTTCGATGGATAAGGCTGAAGGACGGGAGATTTCTCACCTGTGTCTTTATCCCGAGTTGATGCAACATCCTGACCATTCTCACGACGCACGCGAGACAATGAGAGTTCATGAGAACCATGCCTCAAGGTTGCTTCAATTCGAAAAGTATACTCAATATCCAAACGGACAGTTTACTGTATTACTTTTCGATGGATAAGGATGAAGGACGGGAGATTTCTCACCTGTATCTTTATCCCGAGTTGATGCAACATCCGGACCATTCTCACGACGCAGGCGAGACAATGAGAGTTCATGTGAACCATGCCTCAACGTTGCTTCAATTCGAAAAGTATACTAAATATCCAAAAGAACAACTTACTGTATTACTTTTCGATGGATAAGGATGAAGGACGGGAGATTTCTCGCCTGTGTCTGTATCCCGAGTTGATGCAACCTCCGGACCATTCTCACGACGCACGCGAGACGATGAGAGTTCATGTGAACCATGCCTCAAGTTTGCTTCAATTCGAAAAGTATACTCAATATCCAAAAAAAACAGTTTACTGTATTACTTTTCGATGGATAATGCTGAAGGACGGGAGATTTCTCACCTGTGTCTTTATCCCGAGTTGATGCAACCTCCGGACCATTCTCACGACGCAGGCGAGACAATGAGAGTTCATGTGAACCATGCCTCAAGGTTGCTTCAATTCGAAAAGTATACTCAATATCAAAAAGGACAGTTCACTGTATTACTTTTCGATAGATAAGGATGAAGGACGGGAGATTTCTCACCTGTGTCTTTATCCCGAGTTGATGCAACCTCCGGACCATTCTCACGACTCACGCGAGACAATGAGAGTTCATGTGAACTATGCCTCAAGGTTGCTTCAATTCGAAAAGTATAGCAAATATCCAAAAGAACAACTTACTGTATTACTTTTCGATGGATACGGATGAAGGACGGGAGATTTCTCACCTGTGTCTTTATCCCGAGTTGATGCAACCTCCGGACCATTCTCACGACTCACGCGAGACAATGAGAGTTCGTGTGAACTATGCCTCAAGGTTGCTTCAATTCGAAAAGTATAGCAAATATCCAAACGGACAGTTTACTGTCTTACTTTTCGATGGATAAGGATGAAGGACGGGAGATTTCTCACCTGTATCTTTATCCCGAGTTGATGCAACATCCGGACCATTCTCACGACGCACGCGAGACAATGAGAGTTCATGTGAACCATGCCTCAAGGTTGCTTCAATTCGAAAAGTATACTCAATATCCAAAAGGACAGTTTACTGTATTACTTTTCGATGGATACGGATAAAGGACGGGAGATTTCTCACCTGTGTCTTTATCCCGAGTTGATGCAACCTCCGGACCATTCTCACGACTCACGCGAGACAATGAGAGTTCATGTGAACCATGCCTCAAGGTTGCTTCAATTCGAAAAGTATACTAAATATCCAAACGGACAGTTTACTGTATTACTTTTCGATGGATAAGGATGAAGGACGGGAGATTTCTCACCTGTATCTTTATCCCGAGTTGACGCAACCTTCGCACCATTCTTACAACTCACGCGAGACAATGAGAGTTCATGTGAACCATGCCTCAAGGTTGCTTCAATTCGAAAAGTATAGCAAATATCCAAACGGACAGTTTACTGTATTACTTTTCGATGGATAAGGATGAAGGACGGGAGATTTCTCACCTGTGTCTTTATCCCGAGTTGATGCAACCTCCGGACCATTCTCACGACTCACGCGAGACAATGAGAGTTCATGTGAACTATGCCTCAAGGTTGCTTCAATTCGAAAAGAATAGCAAATATCCAAACGGACAGTTTACTGTATTACTTTTCGATGGATAAGGATGAAGGACGGAAGATTTCTCACGTGCATCTTTATCCCGAGTTGACGCAACCTTCGGACCATTCTTACGACGCACGCGAGATAATGAGAGTTCATGTGAACCATGCCTCAAGGTTGCTTCAATTCGAAAAGTAAAATATCCAAACGGACATTTTACTGTATTACTTGTCGATGGATAAGGATGAAGGACGGGAGATTTCTCACCTGTGTCTGTATCCCGAGTTGATGCAACCTCCGGACCATTCTCACGTCTCACGCGAGACAATGAGAGTTCATGTGAACCATGCGTCAAGGTTGCTTCAATTCGAAAAGTATAGCAAATATCCAAACGGACAGTTTACTGTATTACTTTTCGATGGATAAGGATGAAGGACGGGAGATTTCTCACCTGTATCTTTATCCCGAGTTGATGCAACATCCGGACCATTCTCACGACTCACGCGAGACAATGAGAGTTCATGTGAACTATGCCTCAAGGTTGCTTCAATTCGAAAAGTATACTAAATATCCAAAAAAACAACTTACTGTATTACTTTTCGATGGATACGGATGAAGGACGGGAGATTTCTCACCTGTGTCTTTATCCCGAGTTGATGCAACCTCCGGACCATTCTCACGACTCACGCGAGACAATGAGAGTTCATGTGAACTATGCCTCAAGGTTGCTTCAATTCGAAAAGTATACTAAATATCCAAACGGACAGTTTACTGTATTACTTTTCGATGGATAAGGATGAAGGACGGGAGATTTCTCACCTGTATCTTTATCCCGAGTTGACGCAACTTTCGCACCATTCTTACAACTCACGCGAGACAATGAGAGTTCATGTGAACCATGCCTCAAGGTTGCTTCAATTCGAAAAGTATAGCAAATATCCAAACGGACAGTTTACTGTATTACTTTTCTATGGATAAAGATGAAGGACGGGAGATTTCTCACCTGTGTCTTTATCCCGAGTTGATGCAACCTCCGGACCATTCTCACGACTCACGCGAGACAATGAGAGTTCATGTGAACTATGCCTCAAGGTTGCTTCAATTCGAAAAGTATACTAAATATCCAAAAGAACAACTTACTGTATTACTTTTCTATGGATAAGGATGAAGGACGGGAGATTTCTCACCTGTGTCTTTATCCCGAGTTGATGCAACCTCCGGACCATTCTCACGACTCACGCGAGACAATGAGAGTTCGTGTGAACTATGCCTCATGGTTGCTTCAATTCGAAAAGTATAGCAAATATCCAAACGGACAGTTTACTATATTACTTTTCGATGGATAAGGATGAAGGACGGAAGATTTCTCACGTGCATCTTTATCCCGAGTTGATGCAACCTCCGGACCATTCTTACGACTCACGCGAGACAATGAGAGTTCATGTGAACCATGCCTCAAGGTTGCTTCAATTCGAAAAGTATAGCAAATATCCAAACGGACAGTTTACTGTCTTACTTTTCGATGGATAAGGATGAAGGACGGGAGATTTCTCACCTGTATCTTTATCCCGAGTTGATGCAACATCCGGACCATTCTCACGACTCACGCGAGACAATGAGAGTTCATGTGAACTATGCCTCAAGGTTGCTTCAATTCGAAAAGTATACTCAATATCCAAAAGGACAGTTTACTGTATTACTTTTCGATGGATACGGATAAAGGACGGGAGATTTCTCACCTGTGTCTTTATCCCGAGTTGATGCAACCTCCGGACCATTCTCACGACTCACGCGAGACAATGAGAGTTCATGTGAACTATGCCTCAAGGTTGCTTCAATTCGAAAAGTATACTAAATATCCAAAAGAACAACTTACTGTATTACTTTTCGATGGATACGGATGAAGGACGGGAGATTTCTCACCTGTGTCTTTATCCCGAGTTGATGCAACCTCCGGACCATTCTCACGACTCACGCGAGACAATGAGAGTTCGTGTGAACTATGCCTCAAGGTTGCTTCAATTCGAAAAGTATAGCAAATATCCAAACGGACAGTTTACTGTATTACTTTTCGATGGATAAGGATGAAGGACGGAAGATTTCTCACGTGCATCTTTATCCCGAGTTGACGCAACCTTCGGACCATTCTTACGACGCACGCGAGATAATGAGAGTTCATGTGAACCATGCCTCAAGGTTGCTTCAATTCGAAAAGTATACTAAATATCCAAAAGAACAACTTACTGTATTACTTTTCGATGGATACGGATGAAGGACGGGAGATTTCTCACCTGTGTCTTTATCCCGAGTTGATGCAACCTCCGGACCATTCTCACGACTCACGCGAGACAATGAGAGTTCGTGTGAACTATGCCTCAAGGTTGCTTCAATTCGAAAAGTATAGCAAATATCCAAACGGACAGTTTACTGTATTACTTTTCGATGGATAAGGATGAAGGACGGAAGATTTCTCACGTGCATCTTTATCCCGAGTTGACGCAACCTTCGGACCATTCTTACGACGCACGCGAGATAATGAGAGTTCATGTGAACCATGCCTCAAGGTTGCTTCAATTCGAAAAGTAAAATATCCAAACGGACATTTTACTGTATTACTTTTCGATGGATAAGGATGAAAGACGGGAGATTTCTCACCTGTGTCTGTATCCCGAGTTGATGCAACCTCCGGACCATTCTCACGTGTCACGCGAGACAATGAGAGTTCATGTGAACCATGCCTCAAGGTTGCTTCAATTCGAAAAGTATACTAAATATCCAAAAGAACAACTTACTGTATTACTTTTCGATGGATACGGATGAAGGACGGGAGATTTCTCACCTGTGTCTTTATCCCGAGTTGATGCAACCTCCGGACCATTCTCACGACTCACGCGAGACAATGAGAGTTCGTGTGAACTATGCCTCAAGGTTGCTTCAATTCGAAAAGTATAGCAAATATCCAAACGGACAGTTTACTGTATTACTTTTCGATGGATAAGGATGAAGGACGGAAGATTTCTCACGTGCATCTTTATCCCGAGTTGACGCAACCTTCGGACCATTCTTACGACGCACGCGAGATAATGAGAGTTCATGTGAACCATGCCTCAAGGTTGCTTCAATTCGAAAAGTAAAATATCCAAACGGACATTTTACTGTATTACTTTTCGATGGATAAGGATGAAAGACGGGAGATTTCTCACCTGTGTCTGTATCCCGAGTTGATGCAACCTCCGGACCATTCTCACGTGTCACGCGAGACAATGAGAGTTCATGTGAACCATGCGTCAAGGTTGCTTCAATTCGAAAAGTATAGCAAATATCCAAACGGACAGTTTACTGTATTACTTTTCGATGGATAAGGATGAAGGACGGGAGATTTCTCACCTGTATCTTTCTCCCGAGTTGATGCAACATCCGGACCATTCTCACGACTCACGCGAGACAATGAGAGTTCATGTGAACTATGCCTCAAGGTTGCTTCAATTCGAAAAGTATACTAAATATCCAAAAAAACAACTTACTGTATTACTTTTCGATGGATACGGATGAAGGACGGGAGATTTCTCACCTGTGTCTTTATCCCGAGTTGATGCAACCTCCGGACCATTCTCACGACTCACGCGAGACAATGAGAGTTCATGTGAACTATGCCTCAAGGTTGCTTCAATTCGAAAAGTATACTAAATATCCAAACGGACAGTTTACTGTATTACTTTTCGATGGATAAGGATGAAGGACGGGAGATTTCTCCCCTGTATCTTTATCCCGAGTTGACGCAACTTTCGCACCATTCTTACAACTCACGCGAGACAATGAGAGTTCATGTGAACCATGCCTCAAGGTTGCTTCAATTCGAAAAGTATAGCAAATATCCAAACGGACAGTTTACTGTATTACTTTTCTATGGATAAGGATGAAGGACGGGAGATTTCTCACCTGTGTCTTTATCCCGAGTTGATGCAACCTCCGGACCATTCTCACGACTCACGCGAGACAATGAGAGTTCATGTGAACTGTGCCTCAAGGTTGCTTCAATTCGAAAAGTATACTAAATATCCAAAAGAACAACTTACTGTATTACTTTTCGATGGATACGGATGAAGGACGGGAGATTTCTCACCTGTGTCTTTATCCCGAGTTGATGCAACCTCCGGACCATTCTCACGACTCACGCGAGACAATGAGAGTTCATGTGAACTATGCCTCAAGGTTGCTTCAATTCGAAAAGTATACTAAATATCCAAACGGACAGTTTACTGTATTACTTTTCGATGGATAAGGATGAAGGACGGGAGATTTCTCCCCTGTATCTTTATCCCGAGTTGACGCAACTTTCGCACCATTCTTACAACTCACGCGAGACAATGAGAGTTCATGTGAACCATGCCTCAAGGTTGCTTCAATTCGAAAAGTATAGCAAATATCCAAACGGACAGTTTACTGTATTACTTTTCTATGGATAAGGATGAAGGACGGGAGATTTCTCACCTGTGTCTTTATCCCGAGTTGATGCAACCTCCGGACCATTCTCACGACTCACGCGAGACAATGAGAGTTCATGTGAACTGTGCCTCAAGGTTGCTTCAATTCGAAAAGTATACTAAATATCCAAAAGAACAACTTACTGTATTACTTTTCGATGGATACGGATGAAGGACGGGAGATTTCTCACCTGTGTCTTTATCCCGAGTTGATGCAACCTCCGGACCATTCTCACGACTCACGCGAGACAATGAGAGTTCGTGTGAACTATGCCTCATGGTTGCTTCAATTCGAAAAGTATAGCAAATATCCAAACGGACAGTTTACTATATTACTTTTCGATGGATAAGGATGAAGGACGGAAGATTTCTCACGTGCATCTTTATCCCGAGTTGATGCAACCTCCGGACCATTCTTACGACTCACGCGAGACAATGAGAGTTCATGTGAACCATGCCTCAAGGTTGCTTCAATTCGAAAAGTATAGCAAATATCCAAACGGACAGTTTACTGTCTTACTTTTCGATGGATAAGGATGAAGGACGGGAGATTTCTCACCTGTATCTTTATCCCGAGTTGATGCAACATCCGGACCATTCTCACGACGCACGCGAGACAATGAGAGTTCATGTGAACCATGCCTCAAGGTTGCTTCAATTCGAAAAGTATACTCAATATCCAAAAGGACAGTTTACTGTATTACTTTTCGATGGATACGGATAAAGGACGGGAGATTTCTCACCTGTGTCTTTATCCCGAGTTGATGCAACCTCCGGACCATTCTCACGACTCACGCGAGACAATGAGAGTTCATGTGAACTATGCCTCAAGGTTGCTTCAATTCGAAAAGTATACTAAATATCCAAAAGAACAACTTACTGTATTACTTTTCGATGGATACGGATGAAGGACGGGAGATTTCTCACCTGTGTCTTTATCCCGAGTTGATGCAACCTCCGGACCATTCTCACGACTCACGCGAGACAATGAGAGTTCGTGTGAACTATGCCTCAAGGTTGCTTCAATTCGAAAAGTATAGCAAATATCCAAACGGACAGTTTACTGTATTACTTTTCGATGGATAAGGATGAAGGACGGAAGATTTCTCACGTGCATCTTTATCCCGAGTTGACGCAACCTTCGGACCATTCTTACGACGCACGCGAGATAATGAGAGTTCCTGTGAACCATGCCTCAAGGTTGCTTCAATTCGAAAAGTATACTAAATATCCAAAAGAACAACTTACTGTATTACTTTTCGATGGATACGGATGAAGGACGGGAGATTTCTCACCTGTGTCTTTATCCCGAGTTGATGCAACCTCCGGACCATTCTCACGACTCACGCGAGACAATGAGAGTTCGTGTGAACTATGCCTCAAGGTTGCTTCAATTCGAAAAGTATAGCAAATATCCAAACGGACAGTTTACTGTATTACTTTTCGATGGATAAGGATGAAGGACGGAAGATTTCTCACGTGCATCTTTATCCCGAGTTGACGCAACCTTCGGACCATTCTTACGACGCACGCGAGATAATGAGAGTTCATGTGAACCATGCCTCAAGGTTGCTTCAATTCGAAAAGTAAAATATCCAAACGGACATTTTACTGTATTACTTTTCGATGGATAAGGATGAAAGACGGGAGATTTCTCACCTGTGTCTGTATCCCGAGTTGATGCAACCTCCGGACCATTCTCACGACTCACGCGAGACAATGAGAGTTCATGTGAACTGTGCCTCAAGGTTGCTTCAATTCGAAAAGTATACTAAATATCCAAAAGAACAACTTACTGTATTACTTTTCGATGGATACGGATGAAGGACGGGAGATTTCTCACCTGTGTCTTTATCCCGAGTTGATGCAACCTCCGGACCATTCTCACGACTCACGCGAGACAATGAGAGTTCGTGTGAACTATGCCTCATGGTTGCTTCAATTCGAAAAGTATAGCAAATATCCAAACGGACAGTTTACTATATTACTTTTCGATGGATAAGGATGAAGGACGGAAGATTTCTCACGTGCATCTTTATCCCGAGTTGATGCAACCTCCGGACCATTCTTACGACTCACGCGAGACAATGAGAGTTCATGTGAACCATGCCTCAAGGTTGCTTCAATTCGAAAAGTATAGCAAATATCCAAACGGACAGTTTACTGTCTTACTTTTCGATGGATAAGGATGAAGGACGGGAGATTTCTCACCTGTATCTTTATCCCGAGTTGATGCAACATCCGGACCATTCTCACGACGCACGCGAGACAATGAGAGTTCATGTGAACCATGCCTCAAGGTTGCTTCAATTCGAAAAGTATACTCAATATCCAAAAGGACAGTTTACTGTATTACTTTTCGATGGATACGGATAAAGGACGGGAGATTTCTCACCTGTGTCTTTATCCCGAGTTGATGCAACCTCCGGACCATTCTCACGACTCACGCGAGACAATGAGAGTTCATGTGAACTATGCCTCAAGGTTGCTTCAATTCGAAAAGTATACTAAATATCCAAAAGAACAACTTACTGTATTACTTTTCGATGGATACGGATGAAGGACGGGAGATTTCTCACCTGTGTCTTTATCCCGAGTTGATGCAACCTCCGGACCATTCTCACGACTCACGCGAGACAATGAGAGTTCGTGTGAACTATGCCTCAAGGTTGCTTCAATTCGAAAAGTATAGCAAATATCCAAACGGACAGTTTACTGTATTACTTTTCGATGGATAAGGATGAAGGACGGAAGATTTCTCACGTGCATCTTTATCCCGAGTTGACGCAACCTTCGGACCATTCTTACGACGCACGCGAGATAATGAGAGTTCATGTGAACCATGCCTCAAGGTTGCTTCAATTCGAAAAGTATACTAAATATCCAAAAGAACAACTTACTGTATTACTTTTCGATGGATACGGATGAAGGACGGGAGATTTCTCACCTGTGTCTTTATCCCGAGTTGATGCAACCTCCGGACCATTCTCACGACTCACGCGAGACAATGAGAGTTCGTGTGAACTATGCCTCAAGGTTGCTTCAATTCGAAAAGTATAGCAAATATCCAAACGGACAGTTTACTGTATTACTTTTCGATGGATAAGGATGAAGGACGGAAGATTTCTCACGTGCATCTTTATCCCGAGTTGACGCAACCTTCGGACCATTCTTACGACGCACGCGAGATAATGAGAGTTCATGTGAACCATGCCTCAAGGTTGCTTCAATTCGAAAAGTAAAATATCCAAACGGACATTTTACTGTATTACTTTTCGATGGATAAGGATGAAAGACGGGAGATTTCTCACCTGTGTCTGTATCCCGAGTTGATGCAACCTCCGGACCATTCTCACGTCTCACGCGAGACAATGAGAGTTCATGTGAACCATGCGTCAAGGTTGCTTCAATTCGAAAAGTATAGCAAATATCCAAACGGACATTTTACTGTATTACTTTTCGATGGATAAGGATGAAGGACGGGAGATTTCTCACCTGTATCTTTCTCCCGAGTTGATGCAACATCCGGACCATTCTCACGACTCACGCGAGACAATGAGAGTTCATGTGAACTATGCCTCAAGGTTGCTTCAATTCGAAAAGTATACTAAATATCCAAAAAAACAACTTACTGTATTACTTTTCGATGGATACGGATGAAGGACGGGAGATTTCTCACCTGTGTCTTTATCCCGAGTTGATGCAACCTCCGGACCATTCTCACGACTCACGCGAGACAATGAGAGTTCATGTGAACTATGCCTCAAGGTTGCTTCAATTCGAAAAGTATACTAAATATCCAAACGGACAGTTTACTGTATTACTTTTCGATGGATAAGGATGAAGGACGGGAGATTTCTCACCTGTATCTTTATCCCGAGTTGACGCAACTTTCGCACCATTCTTACAACTCACGCGAGACAATGAGAGTTCATGTGAACCATGCCTCAAGGTTGCTTCAATTCGAAAAGTATAGCAAATATCCAAACGGACAGTTTACTGTATTACTTTTCGATGGATAAGGATGAAGGACGGGAGATTTCTCACCTGTGTCTTTATCCCGAGTTGATGCAACCTCCGGACCATTCTCACGACTCACGCGAGACAATGAGAGTTCATGTGAACTATACCTCAAGGTTGCTTCAATTCGAAAAGTATACTAAATATCCAAAAGAACAACTTACTGTATTACTTTTCGATGGATACGGATGAAGGACGGAAGATTTCTCACGTGCATCTTTATCCCGAGTTGATGCAACCTCCGGACCATTCTTACGACTCACGCGAGACAATGAGAGTTCATGTGAACCATGCCTCAAGGTTGCTTCAATTCGAAAAGTATAGCAAATATCCAAACGGACAGTTTACTGTATTAATTTGCGATGGATAAGGATGAAGGACGGGAGATTTCTCACCTGTATCTTTATCCCGAGTTGACGCAACCTTCGGACCATTCTTACGACTCACGCGAGACAATGAGAGTTCATGTGAACCATGCCTCAAGGTTGCTTCAATTCGACAAGTATACTCAATATCCAAAAGGACAGTTTACTGTATTACTTTTCGATGGATAAGGATGAAGGACGGGAGATTTCTCACCTGTGTCTTTATCACGAGTTGATGCAACCTCCGGACCATTCTCACGACTCACGCGAGACAATGAGAGTTCATGTGAACTATGCCTCAAGGTTGCTTCAATTCGAAAAGTATACTAAATATCCAAACGGACAGTTTACTGTATTACTTTTCGATGGATAAGGATGAAGGACGGGAGATTTCTCACCTGTATCTTTATCCCGAGTTGAAGCAACCTTCGGACCATTCTTACAACTCACGCTAGACAATGAGAGTTCATGTGAACCATGCCTCAAGGTTGCTTCAATTCGAAAAGTATAGCAAATATCCAAACGGACAGTTTACTGTATTACTTTTCGATGGATAAGGATGAAGGACGGGAGATTTCTCACCTGTATCTTTATCCCGAGTTGATGCAACATCCGGACCATTCTCACGACGCACGCGAGAGAATGAGAGTTCATGTGAACCATGCCTCAAGGTTGCTTCAATTCGAAAAGTATACTCAATATCCAAAAGGACAGTTTACTGTATTACTTTTCGATGGATAAGGATGAAGGACGGGAGATTTCTCACCTGTGTCTTTATCCCGAGTTGATGCAACCTCCGGACCATTCTCACGACTCACGCGAGACAATGAGAGTTCATGTGAACTATGCCTCAAGGTTGCTTCAATTCGAAAAGTATAGCAAATATCCAAACGGACAGTTTACTGTATTACTTGTCGATGGATAAGGATGAAGGACGGGAGATTTCTCACCTGTATCTTTATCCCGAGTTGAAGCAACCTTCGGACCATTCTTACAACTCACGCTAGACAATGAGAGTTCATGTGAACCATGCCTCAAGGTTGCTTCAATTCGAAAAGTATAGCAAATATCCAAACGGACAGTTTACTGTATTACTTTTCGATGGATAAGGATGAAGGACGGGAGATTTCTCACCTGTATCTTTATCCCGAGTTGATGCAACATCCGGACCATTCTCACGACGCACGCGAGAGAATGAGAGTTCATGTGAACCATGCCTCAAGGTTGCTTCAATTCGAAAAGTATACTCAATATCAAAAAGGACAGTTTACTGTATTACTTTTCGATAGATAAGGATGAAGGACGGGAGATTTCTCACCTGTGTCTTTATCCCGAGTTGATGCAACCTCCGGACCATTCTCACGACTCACGCGAGACAATGAGAGTTCATGTGAACTATGCCTCAAGGTTGCTTCAATTCGAAAAGTGTTGAGAATGTAGGTTAGGCGCGTTTTCATGGACGAGGCGGAATGTATTCGTCGACGAGAGACGAGTCAAGCCTGTAGGCGCATGCGCAATGAGTAGTGGGGAGAGAGCGTGGTCTCATGCCTCTTCTCTCGTCGAGGCGAACGGTTAGTTACCACGGGAAGCTTTTACGACGACACGCGTGCTAAAAGGAATTCGAAATAAAATCTTTTCTTCTGTTCATCATATGGCTGTTTTCTTTAATTGCAATAAAACAATTCTTCCCGATCCTTCCCTCCACACTAATAAGGTTCAACAGGTTATGGGCCCAGGCACATTTCCTTAAAAGAATTAGTTGTGGCAGGAAGTGGAAGAATTGCGGGAGATCGCGCGAGACACGCGGTCGGTCGCTATTTTTGGAGAACACATGGGAGTGTAGTACCGGTAGCGTGTGAGCGAGTGATTCGCATCCACGATGGCTACGGGCATCTCAGTGAAAAGTGTGAAAAATTTTGACGGGACGAATTTCCAAGGCTGGAAGGCGCAGCTCTCAGCATTATTTGTGCTAAACGGTATCTCGGAAGTTGTGAACGGCACGAGAGTAGCACCGGTGTGTGCGGCGGGAGCGGACGCGGCGGCCATTACGTTGCACGAGGCACGTCTCGAGAAATTTAAGAAAGACGATGCGTTGGCTCGGGTGCTCATCCTCACGAATTTGGAGCCGGTTCAGCAAGAAGCTGTGTTATCGTACGGAAGTGCGAAGCAAATGTGGGACAAGTTAACTCTCCTGCATGAACAGCGGACAGCATCGAACAGAAACGGGCTTCAGCAGCAGTTTTTCAAGTACGAGATGGCTGAGGGGGATACGGCAATGCAACACGTGGCGACGATCGTAAATCTGGTTGGTCGGATGAGAGATGTAGGCGTTGTGATAGAAGACGATGCGGTAATAGCAAAAATGTTGGCTAGCTTGACGCCAAGCTATGATATGCTGAGTATCGCGTGGGATTCGGTGCCCGAAGCTAATCAAACGCTGGAGAATCTACAGGAGCGGCTTGTTCGATTGGACAAGAAACGGCTGCAGAAAGAAGACGCAGTGAGTGCGTTGGCAGCAGTAAAAAAGGATCCCGGGAAGAAGAAGCCGTTAAAACCGAAGAAGGAAATCGAATGTTTCAAGTGTCATGAACTGGGACATTTTGCGCGGGAATGTAAGAATCCGCGAAAGAAGAAAAATGTCGGAAACAGGGATCGTGACAATGATTGTGCGCTGGTGGGGGAAATAGGCGCGAAACGGAGTGTGACTTCGGCGCCGGGACGCAACATCGAGTCAGTCGAGAAACAAGTGCGCGAAATAATGTCGGCCGAACGGAGAGAAATCTGGCTTGCCGACAGCGGTGCGTCGAGACACCTGACTTTCCGAAAAGACTGGCTGAGCAATTATCGACAGGCTAGAGACGGCGGCACTGTCTCGCTTGGAGATAACCAAGAGTGTGATGTTGTTGGAAACGGAACAGTTTTTGTGCAAAAATTAATTCGCGGTGAGTGGTGCGATGGACGTATTGAGAATGTACTCTACGTTCCTGATCTCAAGAAAAATTTATTTTCGATTGGCGTGTGCACCAGCAAGGGAATGAAGGCACAATTTTCCGGGAACAGCGTGGAGATCATGCACGGAGATCGAGTGGTCGCGTCTGGACAAAAACAAGAGAACGAGGTGTGCCGAATGCTGTTCAAGGTCGTGAAGAAAAGTGACGCGGACGAATCGAATGTGGCAACGACCGATTTGAGCGTGTGGCACGAGCGTCTGGGACACGTGGGGAAAAGAGCGATATGTGAGCTTGTGAAGCAGGGTCTTGTGAGTGGAATTAAACTAACGGACAAGACTGACATTTTCTGCGAACCCTGTCAATTCGGAAAAGCTCACAGAAAATCGTTTAATAAAAATCCTGAAAAAGTGAAGACTGTGCCCGGTGAAATGTTCCACACGGATGTGTGTGGACCGATGTCGGTCGAATCGATTGGTGGATCGCGGTACTTTCTGACGTTTAAGGATGACGCGAGTGGCTATCGGCACGCATATTTTCTCAAACAGAAATCGGAAGTGTTTGGGAAATTTAAAATTTTTGAGAGACTCGTCGCGAACAAGTTCGGCAGCTCAATGAAAATTCTCCGCTCGGATAATGGTCGAGAATTTTGCAATCGACAGATGGACGAATATCTTGAGTTGCGGGGAATAAAAAAAGAGACGACCGCGCCGTATACCCCAGAGCAGAATGGCAAAGCTGAACGGGACAATCGTACAATTGTGGAGAGTGCGCGCACAATGCTTCACGCGAAGAATCTGCCATTGTCTCTGTGGGCTGAGGCGGTGAACTGCGCGATATACGTGCTGAACCGAACTGTGTGGAAGACTGGTCAGGGCACACCCTACGAGATGTGGGTTGGGAAGGTTCCTGATCTTAAGCACCTGCGGATCTTTGGCTCGGAAGCGTACGCGCATGTGCCAAAGCAATTCACGAAGAAGTTTGACGCTCGGGCGAAGAAACTGATCTTTGTGGGGTATAAACAGGACTCGGCAAATTATCGTTTGTATGACCCTGAAACAAAGAAGGTAAGCGAGGCCAGGGATGTCACCTTCAACGAGAAGATTGGCAGTGTGGCGCCACCGTCGTGTGTCCGAGAAGAAGAAGAGGGAAGCGTGCTGGTAGTCCCTGAAGTTGAAGACACACCGAAAGAAGGAAGAACAGTTGTGGAGAGCGATAGCGAGGAAGAATTCGAGGACGCTCAACCGAAGCTGTCATCTGCCGAGAAGACGGACTGGGTGCCGGTGGGTGCTATCGAGACTCCTCGGACGCTGAGAAATCGGGCAAATATCAAGAAGCCCATAAGATTCAGCGCAGATGTGGTCGAGTACACTATTCCTAACACGTTTAAGGAAGCGGTGAATAGCACTGAAGCCACGCGGTGGGCAAGTGCGATAGCCGAGGAGTTCAGGGCACACGAGCAGAATGGCACGTGGTCACTCGTACCGAGGGAGCCGGAGATGAAGACAATAGACTCTAAATGGGTGTTTCGAGTGAAGACGGACGCGGACGAGAAGAATCATCGGTTCAAGGCTCGGTTGTGTGCGAGAGGATTCTTGCAGAGGGAAGGAGTCGATTTCAACGAGACGTTCGCCCCGGTCATCCGATACGATTCGCTGCGGGTGATTCTGGCAGAAGTGGCCGTGCAAGATCTCGAATTAACACAATTCGATGTGCAGACTGCATTCCTGTACGGAAAACTCGACGAGACGGTCTATATGGAAGTGCCAGAAGGACTCGACGTGGGACAGGATCAAGTGTGCAAACTCGAAAAATCATTATACGGTCTGAAACAGGCACCAAGATGCTGGAACCAGAGGTTCACAAAGTTTTTGCGCGAGTTCGAGTTTAACGAGTGTGAAGCAGATACGTGCGTGTTCGTTGGACGAGTGAAAAACGAGAAAGTGTATCTAGCATTATTTGTGGACGATGGGCTGATCGCAGCGAACACTGGAGAGACGTTAGATTTGGTTATAAGTCGGTTGAGTGCTACGTTCAATATAACGGTAGGCGATTCGAGTATGTTTGTCGGGGTTCAAATTGTACGTGATCGAGAGTGCAAGAGTTTGATAATACATCAGAGCGCGTACACAAAGAAAATAGTTGAGAAGTTCAGAATGGCTGACGCGAAGGCTGTGAGTGTGCCGGCGGATCCGCATGTGATATTAGTTCCGTACCAAGAAGGCGATGAGAAATCTAGTGATGCGCCGTATCGTGAGGCTGTAGGATCGTTGCTTTTCCTCGCGGCGGTAACGCGTCCGGACATAGCTTATGCGGTAAATTCTGCTAGTAAATATGTGAATAACCACACGGTCGAGCATTGGCGTGCGGTAAAAAGAATCTTTGCTTATCTCAACGGAACTATCGATTACGGTATTAAGTACGGAAACGGCGGTAGCGGGTCTGAGTTAGTCGGGTTCTCCGATGCAGACTATGCGGGGGACGTGGAGACGAGAAGGTCGAGGACGGGCTATGTTTTTTGCCTAGCGGACGGTGTCATCACGTGGTCGTCGCAGAGGCAAAAATTAATAACTCTCAGTACGACAGAGGCCGAGTATGTGGCAGCCTCGACGGCGGCAAGAGAGTTGATCTGGCTGCGGAAGTTGTTGTTGGATATTGGATGTCCATGTGTGGGAGAAACGACTCTGTTTGTTGACAACCAGAGTGCTATTCAGCTAGTCAGAAATCCTGTATATCATAAGAGAACAAAACACATAGACATCCATTATCACTACGTTCGAGAGAAAGCGGATGATCGGGAGCTGGTTGTGAAATATGTTCCGTCCGAAAATCAGCGTGCTGATATCTTTACAAAGGCTCTGCCAAGAGATCGTTTCAGGAAATTGCGTGAGGATATGAATCTTGTATCTGTGCATGAGAAACGCTTAAACGGCGGTAGTGTTGAGAATGTAGGTTAGGCGCGTTTTCATGGACGAGGCGGAATGTATTCGTCGACGAGAGACGAGTCAAGCCTGTAGGCGCATGCGCAATGAGTAGTGGGGAGAGAGCGTGGTCTCATGCCTCTTCTCTCGTCGAGGCGAACGGTTAGTTACCACGGGAAGCTTTTACGACGACACGCGTGCTAAAAGGAATTCGAAATAAAATCTTTTCTTCTGTTCATCATATGGCTGTTTTCTTTAATTGCAATAAAACAATTCTTCCCGATCCTTCCCTCCACACTAATAAGGTTCAACAAAAAGTATAGCAAATATCCAAAAGAACAACTTACTGTATTACTTTTCGATGGATACGGATGAAGGACGGGAGATTTCTCACCTGTGTCTTTATCCCGAGTTGATGCAACCTCCGGACCATTCTCACGACTCACGCGAGACAATGAGAGTTCGTGTGAACTATGCCTCAAGGTTGCTTCAATTCGAAAAGTATAGCAAATATCCAAACGGACAGTTTACTGTATTACTTTTCGATGGATAAGGATGAAGGACGGAAGATTTCTCACGTGTATCTTTATCCCGAGTTGACGCAACCTTCGGACCATTCTTACAACTCACGCTAGACAATGAGAGTTCATGTGAACCATGCCTCAAGGTTGCTTCAATTCGAAAAGTATAGCAAATATCCAAACGGACAGTTTACTGTATTACTTTTCGATGGATAAGGCTGAAGGACGGGAGATTTCTCACCTGTGTCTTTATCCCGAGTTGATGCAACATCCGGACCATTCTCACGACGCACGCGAGACGATGAGAGTTCATGTGAACCATGCCTCAAGGTTGCTTCAATTCGAAAAGTATACTCAATATCCAAAAAAACAGTTTACTGTATTACTTTTCGATGGATAATGCTGAAGGACGGGAGATTTCTCACCTGTGTCTTTATCCCGAGTTGATGCAACCTCCGGACCATTCTCACGACGCAGGCGAGACAATGAGAGTTCATGTGAACCATGCCTCAAGGTTGCTTCAATTCGAAAAGTATACTCAATATCCAAAAGGACAGTTTACTGTATTACTTTTCGATGGATAATGCTGAAGGACGGGAGATTTCTCACCTGTGTCTTTATCCCGAGTTGATGCAACCTCCGGACCATTCTCACGACTCACGCGAGACAATGAGAGTTCATGTGAACCATGCCTCAAGGTTGCTTCAATTCGAAAAGTATAGCAAATATACAAACGGACAGTTTACTGTATTACTTTTCGATGGATAAGGATGAAGGACGGAAGATTTCTCACGTGTATCTTCATCCCGAGTTGACGCAACCTTCGGACCATTCTTACGACTCACGCGAGACAATGAGAGTTCATGTGAACCATGCCTCAAGGTTGCTTCAATTCGAAAAGTAAAATATCCAAACGGACATTTTACTGTATTACTTTTCGATGGATAAGGATGAAGGACGGGAGATTTCTCACCTGTGTCTTTATCCCGAGTTGATGCAACCTCCGGACCATTCTCACGACTCACGCGAGACAATGAGAGTTCATGTGAACTATGCCTCAAGGTTGCTTCAATTCGGAAAGTATAGCAAATATCCAAACGGACAGTTTACTCTATTACTTTTCGATGGATAAGGCTGAAGGACGGGAGATTTCTCACCTGTGTCTTTATCCCGAGTTGATGCATCATCCGGACCATTCTCACGACGCGCGCGAGACAATGAGAGTTAATGTGAACCATGCCTCAAGGTTGCTTCAATTCGAAAAGTATACTAAATATCCAAAAGAACAACTTACTGTATTACTTTTCGATGGATAAGGATGAAGGACGGGAGATTTCTCACCTGTGTCTGTATCCCGAGTTGATGCAACCTCCGGACCATTCTCACGACGCACGCGAGACGATGAGAGTTCAGGTGAACCATGCCTCAAGGTTGCTTCAATTCGAAAAGTATACTCAATATCCAAAAAAACAGTTTACTGTATTACTTTTCGATGGATAATGCTGAAGGACGAGAGATTTCTCACCTGTGTCTTTATCCCGAGTTGATGCAACCTCCGGACCATTCTCACGACGCACGCGAGACAATGAGAGTTCATGTGAACCATGCCTCAAGGTTGCTTCAATTCGAAAAGTATAGCAAATATACAAACGGACAGTTTACTGTATTACTTTTCGATGGATAAGGATGAAGGACGGAAGATTTCTCACGTGTATCTTTATCCCGAGTTGACGCAACCTTCGGACCATTCTTACGACTCACGCGAGACAATGAGACTTCATGTGAACCATGCCTCAAGGTTGCTTCAATTCGAAAAGTAAAATATCCAAACAGACATTTTACTGTATTACTTTTCGATGGATAAGGATGAAGGACGGGAGATTTCTCACCTGTGTCTTTATCCCGAGTTGATGCAACCTCCGGACCATTCTCACGACGCACGCGAGACAATGAGAGTTCATGTGAACCATGCCTCAAGGTTGCTTCAATTCGAAAAGTATAGCAAATATCCAAACGGACAGTATACTGTATTACTTTTCGATGGATAAGGATGAAGGACGGAAGATTTCTCACGTGTATCTTTATCCCGAGTTGACGCAACCTTCGGACCATTCTTACGACTCACGCGAGACAATGAGAGTTTATGTCTACCATGCCTCAAGGTTGCTTCAATTCGAAAAGTATACTAAATATCCAAAAGAACAACTTACTGTATTACTTTTCGATGGATAAGGATGAACGACGGGAGATTTCTCGCCTGTGTCTGTATCCCGAGTTGATGCAACCTCCGGACCATTCTCACGACGCACGCGAGACAATGAGAGTTCATGTGAACCATGCCTCAAGGTTGCTTCAATTCGAAAAGTATACTCAATATCCAAAAAAACAGTTTACTGTATTACTTTTCGATGGATAATGCTGAAGGACGGGAGATTTCTCGCCTGTGACTTTATCCCGAGTTGATGCAACCTCCGGACCATTCTCACGACGCACGCGAGACAATGGGAGTTCATGTGAACCATGCCTCAAGGTTGCTTCAATTCGAAAAGTATAGCAAATATACAAACGGACAGTTTACTGTATTACTTTTCGATGGATAAGGATGAAGGACGGAAGATTTCTCACGTGTATCTTTATCCCGAGTTGACGCAACCTTCGGACCATTCTTACGACTCACGCGAGACAATGAGAGTTCATGTGAACCATGCCTCAAGGTTGCTTCAATTCGAAAAGTAAAATATCCAAACGGACATTTTACTGTATTACTTTTCGATGGATAAGGATGAAGGACGGGAGATTTCTCACCTGTGTCTTTATCCCGAGTTGATGCAACATCCGGACCATTCTCACGACGCGCGCGAGACAATGAGAGTTTATGTGAACCATGCCTCAAGGTTGCTTCAATTCGAAAAGTATACTAAATATCCAAAAGAACAACTTACTGTTTTACTTTTCGATGGATAAGTATGAAGGACGGGAGATTTCTCACCTGTGTCTTTATCCCGAGTTGATGCAACCTCCGGACCATTCTCACGACGCACGCGAGACAATGAGAGTTCAAGTGAACTATGCCTCAAGGTTGCTTCAATTCGAAAAGTATAGCAAATATCCAAACGGACAGTTTACTCTATTACTTTTCGATGGATAAGGCTGAAGGACGGGAGATTTCTCACCTGTGTCTTTATCCCGAGTTGATGCAACCTCCGGACCATTCTCACGACTCACGCGAGACAATGAGAGTTCATGTGAACTATGCCTCAAGGTTGCTTCAATTCGGAAAGTATAGCAAATATCCAAACGGACAGTTTACTCTATTACTTTTCGATGGATAAGGCTGAAGGACGGGAGATTTCTCACCTGTGTCTTTATCCCGAGTTGATGCAACCTCCGGACCATTCTCACGACGCACGCGAGACGATGAGAATTCATGTGAACCATGCCTCAAGGTTGCTTCAATTCGAAAAGTATACTCAATATTCAAAAGGACAGTTTACTGTATTACTTTTCGATGGATACGGATGAAGGACGGGAGATTTCTCACCTGTGTCTTTATCCCGAGTTGATGCAACCTCCGGACCATTCTCACGACTCACGCGAGACAATGAGAGTTCATGTGAACTATGCCTCAAGGTTGCTTCAATTCGAAAAGTATACTAAATATCCAAACGGACAGTTTACTGTATTACTTTTCGATGGATAAGGATGAAGGACGGGAGATTTCTCACCTGTATCTTTATCCCGAGTTGACGCAACCTTCGGACCATTCTTACAACTCACGCGAGACAATGAGAGTTCATGTGAACCATGCGTCAAGGTTGCTTCAATTCGAAAAGTATAGCAAATATCCAAACGGACAGTTTACTGTATTACTTTTCGATGGATAAGGATGAAGGACGGGAGATTTCTTACCTGTATCTTTATCCCGAGTTGATGCAACATCCGGACCATTCTCACGACGCACGCGAGACAATGAGAGTTCATGTGAACCATGCCTCAAGGTTGCTTCAATTCGAAAAGTATACTCAATATCCAAAAGGACAGTTTACTGTATTACTTTTCGATGGATACGGATGAAGGACGGGAGATTTCTCACCTGTGTCTTTATCCCGAGTTGATGCAACCTCCGGACCATTCTCACGACTCACGCGAGACAATGAGAGTTCATGTGAACTATGCCTCAAGGTTGCTTCAATTCGAAAAGTATACTAAATATCCAAAAGCACACCTTACTGTATTACTTTTCGATGGATACGGATGAAGGACGGGAGATTTCTCACCTGTGTCTTTATCCCGAGTTGATGCAACCTCCGGACCATTCTCACGACTCACGCGAGACAATGAGAGTTCGTGTGAACCATGCCTCAAGGTTGCTTCAATTCGAAAAGTATAGCAAATATCCAAACGGACAGTTTACTGTATTACTTTTCGATGGATAAGGATGAAGGACGGAAGATTTCTCACGTGCATCTTTATCCCGAGTTGACGCAACCTTCGGACCATTCTTACGACGCACGCGAGATAATGAGAGTTCATGTGAACCATGCCTCAAGGTTGCTTCAATTCGAAAAGTAAAATATCCAAACGGACATTTTACTGTATTACTTTTCGATGGATAAGGATGAAGGACGGGAGATTTCTCACCTGTGTCTGTATCCCGAGTTGATGCAACATCCGGACCATTCTCACGACGCGCGCGAGACAATGAGAGTTTGTATGAACCATGCCTCAAGGTTGCTTCAATTCGAAAAGTATACTAAATATCCAAAAGAACAACTTACTGTATTACTTTTCAATGGATAAGGATGAAGGACGGGAGATTTCTCACCTGTGTCTTTATCCCGAGTTGATGCAACCTCCGGACCATTCTCACGTCTCACGCGAGACAATGAGAGTTCATGTGAACTATGCCTCAAGGTTGCTTCAATTCGAAAAGTATAGCAAATATCCAAACGGACAGTTTACTCTATTACTTTTCGATGGATAAGGCTGAAGGACGGGAGATTTCTCACCTGTGTCTTTATCCCGAGTTGATGCAACATCCGGACCATTCTCACGACGCGCGCGAGACAATGAGAGTTTGTGTGAACCATGCCTCAAGGTTGCTTCAATTCGAAAAGTATACTAAATATCCAAAAGAACAACTTACTGTATTACTTTTCAATGGATAAGGATGAAGGACGGGAGATTTCTCACCTGTGTCTTTATCCCGAGTTGATGCAACCTCCGGACCATTCTCACGACTCACGCTAGACAATGAGAGTTCATGTGAACTATGCCTCAAGGTTGCTTCAATTCGAAAAGTATAGCAAATATCCAAACGGACAGTTTACTCTATTACTTTTCGATGGATAAGGCTGAAGGACGGGAGATTTCTCACCTGTGTCTTTATCCCGAGTTGATGCAACATCCGGACCATTCTCATGACGCGCGCGAGACAATGAGAGTTTATGTGAACCATGCCTCAATGTTGCTTCAATTCGGAAAGTATACTAAATATCCAAAAGAACAACTTACTGTATTACTTTTCGATGGATAAGGATGAAGGACGGGAGATTTCTCGCCTGTGTCTGTATCCCGAGTTGATGCAACCTCCGGACCATTCTCACGATGCACGCGAGACGATGAGAGTTCATGTGAACCATGCCTCAAGTTTGCTTCAATTCGAAAAGTATACTCAATATCCAAAAAAACAGTTTACTGTATTACTTTTCGATGGATAATGCTGAAGGACGGGAGAATTCTCACCTGTGTCTTTATCCCGAGTTGATGCAACCTCCGGACCATTCTCACGACGCAGGCGAGACAATGAGAGTTCATGTGAACCATGCCTCAAGGTTGCTTCAATTCGAAAAGTAGACTCAATATCCAAAAGGACAGTTTACTGTATTACTTTTCGATGGATAATGCTGAAGGACGGGAGATTTCTCACCTGTGTCTTTATCCCGAGTTGTTGCAACCTCCGGACCATTCTCACGACGCACGCGAGACAATGAGAGTTCATGTGAACTATGCCTCAAGGTTGCTTCAATTCGAAAAGTATAGCAAATATCCAAACGGACAGTTTACTCTATTACTTTTCGATGGATAAGGCTGAAGGACGGGAGATTTCTCACCTGTGTCTTTATCCCGAGTTGATGCAACATCCGGACCATTCTCACGACGCACGCGAGACAATGAGAGTTCATGAGAACCATGCCTCAAGGTTGCTTCAATTCGAAAAGTATACTCAATATCCAAACGGACAGTTTACTGTATTACTTTTCGATGGATAAGGATGAAGGACGGGAGATTTCTCACCTGTATCTTTATCCCGAGTTGATGCAACATCCGGACCATTCTCACGACGCAGGCGAGACAATGAGAGTTCATGTGAACCATGCCTCAACGTTGCTTCAATTCGAAAAGTATACTAAATATCCAAAAGAACAACTTACTGTATTACTTTTCGATGGATAAGGATGAAGGACGGGAGATTTCTCGCCTGTGTCTGTATCCCGAGTTGATGCAACCTCCGGACCATTCTCACGACGCACGCGAGACGATGAGAGTTCATGTGAACCATGCCTCAAGTTTGCTTCAATTCGAAAAGTATACTCAATATCCAAAAAAACAGTTTACTGTATTACTTTTCGATGGATAATGCTGAAGGACGGGAGATTTCTCACCTGTGTCTTTATCCCGAGTTGATGCAACCTCCGGACCATTCTCACGACGCACGCGAGACAATGAGAGTTCATGTGAACCATGCCTCAAGGTTGCTTCAATTCGAAAAGTATACTCAATATCAAAAAGGACAGTTCACTGTATTACTTTTCGATAGATAAGGATGAAGGACGGGAGATTTCTCACCTGTGTCTTTATCCCGAGTTGATGCAACCTCCGGACCATTCTCACGACTCACGCGAGACAATGAGAGTTCATGTGAACTATGCCTCAAGGTTGCTTCAATTCGAAAAGTATAGCAAATATCCAAAAGAACAACTTACTGTATTACTTTTCGATGGATACGGATGAAGGACGGGAGATTTCTCACCTGTGTCTTTATCCCGAGTTGATGCAACCTCCGGACCATTCTCACGACTCACGCGAGACAATGAGAGTTCGTGTGAACTATGCCTCAAGGTTGCTTCAATTTGAAAAGTATAGCAAATATCCAAAAGAACAACTTACTGTATTACTTTTCGATGGATACGGATGAAGGACGGGAGATTTCTCACCTGTGTCTTTATCCCGAGTTGATGCAACCTCCGGACCATTCTCACGACTCACGCGAGACAATGAGAGTTCATGTGAACCATGCCTCAAGGTTGCTTCAATTCGAAAAGTATAGCAAATATCCAAACGGACAGTTTACTGTATTACTTTTCGATGGATAAGGATGAAGGACGGAAGATTTCTCACGTGCATCTTTATCCCGAGTTGACGCAACCTTCGGACCATTCTTACGACGCACGCGAGATAATGAGAGTTCATGTGAACCATGCCTCAAGGTTGCTTCAATTCGAAAAGTATACTAAATATCCAAAAGAACAACTTACTGTATTACTTTTCGATGGATACGGATGAAGGACGGGAGATTTCTCACCTGTGTCTTTATCCCGAGTTGATGCAACCTCCGGACCATTCTCACGACTCACGCGAAACAATGAGAGTTCGTGTGAACTATGCCTCAAGGTTGCTTCAATTCGAAAAGTATAGCAAATATCCAAACGGACAGTTTACTGTATTACTTTTCGATGGATAAGGATGAAGGACGGAAGATTTCTCACGTGCATCTTTATCCCGAGTTGACGCAACCTTCGGACCATTCTTACGACGCACGCGAGATAATGAGAGTTCATGTGAACCATGCCTCAAGGTTGCTTCAATTCGAAAAGTAAAATATCCAAACGGACATTTTACTGTATTACTTTTCGATGGATAAGGATGAAAGACGGGAGATTTCTCACCTGTGTCTGTATCCCGAGTTGATGCAACCTCCGGACCATTCTCACGTCTCACGCGAGACAATGAGAGTTCATGTGAACCATGCGTCAAGGTTGCTTCAATTCGAAAAGTATAGCAAATATCCAAACGGACAGTTTACTGTATTACTTTTCGATGGATAAGGATGAAGGACGGGAGATTTCTCACCTGTGTCTTTATCCCGAGTTGATGCAACCTCCGGACCATTCTCACGACTCACGCGAGACAATGAGAGTTCATGTGAACTATGCCTCAAGGTTGCTTCAATTCGAAAAGTATACTAAATATCCAAACGGACAGTTTACTGTATTACTTTTCGATGGATAAGGATGAAGGACGGGAGATTTCTCACCTGTATCTTTATCCCGAGTTGACGCAACTTTCGCACCATTCTTACAACTCACGCGAGACAATGAGAGTTCATGTGAACCATGCCTCAAGGTTGCTTCAATTCGAAAAGTATAGCAAATATCCAAACGGACAGTTTACTGTATTACTTTTCGATGGATAAGGATGAAGGACGGGAGATTTCTCACCTGTGTCTTTATCCCGAGTTGATGCAACCTCCGGACCATTCTCACGACTCACGCGAGACAATGAGAGTTCATGTGAACTATACCTCAAGGTTGCTTCAATTCGAAAAGTATACTAAATATCCAAAAGAACAACTTACTGTATTACTTTTCGATGGATACGGATGAAGGACGGAAGATTTCTCACGTGCATCTTTATCCCGAGTTGATGCAACCTCCGGACCATTCTTACGACTCACGCGAGACAATGAGAGTTCATGTGAACCATGCCTCAAGGTTGCTTCAATTCGAAAAGTATAGCAAATATCCAAACGGACAGTTTACTGTATTAATTTGCGATGGATAAGGATGAAGGACGGGAGATTTCTCACCTGTATCTTTATCCCGAGTTGACGCAACCTTCGGACCATTCTTACGACTCACGCGAGACAATGAGAGTTCATGTGAACCATGCCTCAAGGTTGCTTCAATTCGACAAGTATACTCAATATCCAAAAGGACAGTTTACTGTATTACTTTTCGGTGGATAAGGATGAAGGACGGGAGATTTCTCACCTGTGTCTTTATCCCGAGTTGATGCAACCTCCGGACCATTCTCACGACTCACGCGAGACAATGAGAGTTCATGTGAACTATGCCTCAAGGTTGCTTCATTTCGAAAAGTATACTAAATATCCAAACGGACAGTTTACTGTATTACTTTTCGATGGATAAGGATGAAGGACGGGAGATTTCTCACCTGTATCTTTATCCCGAGTTGAAGCAACCTTCGGACCATTCTTACAACTCACGCTAGACAATGAGAGTTCATGTGAACCATGCCTCAAGGTTGCTTCAATTCGAAAAGTATAGCAAATATCCAAACGGACAGTTTACTGTATTACTTTTCGATGGATAAGGATGAAGGACGGGAGATTTCTCACCTGTATCTTTATCCCGAGTTGATGCAACATCCGGACCATTCTCACGACGCACGCGAGAGAATGAGAGTTCATGTGAACCATGCCTCAAGGTTGCTTCAATTCGAAAAGTATACTCAATATCCAAAAGGACAGTTTACTGTATTACTTTTCGATGGATAAGGATGAAGGACGGGAGATTTCTCACCTGTGTCTTTATCCCGAGTTGATGCAACCTCCGGACCATTCTCACGACTCACGCGAGAGAATGAGAGTTCATGTGACCTATGCCTCAAGGTTGCTTCAATTCGAAAAGTATAGCAAATATCCAAACGGACAGTTTACTGTATTACTTTTCGATGGATAAGGATGAAGGACGGGAGATTTCTCACCTGTATCTTTATCCCGAGTTGAAGCAACGTTCGGACCATTCTTACAACTCACGCTAGACAATGAGAGTTCATGTGAACCATGCCTCAAGGTTGCTTCAATTCGAAAAGTATAGCAAATATCCAAACGGACAGTTTACTGTATTACTTTTCGATGGATAAGGATGAAGGACGGGAGATTTCTCACCTGTATCTTTATCCCGAGTTGATGCAACATCCGGACCATTCTCACGACGCACGCGAGAGAATGAGAGTTCATGTGAACCATGCCTCAAGGTTGCTTCAATTCGAAAAGTATACTCAATATCAAAAAGGACAGTTTACTGTATTACTTTTCGATAGATAAGGATGAAGGACGGGAGATTTCTCACCTGTGTCTTTATCCCGAGTTGATGCAACCTCCGGACCATTCTCACGACTCACGCGAGACAATGAGAGTTCATGTGAACTATGCCTCAAGGTTGCTTCAATTCGAAAAGTATAGCAAATATCCAAAAGAACAACTTACTGTATTACTTTTCGATGGATACGGATGAAGGACGGGAGATTTCTCACCTGTGTCTTTATCCCGAGTTGATGCAACCTCCGGACCATTCTCACGACTCACGCGAGACAATGAGAGTTCGTGTGAACTATGCCTCAAGGTTGCTTCAATTCGAAAAGTATAGCAAAGATCCAAACGGACAGTTTACTGTATTACTTTTCGATGGATAAGGATGAAGGACGGAAGATTTCTCACGTGTATCTTTATCCCGAGTTGACGCAACCTTCGGACCATTCTTACAACTCACGCTAGACAATGAGCGTTCATGTGAACCATGCCTCAAGGTTGCTTCAATTCGAAAAGTATAGCAAATATCCAAACGGACAGTTTACTGTATTACTTTTCGATGGATAAGGATGAAGGACGGGAGATTTCTCACCTGTATCTTTATCCCGAGTTGATGCAACATCCGGACCATTCTCACGACGCACGCGAGAGAATGAGAGTTCATGTGAACCATGCCTCAAGGTTGCTTCAATTCGAAAAGTATACTCAATATCCAAAAGGACAGTTTACTGTATTACTTTTCGATGGATACGGATGAAGGACGGGAGATTTCTCACCTGTGTCTTTATCCCGAGTTGATGCAACCTCCGGACCATTCTCACGACTCACGCGAGACAATGAGAGTTCATGTGAACTATGCCTCAAGGTTGCTTCAATTCGAAAAGTATAGCAAATATCCAAACGGACAGTTTACTGTATTACTTTTCGATGGATAAGGATGAAGGACGGGAGATTTCTCACCTGTATCTTTATCCCGAGTTGAAGCAACCTTCGGACCATTCTTACAACTCACGCTAGACAATGAGAGTTCATGTGAACCATGCCTCAAGGTTGCTTCAATTCGAAAAGTATAGCAAATATCCAAACGGACAGTTTACTGTATTACTTTTCGATGGATAAGGATGAAGGACGGAAGATTTCTCACGTGTATCTTTATCCCGAGTTGACGCAACCTTCGGACCATTCTTACGACTCACGCGAGATAATGAGAGTTCATGTGAACCATGCCTCAAGGTTGCTTCAATTCGAAAAGTAAAATATCCAAACGGACATTTTACTGTATTACTTTTCGATGGATAAGGATGAAGGACGGGAGATTTCTCACCTGTGTCTGTATCCCGAGTTGATGCAACCTCCGGACCATTCTCACGTCTCACGCGAGACAATGAGAGTTCATGTGAACTATGCCTCAAGGTTGCTTCAATTCGAAAAGTATAGCAAATATCCAAACGGACAGTTTACTCTATTACTTTTCGATGGATAAGGCTGAAGGACGGGAGATTTCTCACCTGTGTCTTTATCCCGAGTTGATGCAACATCCGGACCATTCTCACGACGCGCGCGAGACAATGAGAGTTTGTGTGAACCATGCCTCAAGGTTGCTTCAATTCGAAAAGTATACTAAATATCCAAAAGAACAACTTACTGTATTACTTTTCGATGGATAAGGATGAAGGACGGGAGATTTCTCACCTGTGTCTTTATCCCGAATTGATGCAACCTCCGGACCATTCTCACGACTCACGCGAGACAATGAGAGTTCATGTGAACTATGCCTCAAGGTTGCTTCAATTCGGAAAGTATAGCAAATATCCAAACGGACAGTTTACTCTATTACTTTTCGATGGATAAGGCTGAAGGACGGGAGATTTCTCACCTGTGTCTTTATCCCGAGTTGGTGCAACATCCGGACCATTCTCACGACGCGCTCGAGACAATGAGAGTTTATGTGAACCATGCCTCAAGGTTGCTTCAAGTCGAAAAGTATACTAAATATCCAAAAGAACAACTTACTGTATTACTTTTCGATGGATAAGGATGAGGGACGGGAGATTTCTCGCCTGTGTCTGTATCCCGAGTTGATGCAACCTCCGGACCATTCTCACGACGTACGCGAGACAATGAGAGTTCATGTGAACCATGCCTCAAGGTTGCTTCAATTCGAAAAGTATAGCAAATATCCAAACGGACAGTATACTGTATTACTTTTCGATGGATAAGGATGAAGGACGGAAGATTTCTCACGTGTATCTTTATCCCGAGTTGACGCAACCTTCGGACCATTCTTACAACTCACGCGAGACAATGAGAGTTTATGTCAACCATGCCTCAAGGTTGCTTCAATTCGAAAAGTATACTAAATATCCAAAAGAACAACTTACTGTATTACTTTTCGATGGATAAGGATGAAGGACGGGAGATTTCTCGCCTGTGTCTGTATCCCGAGTTGATGCAACCTCCGGACCATTCTCACGACGCACGCGAGACGATGAGAGTTCATGTGAACCATGCCTCAAGGTTGCTTCAATTCGAAAAGTATACTCAATATCCAAAAAAACAGTTTACTGTATTACTTTTCGATGGATAATGCTGAAGGACGGGAGATTTCTCACCTGTGTCTTTATCCCGAGTTGATGCAACCTCCGGACCATTCTCACGACGCAGGCGAGACAATGAGAGTTCATGTGAACCATGCCTCAAGGTTGCTTCAATTCGAAAAGAATACTCAATATCCAAAAGGACAGTTTACTGTATTACTTTTCGATGGATACGGATGAAGGACGGGAGATTTCTCACCTGTGTCTTTATCCCGAGTTGATGCAACCTCCGGACCATTCTCACGACTCACGCGAGACAATGAGAGTTCATGTGAACTATGCCTCAAGGTTGCTTCAATTCGAAAAGTATACTAAATATCCAAAAGAACAACTTACTGTATTACTTTTCGATGGATACGGATGAAGGACGGGAGATTTCTCGCCTGTGTCTGTATCCCGAGTTGATGCAACCTCCGGACCATTCTCACGATGCACGCGAGACGATGAGAGTTCATGTGAACCATGCCTCAAGTTTGCTTCAATTCGAAAAGTATACTCAATATCCAAAAAAACAGTTTACTGTATTACTTTTCGATGGATAATGCTGAAGGACGGGAGATTTCTCACCTGTGTCTTTATCCCGAGTTGATGCAACCTCCGGACCATTCTCACGACGCAGGCGAGACAATGAGAGTTCATGTGAACCATGCCTCAAGGTTGCTTCAATTCGAAAAGTAGACTCAATATCCAAAAGGACATTTTACTGTATTACTTTTCGATGGATAATGCTGAAGGACGGGAGATTTCTCACCTGTGTCTTTATCCCGAGTTGTTGCAACCTCCGGACCATTCTCACGACGCACGCGAGACAATGAGAGTTCATGTGAACTATGCCTCAAGGTTGCTTCAATTCGAAAAGTATAGCAAATATCCAAACGGACAGTTTACTCTATTACTTTTCGATGGATAAGGCTGAAGGACGGGAGATTTCTCACCTGTGTCTTTATCCCGAGTTGTTGCAACATCCGGACCATTCTCACGACGCACGCGAGACAATGAGAGTTCATGAGAACCATGCCTCAAGGTTGCTTCAATTCGAAAAGTATACTCAATATCCAAACGGACAGTTTACTGTATTACTTTTCGATGGATAAGGATGAAGGACGGGAGATTTCTCACCTGTATCTTTATCCCGAGTTGATGCAACATCCGGACCATTCTCACGACGCAGGCGAGACAATGAGAGTTCATGTGAACCATGCCTCAACGTTGCTTCAATTCGAAAAGTATACTAAATATCCAAAAGAACAACTTACTGTATTACTTTTCGATGGATAAGGATGAAGGACGGGAGATTTCTCGCCTGTGTCTGTATCCCGAGTTGATGCAACCTCCGGACCATTCTCACGACGCACGCGAGACGATGAGAGTTCATGTGAACCATGCCTCAAGTTTGCTTCAATTCGAAAAGTATACTCAATATCCAAAAAAACAGTTTACTGTATTACTTTTCGATGGATAATGCTGAAGGACGGGAGATTTCTCACCTGTGTCTTTATCCCGAGTTGATGCAACCTCCGGACCATTCTCACGACGCAGGCGAGACAATGAGAGTTCATGTGAACCATGCCTCAAGGTTGCTTCAATTCGAAAAGTATACTCAATATCAAAAAGGACAGTTCACTGTATTACTTTTCGATAGATAAGGATGAAGGACGGGAGATTTCTCACCTGTGTCTTTATCCCGAGTTGATGCAACCTCCGGACCATTCTCACGACTCACGCGAGACAATGAGAGTTCATGTGAACTATGCCTCAAGGTTGCTTCAATTCGAAAAGTATAGCAAATATCCAAAAGAACAACTTACTGTATTACTTTTCGATGGATACGGATGAAGGACGGGAGATTTCTCACCTGTGTCTTTATCCCGAGTTGATGCAACCTCCGGACCATTCTCACGACTCACGCGAGACAATGAGAGTTCGTGTGAACTATGCCTCAAGGTTGCTTCAATTCGAAAAGTATAGCAAATATCCAAAAGAACAACTTACTGTATTACTTTTCGATGGATACGGATGAAGGACGGGAGATTTCTCACCTGTGTCTTTATCCCGAGTTGATGCAACCTCCGGACCATTCTCACGACTCACGCGAGACAATGAGAGTTCATGTGAACCATGCCTCAAGGTTGCTTCAATTCGAAAAGTATAGCAAATATCCAAACGGACAGTTTACTGTATTACTTTTCGATGGATAAGGATGAAGGACGGGAGATTTCTCACCTGTATCTTTATCCCGAGTTGATGCAACATCCGGACCATTCTCACGACGCACGCGAGACAATGAGAGTTCATGTGAACCATGCCTCAAGGTTGCTTCAATTCGAAAAGTATACTCAATATCCAAAAGGACAGTTTACTGTATTACTTTTCGATGGATACGGATGAAGGACGGGAGATTTCTCACTTGTGTCTTTATCCCGAGTTGATGCAACCTCCGGACCATTCTTACGACTCACGCGAGACAATGAGAGTTCATGTGAACCATGCCTCAAGGTTGCTTCAATTCGAAAAGTATAGCAAATATCCAAACGGACAGTTTACTGTATTACTTTGCGATGGATAAGGATGAAGGACGGGAGATTTCTCACCTGTATCTTTATCCCGAGTTGAAGCAACCTTCGGACCATTCTTACAACTCACGCTAGACAATGAGAGTTCATGTGAACCATGCCTCAAGGTTGCTTCAATTCGAAAAGTATAGCAAATATCCAAACGGACAGTTTACTGTATTACTTTTCGATGGATAAGGATGAAGGACGGGAGATTTCTCACCTGTATCTTTATCCCGAGTTGATGCAACATCCGGACCATTCTCACGACGCACGCGAGAGAATGAGAGTTCATGTGAACCATGCCTCAAGGTTGCTTCAATTCGAAAAGTATACTCAATATCCAAAAAAACAGTTTACTGTATTACTTTTCGATGGATAATGCTGAAGGACGGGAGATTTCTCACCTGTGTCTTTATCCCGAGTTGATGCAACCTCCGGACCATTCTCACGACGCAGGCGAGACAATGAGAGTTCATGTGAACCATGCCTCAAGGTTGCTTCAATTCGAAAAGTATACTCAATATCAAAAAGGACAGTTTACTGTATTACTTTTCGATAGATAAGGATGAAGGACGGGAGATTTCTCACCTGTGTCTTTATCCCGAGTTGATGCAACCTCCGGACCATTCTCACGACTCACGCGAGACAATGAGAGTTCATGTGAACTATGCCTCAAGGTTGCTTCAATTCGAAAAGTATAGCAAATATCCAAAAGAACAACTTACTGTATTACTTTTCGATGGATACGGATGAAGGACGGGAGATTTCTCACCTGTGTCTTTATCCCGAGTTGATGCAACCTCCGGACCATTCTCACGACTCACGCGAGACAATGAGAGTTCGTGTGAACTATGCCTCAAGGTTGCTTCAATTCGAAAAGTATAGCAAATATCCAAAAGAACAACTTACTGTATTACTTTTCGATGGATACGGATGAAGGACGGGAGATTTCTCACCTGTGTCTTTATCCCGAGTTGATGCAACCTCCGGACCATTCTCACGACTCACGCGAGACAATGAGAGTTCATGTGAACCATGCCTCAAGGTTGCTTCAATTCGAAAAGTTTAGCAAATATCCAAACGGACAGTTTACTGTATTACTTTTCGATGGATAAGGATGAAGGACGGGAGATTTCTCACGTGTATCTTTATCCCGAGTTGACGCAACCTTCGGACCATTCTTACGACGCACGCGAGACAATGAGAGTTCATGTGAACCATGCCTCAAGGTTGCTTCAATTCGAAAAGTATAGCAAATATCCAAACGGACAGTTTACTGTATTACTTTTCGATGGATAAGGATGAAGGACGGGAGATTTCTCACCTGTATCTTTATCCCGAGTTGATGCAACATCCGGACCATTCTCACGACGCACGCGAGACAATGAGAGTTCATGTGAACCATGCCTCAAGGTTGCTTCAATTCGAAAAGTATACTCAATATCCAAAAGGACAGTTTACTGTATTACTTTTCGATGGATACGGATGAAGGACGGGAGATTTCTCACTTGTGTCATTATCCCGAGTTGATGCAACCTCCGGACCATTCTTACGACTCACGCGAGACAATGAGAGTTCATGTGAACCATGCCTCAAGGTTGCTTCAATTCGAAAAGTATAGCAAATATCCAAACGGACAGTTTACTGTATTACTTTGCGATGGATAAGGATGAAGGACGGGAGATTTCTCACCTGTATCTTTATCCCGAGTTGAAGCAACCTTCGGACCATTCTTACAACTCACGCTAGACAATGAGAGTTCATGTGAACCATGCCTCAAGGTTGCTTCAATTCGAAAAGTATAGCAAATATCCAAACGGACAGTTTACTGTATTACTTTTCGATGGATAAGGATGAAGGACGGGAGATTTCTCACCTGTGTCTTTATCCCGAGTTGATGCAACCTCCGGACCATTCTCACGACGCAGGCGAGACAATGAGAGTTCATGTGAACCATCCCTCAAGGTTGCTTCAATTCGAAAAGTATAGCAAATATCCAAAAGAACAACTTACTGTATTACTTTTCGATGGATACGGATGAAGGACGGGAGATTTCTCACCTGTGTCTTTATCCCGAGTTGATGCAACCTCCGGACCATTCTCACGACTCACGCGAGACAATGAGAGTTCATGTGAACCATGCCTCAAGGTTGCTTCAATTCGAAAAGTATAGCAAATATCCAAACGGACAGTTTACTGTATTACTTTTCGATGGATAAGGATGAAGGACGGGAGATTTCTCACGTGTATCTTTATCCCGAGTTGACGCAACCTTCGGACCATTCTTACGACGCACGCGAGACAATGAGAGTTCGTGTGAACTATGCCTCAAGGTTGCTTCAATTCGAAAAGTATAGCAAATATCCAAAAGAACAACTTACTGTATTACTTTTCGATGGATACGGATGAAGGACGGGAGATTTCTCACCTGTGTCTTTATCCCGAGTTGATGCAACCTCCGGACCATTCTCACGACTCACGCGAGACAATGAGAGTTCATGTGAACCATGCCTCAAGGTTGCTTCAATTCGAAAAGTATAGAAAATATCCAAACGGACAGTTTACTGTATTACTTTTCGATGGATAAGGATGAAGGACGGGAGATTTCTCACGTGTATCTTTATCCCGAGTTGACGCAACCTTCGGACCATTCTTACGACGCACGCGAGACAATGAGAGTTCATGTGAACCATGCCTCAAGGTTGCTTCAATTCGAAAAGTATAGCAAATATCCAAACGGACAGTTTACTGTATTACTTTTCGATGGATAAGGATGAAGGACGGGAGATTTCTCACCTGTATCTTTATCCCGAGTTGATGCAACATCCGGACCATTCTCACGACGCACGCGAGACAATGAGAGTTCATGTGAACCATGCCTCAAGGTTGCTTCAATTCGAAAAGTATACTCAATATCCAAAAGGACAGTTTACTGTATTACTTTTCGATGGATACGGATGAAGGACGGGAGATTTCTCACCTGTATCTTTCTCCCGAGTTGATGCAACATCCGGACCATTCTCACGACTCACGCGAGACAATGAGAGTTCATGTGAACTATGCCTCAAGGTTGCTTCAATTCGAAAAGTATACTAAATATCCAAAAAAACAACTTACTGTATTACTTTTCGATGGATACGGATGAAGGACGGGAGATTTCTCACCTGTGTCTTTATCCCGAGTTGATGCAACCTCCGGACCATTCTCACGACTCACGCGAGACAATGAGAGTTCATGTGAACTATGCCTCAAGGTTGCTTCAATTCGAAAAGTATACTAAATATCCAAACGGACAGTTTACTGTATTACTTTTCGATGGATAAGGATGAAGGACGGGAGATTTCTCACCTGTATCTTTATCCCGAGTTGACGCAACTTTCGCACCATTCTTACAACTCACGCGAGACAATGAGAGTTCATGTGAACCATGCCTCAAGGTTGCTTCAATTCGAAAAGTATAGCAAATATCCAAACGGACAGTTTACTGTATTACTTTTCGATGGATAAGGATGAAGGACGGGAGATTTCTCACCTGTGTCTTTATCCCGAGTTGATGCAACCTCCGGACCATTCTCACGACTCACGCGAGACAATGAGAGTTCATGTGAACTATACCTCAAGGTTGCTTCAATTCGAAAAGTATACTAAATATCCAAAAGAACAACTTACTGTATTACTTTTCGATGGATACGGATGAAGGACGGAAGATTTCTCACGTGCATCTTTATCCCGAGTTGATGCAACCTCCGGACCATTCTTACGACTCACGCGAGACAATGAGAGTTCATGTGAACCATGCCTCAAGGTTGCTTCAATTCGAAAAGTATAGCAAATATCCAAACGGACAGTTTACTGTATTAATTTGCGATGGATAAGGATGAAGGACGGGAGATTTCTCACCTGTATCTTTATCCCGAGTTGAAGCAACCTACGGACCATTCTAACGACTCACGCGAGACAATGAGAGTTCATGTGAACCATGCCTCAAGGTTGCTTCAATTCGACAAGTATACTCAATATCCAAAAGGACAGTTTACTGTATTACTTTTCGATGGATAAGGATGAAGGACGGGAGATTTCTCACCTGTGTCTTTATCCCGAGTTGATGCAACCTCCGGACCATTCTCACGACTCACGCGAGACAATGAGAGTTCATGTGAACTATGCCTCAAGGTTGCTTCAATTCGAAAAGTATACTAAATATCCAAACGGACAGTTTACTGTATTACTTTTCGATGGATAAGGATGAAGGACGGGAGATTTCTCACCTGTATCTTTATCCCGAGTTGAAGCAACCTTCGGACCATTCTTACGACTCACGCTAGACAATGAGAGTTCATGTGAACTATGCCTCAAGGTTGCTTCAATTCGAAAAGTATAGCAAATATCCAAACGGACAGTTTACTGTATTACTTTTCGATGGATAAGGATGAAGGACGGGAGATTTCTCACCTGTATCTTTATCCCGAGTTGATGCAACATCCGGACCATTCTCACGACGCACGCGAGAGAATGAGAGTTCATGTGAACCATGCCTCAAGGTTGCTTCAATTCGAAAAGTATACTAAATATCCAAAAGGACAGTTTACTGTATTACTTTTCGATGGATAAGGATGAAGGACGGGAGATTTCTCACCTGTATCTTTATCCCGAGTTGATGCAACCTCCGGACCATTCTCACGACTCACGCGAGACAATGAGAGTTCATGTGAACTATGCCTCAAGGTTGCTTCAATTCGAAAAGTATAGCAAATATCCAAACGGACAGTTTACTGTATTACTTTTCGATGGATAAGGATGAAGGACGGGAGATTTCTCACCTGTATCTTTATCCCGAGTTGAAGCAACCTTCGGACCATTCTTACAACTCACGCTAGACAATGAGAGTTCATGTGAACCATGCCTCAAGGTTGCTTCAATTCGAAAAGTATAGCAAATATCCAAACGGACAGTTTACTGTATTACTTTTCGATGGATAAGGATGAAGGACGGGAGATTTCTCACCTGTATCTTTATCCCGAGTTGATGGAACATCCGGACCATTCTCACGACGCACGCGAGAGAATGAGAGTTCATGTGAACCATGCCTCAAGGTTGCTTCAATTCGAAAAGTATACTCAATATCAAAAAGGACAGTTTACTGTATTACTTTTCGATAGATAAGGATGAAGGACGGGAGATTTCTCACCTGTGTCTTTATCCCGAGTTGATGCAACCTCCGGACCATTCTCACGACTCACGCGAGACAATGAGAGTTCATGTGAACTATGCCTCAAGGTTGCTTCAATTCGAAAAGTGTTGAGAATGTAGGTTAGGCGCGTTTTCATGGACGAGGCGGAATGTATTCGTCGACGAGAGACGAGTCAAGCCTGTAGGCGCATGCGCAATGAGTAGTGGGGAGAGAGCGTGGTCTCATGCCTCTTCTCTCGTCGAGGCGAACGGTTAGTTACCTCGGGAAGCTTTTACGACGACACGCGTGCTAAAAGGAATTCGAAATAAAATCTTTTCTTCTGTTCATCATATGGCTGTTTTCTTTAATTGCAATAAAACAATTCTTCCCGATCCTTCCCTCCACACTAATAAGGTTCAACAGGTTATGGGCCCAGGCACATTTCCTTAAAAGAATTAGTTGTGGCAGGAAGTGGAAGAATTGCGGGAGATCGCGCGAGACACGCGGTCGGTCGCTATTTTTGGAGAACACATGGGAGTGTAGTACCGGTAGCGTGTGAGCGAGTGATTCGCATCCACGATGGCTACGGGCATCTCAGTGAAAAGTGTGAAAAATTTTGACGGGACGAATTTCCAAGGCTGGAAGGCGCAGCTCTCAGCATTATTTGTGCTAAACGGTATCTCGGAAGTTGTGAACGGCACGAGAGTAGCACCGGTGTGTGCGGCGGGAGCGGACGCGGCGGCCATTACGTTGCACGAGGCACGTCTCGAGAATTTTAAGAAAGACGATGCGTTGGCTCGGGTGCTCATCCTCACGAATTTGGAGCCGGTTCAGCAAGAAGCTGTGTTATCGTACGGAAGTGCGAAGCAAATGTGGGACAAGTTAACTCTCCTGCATGAACAGCGGACAGCATCGAACAGAAACGGGCTTCAGCAGCAGTTTTTCAAGTACGAGATGGCTGAGGGGGATACGGCAATGCAACACCTGGCGACGATCGTAAATCTGGTTGGTCGGATGAGAGATGTAGGCGTTGTGATAGAAGACGATGCGGTAATAGCAAAAATGTTGGCTAGCTTGACGCCAAGCTATGATATGCTGAGTATCGCGTGGGATTCGGTGCCCGAAGCTAATCAAACGCTGGAGAATCTACAGGAGCGGCTTGTTCGATTGGACAAGAAACGGCTGCAGAAAGAAGACGCAGTGAGTGCGTTGGCAGCAGTAAAAAAGGATCCCGGGAAGAAGAAGCCGTTAAAACCGAAGAAGGAAATCGAATGTTTCAAGTGTCATGAACTGGGACATTTTGCGCGGGAATGTAAGAATCCGCGAAAGAAGAAAAATGTCGGAAACAGGGATCGTGACAATGATTGTGCGCTGGTGGGGGAAATAGGCGCGAAACGGAGTGTGACTTCGGCGCCGGGACGCAACATCGAGTCAGTCGAGAAACAAGTGCGCGAAATAATGTCGGCCGAACGGAGAGAAATCTGGCTTGCCGACAGCGGTGCGTCGAGACACCTGACTTTCCGAAAAGACTGGCTGAGCAATTATCGACAGGCTAGAGACGGCGGCACTGTCTCGCTTGGAGATAACCAAGAGTGTGATGTTGTTGGAAACGGAACAGTTTTTGTGCAAAAATTAATTCGCGGTGAGTGGTGCGATGGACGTATTGAGAATGTACTCTACGTTCCTGATCTCAAGAAAAATTTATTTTCGATTGGCGTGTGCACCAGCAAGGGAATGAAGGCACAATTTTCCGGGAACAGCGTGGAGATCATGCACGGAGATCGAGTGGTCGCGTCTGGACAAAAACAAGAGAACGAGGTGTGCCGAATGCTGTTCAAGGTCGTGAAGAAAAGTGACGCGGACGAATCGAATGTGGCAACGACCGATTTGAGCGTGTGGCACGAGCGTCTGGGACACGTGGGGAAAAGAGCGATATGTGAGCTTGTGAAGCAGGGTCTTGTGAGTGGAATTAAACTAACGGACAAGACTGACATTTTCTGCGAACCCTGTCAATTCGGAAAAGCTCACAGAAAATCGTTTAATAAAAATCCTGAAAAAGTGAAGACTGTGCCCGGTGAAATGTTCCACACGGATGTGTGTGGACCGATGTCGGTAGAATCGATTGGTGGATCGCGGTACTTTCTGACGTTTAAGGATGACGCGAGTGGCTATCGGCACGCATATTTTCTCAAACAGAAATCGGAAGTGTTTGGGAAATTTAAAATTTTTGAGAGACTCGTCGCGAACAAGTTCGGCAGCTCAATGAAAATTCTCCGCTCGGATAATGGTCGAGAATTTTGCAATCGACAGATGGACGAATATCTTGAGTTGCGGGGAATAAAAAAAGAGACGACCGCGCCGTATACCCCAGAGCAGAATGGCAAAGCTGAACGGGACAATCGTACAATTGTGGAGAGTGCGCGCACAATGCTTCACGCGAAGAATCTGCCATTGTCTCTGTGGGCTGAGGCGGTGAACTGCGCGATATACGTGCTGAACCGAACTGTGTGGAAGACTGGTCAGGTCACACCCTACGAGATGTGGGTTGGGAAGGTTCCTGATCTTAAGCACCTGCGGATCTTTGGCTCGGAAGCGTACGCGCATGTGCCAAAGCAATTCACGAAGAAGTTTGACGCTCGGGCGAAGAAACTGATCTTTGTGGGGTATAAACAGGACTCGGCAAATTATCGTTTGTATGACCCTGAAACAAAGAAGGTAAGCGAGGCCAGGGATGTCACCTTCAACGAGAAGATTGGCAGTGTGGCGCCACCGTCGTGTGTCCGAGGAGAAGAAGAAGAGGGAAGCGTGCTGGTAGTCCCTGAAGTTGAAGACACACCGAAAGAAGGAAGAACAGTTGTGGAGAGCGATAGCGAGGAAGAATTCGAGGACGCTCAACCGAAGCTGTCATCTGCCGAGAAGACGGACTGGGTGCCGGTGGGTGCTATCGAGACTCCTCGGACGCTGAGAAATCGGGCAAATATCAAGAAGCCCATAAGATTCAGCGCAGATGTGGTCGAGTACACTATTCCTAACACGTTTAAGGAAGCGGTGAATAGCACTGAAGCCACGCGGTGGGCAAGTGCGATAGCCGAGGAGTTCAGGGCACACGAGCAGAATGGCACGTGGTCACTCGTACCGAGGGAGCCGGAGATGAAGACAATAGACTCTAAATGGGTGTTTCGAGTGAAGACGGACGCGGACGAGAAGAATCATCGGTTCAAGGCTCGGTTGTGTGCGAGAGGATTCTTGCAGAGGGAAGGAGTCGATTTCAACGAGACGTTCGCCCCGGTCATCCGATACGATTCGCTGCGGGTGATTCTGGCAGAAGTGGCCGTGCAAGATCTCGAATTAACACAATTCGATGTGCAGACTGCATTCCTGTACGAAAAACTCGACGAGACGGTCTATATGGAAGTGCCAGAAGGACTCGACGTGGGACAGGATCAAGTGTGCAAACTCGAAAAATCATTATACGGTCTGAAACAGGCACCAAGATGCTGGAACCAGAGGTTCACAAAGTTTTTGCGCGAGTTCGAGTTTAACGAGTGTGAAGCAGATACGTGCGTGTTCGTTGGACGAGTGAAAAACGAGAAAGTGTATCTAGCATTATTTGTGGACGATGGGCTGATCGCAGCGAACACTGGAGAGACGTTAGATTTGGTTATAAGTCGGTTGAGTGCTACGTTCAATATAACGGTAGGCGATTCGAGTATGTTTGTCGGGGTTCAAATTGTACGTGATCGAGAGTGCAAGAGTTTGATAATACATCAGAGCGCGTACACAAAGAAAATAGTTGAGAAGTTCAGAATGGCTGACGCGAAGGCTGTGAGTGTGCCGGCGGATCCGCATGTGATATTAGTTCCGTACCAAGAAGGCGATGAGAAATCTAGTGATGCGCCGTATCGTGAGGCTGTAGGATCGTTGCTTTTCCTCGCGGCGGTAACGCGTCCGGACATAGCTTATGCGGTAAATTCTGCTAGTAAATATGTGAATAACCACACGGTCGAGCATTGGCGTGCGGTAAAAAGAATCTTTGCTTATCTCAACGGAACTATCGATTACGGTATTAAGTACGGAAACGGCGGTAGCGGGTCTGAGTTAGTCGGGTTCTCCGATGCAGACTATGCGGGGGACGTGGAGACGAGAAGGTCGAGGACGGGCTATGTTTTTTGCCTAGCGGACGGTGTCATCACGTGGTCGTCGCAGAGGCAAAAATTAATAACTCTCAGTACGACAGAGGCCGAGTATGTGGCAGCCTCGACGGCGGCAAGAGAGTTGATCTGGCTGCGGAAGTTGTTGTTGGATATTGGATGTCCATGTGTGGGAGAAACGACTCTGTTTGTTGACAACCAGAGTGCTATTCAGCTAGTCAGAAATCCTGTATATCATAAGAGAACAAAACACATAGACATCCATTATCACTACGTTCGAGAGAAAGCGGATGATCGGGAGCTGGTTGTGAAATATGTTCCGTCCGAAAATCAGCGTGCTGATATCTTTACAAAGGCTCTGCCAAGAGATCGTTTCAGGAAATTGCGTGAGGATATGAATCTTGTATCTGTGCATGAGAAACGCTTAAACGGCGGTAGTGTTGAGAATGTAGGTTAGGCGCGTTTTCATGGACGAGGCGGAATGTATTCGTCGACGAGAGACGAGTCAAGCCTGTAGGCGCATGCGCAATGAGTAGTGGGGAGAGAGCGTGGTCTCATGCCTCTTCTCTCGTCGAGGCGAACGGTTAGTTACCACGGGAAGCTTTTACGACGACACGCGTGCTAAAAGGAATTCGAAATAAAATCTTTTCTTCTGTTCATCATATGGCTGTTTTCTTTAATTGCAATAAAACAATTCTTCCCGATCCTTCCCTCCACACTAATAAGGTTCAACAAAAAGTATAGCAAATATCCAAAAGAACAACTTACTGTATTACTTTTCGATGGATACGGATGAAGGACGGGAGATTTCTCACCTGTGTCTTTATCCCGAGTTGATGCAACCTCCGGACCATTCTCACGACTCACGCGAGACAATGAGAGTTCGTGTGAACTATGCCTCAAGGTTGCTTCAATTCGAAAAGTATAGCAAATATCCAAACGGACAGTTTACTGTATTACTTTTCGATGGATAAGGATGAAGGACGGAAGATTTCTCACGTGTATCTTTATCCCGAGTTGACGCAACCTTCGGACCATTCTTACAACTCACGCTAGACAATGAGAGTTCATGTGAACCATGCCTCAAGGTTGCTTCAATTCGAAAAGTATAGCAAATATCCAAACGGACAGTTTACTGTATTACTTTTCGATGGATAAGGATGAAGGACGGGAGATTTCTCACCTGTATCTTTATCCCGAGTTGATGCAACATCCGGACCATTCTCACGACGCACGCGAGACGATGAGAGTTCATGTGAACCATGCCTCAAGGTTGCTTCAATTCGAAAAGTATACTCAATATCCAAAAAAACAGTTTACTGTATTACTTTTCGATGGATAATGCTGAAGGACGGGAGATTTCTCACCTGTGTCTTTATCCCGAGTTGATGCAACCTCCGGACCATTCTCACGACGCAGGCGAGACAATGAGAGTTCATGTGAACCATGCCTCAAGGTTGCTTCAATTCGAAAAGTATACTCAATATCCAAAAGGACAGTTTACTGTATTACTTTTCGATGGATAATGCTGAAGGACGGGAGATTTCTCACCTGTGTCTTTATCCCGAGTTGATGCAACCTCCGGACCATTCTCACGACTCACGCGAGACAATGAGAGTTCATGTGAACCATGCCTCAAGGTTGCTTCAATTCGAAAAGTATAGCAAATATACAAACGGACAGTTTACTGTATTACTTTTCGATGGATAAGGATGAAGGACGGAAGATTTCTCACGTGTATCTTCATCCCGAGTTGACGCAACCTTCGGACCATTCTTACGACTCACGCGAGACAATGAGAGTTCATGTGAACCATGCCTCAAGGTTGCTTCAATTCGAAAAGTAAAATATCCAAACGGACATTTTACTGTATTACTTTTCGATGGATAAGGATGAAGGACGGGAGATTTCTCACCTGTGTCTTTATCCCGAGTTGATGCAACCTCCGGACCATTCTCACGACTCACGCGAGACAATGAGAGTTCATGTGAACTATGCCTCAAGGTTGCTTCAATTCGGAAAGTATAGCAAATATCCAAACGGACAGTTTACTCTATTACTTTTCGATGGATAAGGCTGAAGGACGGGAGATTTCTCACCTGTGTCTTTATCCCGAGTTGATGCATCATCCGGACCATTCTCACGACGCGCGCGAGACAATGAGAGTTTATGTGAACCATGCCTCAAGGTTGCTTCAATTCGAAAAGTATACTAAATATCCAAAAGAACAACTTACTGTATTACTTTTCGATGGATAAGGATGAAGGACGGGAGATTTCTCACCTGTGTCTGTATCCCGAGTTGATGCAACCTCCGGACCATTCTCACGACGCACGCGAGACGATGAGAGTTCAGGTGAACCATGCCTCAAGGTTGCTTCAATTCGAAAAGTATAGCAAATATACAAACGGACAGTTTACTGTATTACTTTTCGATGGATAAGGATGAAGGACGAGAGATTTCTCACGTGTATCTTCATCCCGAGTTGACGCAACCTTCGGACCATTCTTACGACTCACGCGAGACAATGAGAGTTCATGTGAACCATGCCTCAAGGTTGCTTCAATTCGAAAAGTAAAATATCCAAACGGACATTTTACTGTATTACTTTTCGATGGATAAGGATGAAGGACGGGAGATTTCTCACCTGTGTCTTTATCCCGAGTTGATGCAACCTCCGGACCATTCTCACGACTCACGCGAGACAATGAGAGTTCATGTGAACTATGCCTCAAGGTTGCTTCAATTCGGAAAGTATAGCAAATATCCAAACGGACAGTTTACTCTATTACTTTTCGATGGATAAGGCTGAAGGACGGGAGATTTCTCACCTGTGTCTTTATCCCGAGTTGATGCATCATCCGGACCATTCTCACGACGCGCGCGAGACAATGAGAGTTTATGTGAACCATGCCTCAAGGTTGCTTCAATTCGAAAAGTATACTAAATATCCAAAAGAACAACTTACTGTATTACTTTTCGATGGATAAGGATGAAGGACGGGAGATTTCTCACCTGTGTCTGTATCCCGAGTTGATGCAACCTCCGGACCATTCTCACGACGCACGCGAGACGATGAGAGTTCAGGTGAACCATGCCTCAAGGTTGCTTCAATTCGAAAAGTATACTCAATATCCAAAAAAACAGTTTACTGTATTACTTTTCGATGGATAATGCTGAAGGACGAGAGATTTCTCACCTGTGTCTTTATCCCGAGTTGATGCAACCTCCGGACCATTCTCACGACGCAGGCGAGACAATGAGAGTTCATGTGAACCATGCCTCAAGGTTGCTTCAATTTAAAAAGTATATTCAATATCCAAAAGGACAGTTTACTGTATTACTTTTCGATGGATAATGCTGAAGGACGGGAGATTTCTCACCTGTGTCTTTATCCCGAGTTGATGCAACCTCCAGACCATTCTCACGACGCACGCGAGACAATGAGAGTTCATGTGAACCATGCCTCAAGGTTGCTTCAATTCGAAAAGTATAGCAAATATACAAACGGACAGTTTACTGTATTACTTTTCGATGGATAAGGATGAAGGACGGAAGATTTCTCACGTGTATCTTTATCCCGAGTTGACGCAACCTTCGGACCATTCTTACGACTCACGCGAGACAATGAGACTTCATGTGAACCATGCCTCAAGGTTGCTTCAATTCGAAAAGTAAAATATCCAAACGGACATTTTACTGTATTACTTTTCGATGGATAAGGATGAAGGACGGGAGATTTCTCACCTGTGTCTTTATCCCGAGTTGATGCAACCTCCGGACCATTCTCACGACGCACGCGAGACAATGAGAGTTCATGTGAACCATGCCTCAAGGTTGCTTCAATTCGCAAAGTATAGCAAATATCCAAACGGACAGTATACTGTATTACTTTTCGATGGATAAGGATGAAGGACGGAAGATTTCTCACGTGTATCTTTATCCCGAGTTGACGCAACCTTCGGACCATTCTTACGACTCACGCGAGACAATGAGAGTTTATGTCTACCATGCCTCAAGGTTGCTTCAATTCGAAAAGTATACTAAATATCCAAAAGAACAACTTACTGTATTACTTTTCGATGGATAAGGATGAACGACGGGAGATTTCTCGCCTGTGTCTGTATCCCGAGTTGATGCAACCTCCGGACCATTCTCACGACGCACGCGAGACGATGAGAGTTCATGTGAACCATGCCTCAAGGTTGCTTCAATTCGAAAAGTATACTCAATATCCAAAAAAACAGTTTACTGTATTACTTTTCGATGGATAATGCTGAAGGACGGGAGATTTCTCGCCTGTGACTTTATCCCGAGTTGATGCAACCTCCGGACCATTCTCACGACGCACGCGAGACAATGGGAGTTCATGTGAACCATGCCTCAAGGTTGCTTCAATTCGAAAAGTATAGCAAATATACAAACGGACAGTTTACTGTATTACTTTTCGATGGATAAGGATGAAGGACGGAAGATTTCTCACGTGTATCTTTATCCCGAGTTGACGCAACCTTCGGACCATTCTTACGACTCACGCGAGACAATGAGAGTTCATGTGAACCATGCCTCAAGGTTGCTTCAATTCGAAAAGTAAAATATCCAAACGGACATTTTACTGTATTACTTTTCGATGGATAAGGATGAAGGACGGGAGATTTCTCACCTGTGTCTTTATCCCGAGTTGATGCAACATCCGGACCATTCTCACGACGCGCGCGAGACAATGAGAGTTTATGTGAACCATGCCTCAAGGTTGCTTCAATTCGAAAAGTATACTAAATATCCAAAAGAACAACTTACTGTTTTACTTTTCGATGGATAAGTATGAAGGACGGGAGATTTCTCACCTGTGTCTTTATCCCGAGTTGATGCAACCTCCGGACCATTCTCACGACGCACGCGAGACAATGAGAGTTCAAGTGAACTATGCCTCAAGGTTGCTTCAATTCGAAAAGTATAGCAAATATCCAAACGGACAGTTTACTCTATTACTTTTCGATGGATAAGGCTGAAGGACGGGAGATTTCTCACCTGTGTCTTTATCCCGAGTTGATGCAACCTCCGGACCATTCTCACGACTCACGCGAGACAATGAGAGTTCATGTGAACTATGCCTCAAGGTTGCTTCAATTCGGAAAGTATAGCAAATATCCAAACGGACAGTTTACTCTATTACTTTTCGATGGATAAGGCTGAAGGACGGGAGATTTCTCACCTGTGTCTTTATCCCGAGTTGATGCAACCTCCGGACCATTCTCACGACGCACGCGAGACGATGAGAGTTCATGTGAACCATGCCTCAAGGTTGCTTCAATTCGAAAAGTATACTCAATATTCAAAAGGACAGTTTACTGTATTACTTTTCGATGGATACGGATGAAGGACGGGAGATTTCTCACCTGTGTCTTTATCCCGAGTTGATGCAACCTCCGGACCATTCTCACGACTCACGCGAGACAATGAGAGTTCATGTGAACTATGCCTCAAGGTTGCTTCAATTCGAAAAGTATACTAAATATCCAAACGGACAGTTTACTGTATTACTTTTCGATGGATAAGGATGAAGGACGGGAGATTTCTCACCTGTATCTTTATCCCGAGTTGACGCAACCTTCGGACCATTCTTACAACTCACGCGAGACAATGAGAGTTCATGTGAACCATGCGTCAAGGTTGCTTCAATTCGAAAAGTATAGCAAATATCCAAACGGACAGTTTACTGTATTACTTTTCGATGGATAAGGATGAAGGACGGGAGATTTCTTACCTGTATCTTTATCCCGAGTTGATGCAACATCCGGACCATTCTCACGACGCACGCGAGACAATGAGAGTTCATGTGAACCATGCCTCAAGGTTGCTTCAATTCGAAAAGTATACTCAATATCCAAAAGGACAGTTTACTGTATTACTTTTCGATGGATACGGATGAAGGACGGGAGATTTCTCACCTGTGTCTTTATCCCGAGTTGATGCAACCTCCGGACCATTCTCACGACTCACGCGAGACAATGAGAGTTCATGTGAACTATGCCTCAAGGTTGCTTCAATTCGAAAAGTATACTAAATATCCAAAAGAACAACTTACTGTATTACTTTTCGATGGATACGGATGAAGGACGGGAGATTTCTCACCTGTGTCTTTATCCCGAGTTGATGCAACCTCCGGACCATTCTCACGACTCACGCGAGACAATGAGAGTTCGTGTGAACCATGCCTCAAGGTTGCTTCAATTCGAAAAGTATAGCAAATATCCAAACGGACAGTTTACTGTATTACTTTTCGATGGATAAGGATGAAGGACGGAAGATTTCTCACGTGCATCTTTATCCCGAGTTGACGCAACCTTCGGACCATTCTTACGACGCACGCGAGATAATGAGAGTTCATGTGAACCATGCCTCAAGGTTGCTTCAATTCGAAAAGTAAAATATCCAAACGGACATTTTACTGTATTACTTTTCGATGGATAAGGATGAAGGACGGGAGATTTCTCACCTGTGTCTGTATCCCGAGTTGATGCAACATCCGGACCATTCTCACGACGCGCGCGAGACAATGAGAGTTTGTATGAACCATGCCTCAAGGTTGCTTCAATTCGAAAAGTATACTAAATATCCAAAAGAACAACTTACTGTATTACTTTTCAATGGATAAGGATGAAGGACGGGAGATTTCTCACCTGTGTCTTTATCCCGAGTTGATGCAACCTCCGGACCATTCTCACGTCTCACGCGAGACAATGAGAGTTCATGTGAACTATGCCTCAAGGTTGCTTCAATTCGAAAAGTATAGCAAATATCCAAACGGACAGTTTACTCTATTACTTTTCGATGGATAAGGCTGAAGGACGGGAGATTTCTCACCTGTGTCTTTATCCCGAGTTGATGCAACATCCGGACCATTCTCACGACGCGCGCGAGACAATGAGAGTTTGTGTGAACCATGCCTCAAGGTTGCTTCAATTCGAAAAGTATACTAAATATCCAAAAGAACAACTTACTGTATTACTTTTCAATGGATAAGGATGAAGGACGGGAGATTTCTCACCTGTGTCTTTATCCCGAGTTGATGCAACCTCCGGACCATTCTCACGACTCACGCTAGACAATGAGAGTTCATGTGAACTATGCCTCAAGGTTGCTTCAATTCGAAAAGTATAGCAAATATCCAAACGGACAGTTTACTCTATTACTTTTCGATGGATAAGGCTGAAGGACGGGAGATTTCTCACCTGTGTCTTTATCCCGAGTTGATGCAACATCCGGACCATTCTCATGACGCGCGCGAGACAATGAGAGTTTATGTGAACCATGCCTCAATGTTGCTTCAATTCGGAAAGTATACTAAATATCCAAAAGAACAACTTACTGTATTACTTTTCGATGGATAAGGATGAAGGACGGGAGATTTCTCGCCTGTGTCTGTATCCCGAGTTGATGCAACCTCCGGACCATTCTCACGATGCACGCGAGACGATGAGAGTTCATGTGAACCATGCCTCAAGTTTGCTTCAATTCGAAAAGTATACTCAATATCCAAAAAAACAGTTTACTGTATTACTTTTCGATGGATAATGCTGAAGGACGGGAGAATTCTCACCTGTGTCTTTATCCCGAGTTGATGCAACCTCCGGACCATTCTCACGACGCAGGCGAGACAATGAGAGTTCATGTGAACCATGCCTCAAGGTTGCTTCAATTCGAAAAGTAGACTCAATATCCAAAAGGACAGTTTACTGTATTACTTTTCGATGGATAATGCTGAAGGACGGGAGATTTCTCACCTGTGTCTTTATCCCGAGTTGTTGCAACCTCCGGACCATTCTCACGACGCACGCGAGACAATGAGAGTTCATGTGAACAATGCCTCAAGGTTGCTTCAATTCGAAAAGTATAGCAAATATCCAAACGGACAGTTTACTCTATTACTTTTCGATGGATAAGGCTGAAGGACGGGAGATTTCTCACCTGTGTCTTTATCCCGAGTTGATGCAACATCCGGACCATTCTCACGACGCACGCGAGACAATGAGAGTTCATGAGAACCATGCCTCAAGGTTGCTTCAATTCGAAAAGTATACTCAATATCCAAACGGACAGTTTACTGTATTACTTTTCGATGGATAAGCATGAAGGACGGGAGATTTCTCACCTGTATCTTTATCCCGAGTTGATGCAACATCCGGACCATTCTCACGACGCAGGCGAGACAATGAGAGTTCATGTGAACCATGCCTCAACGTTGCTTCAATTCGAAAAGTATACTAAATATCCAAAAGAACAACTTACTGTATTACTTTTCGATGGATAAGGATGAAGGACGGGAGATTTCTCGCCTGTGTCTGTATCCCGAGTTGATGCAACCTCCGGACCATTCTCACGATGCACGCGAGACGATGAGAGTTCATGTGAACCATGCCTCAAGTTTGCTTCAATTCGAAAAGTATACTCAATATCCAAAAAAACAGTTTACTGTATTACTTTTCGATGGATAATGCTGAAGGACGGGAGAATTCTCACCTGTGTCTTTATCCCGAGTTGATGCAACCTCCGGACCATTCTCACGACGCAGGCGAGACAATGAGAGTTCATGTGAACCATGCCTCAAGGTTGCTTCAATTCGAAAAGTAGACTCAATATCCAAAAGGACAGTTTACTGTATTACTTTTCGATGGATAATGCTGAAGGACGGGAGATTTCTCACCTGTGTCTTTATCCCGAGTTGTTGCAACCTCCGGACCATTCTCACGACGCACGCGAGACAATGAGAGTTCATGTGAACTATGCCTCAAGGTTGCTTCAATTCGAAAAGTATAGCAAATATCCAAACGGACAGTTTACTCTATTACTTTTCGATGGATAAGGCTGAAGGACGGGAGATTTCTCACCTGTGTCTTTATCCCGAGTTGATGCAACATCCGGACCATTCTCACGACGCACGCGAGACAATGAGAGTTCATGAGAACCATGCCTCAAGGTTGCTTCAATTCGAAAAGTATACTCAATATCCAAACGGACAGTTTACTGTATTACTTTTCGATGGATAAGCATGAAGGACGGGAGATTTCTCACCTGTATCTTTATCCCGAGTTGATGCAACATCCGGACCATTCTCACGACGCAGGCGAGACAATGAGAGTTCATGTGAACCATGCCTCAACGTTGCTTCAATTCGAAAAGTATACTAAATATCCAAAAGAACATCTTACTGTATTACTTTTCGATGGATAAGGATGAAGGACGGGAGATTTCTCGCCTGTGTCTGTATCCCGAGTTGATGCAACCTCCGGACCATTCTCACGACGCACGCGAGACGATGAGAGTTCATGTGAACCATGCCTCAAGTTTGCTTCAATTCGAAAAGTATACTCAATATCCAAAAAAACAGTTTACTGTATTACTTTTCGATGGATAATGCTGAAGGACGGGAGATTTCTCACCTGTGTCTTTATCCCGAGTTGATGCAACCTCCGGACCATTCTCACGACGCAGGCGAGACAATGAGAGTTCATGTGAACCATGCCTCAAGGTTGCTTCAATTCGAAAAGTATACTCAATATCAAAAAGGACAGTTCACTGTATTACTTTTCGATAGATAAGGATGAAGGACGGGAGATTTCTCACCTGTGTCTTTATCCCGAGTTGATGCAACCTCCGGACCATTCTCACGACTCACGCGAGACAATGAGAGTTCATGTGAACTATGCCTCAAGGTTGCTTCAATTCGAAAAGTATAGCAAATATCCAAAAGAACAACTTACTGTATTACTTTTCGATGGATACGGATGAAGGACGGGAGATTTCTCACCTGTGTCTTTATCCCGAGTTGATGCAACCTCCGGACCATTCTCACGACTCACGCGAGACAATGAGAGTTCGTGTGAACTATGCCTCAAGGTTGCTTCAATTCGAAAAGTATAGCAAATATCCAAAAGAACAACTTACTGTATTACTTTTCGATGGATACGGATGAAGGACGGGAGATTTCTCACCTGTGTCTTTATCCCGAGTTGATGCAACCTCCGGACCATTCTCACGACTCACGCGAGACAATGAGAGTTCATGTGAACCATGCCTCAAGGTTGCTTCAATTCGAAAAGTATAGCAAATATCCAAACGGACAGTTTACTGTATTACTTTTCGATGGATAAGGATGAAGGACGGAAGATTTCTCACGTGCATCTTTATCCCGAGTTGACGCAACCTTCGGACCATTCTTACGACGCACGCGAGATAATGAGAGTTCATGTGAACCATGCCTCAAGGTTGCTTCAATTCGAAAAGTATACTAAATATCCAAAAGAACAACTTACTGTATTACTTTTCGATGGATACGGATGAAGGACGGGAGATTTCTCACCTGTGTCTTTATCCCGAGTTGATGCAACCTCCGGACCATTCTCACGACTCACGCGAAACAATGAGAGTTCGTGTGAACTATGCCTCAAGGTTGCTTCAATTCGAAAAGTATAGCAAATATCCAAACGGACAGTTTACTGTATTACTTTTCGATGGATAAGGATGAAGGACGGAAGATTTCTCACGTGCATCTTTATCCCGAGTTGACGCAACCTTCGGACCATTCTTACGACGCACGCGAGATAATGAGAGTTCATGTGAACCATGCCTCAAGGTTGCTTCAATTCGAAAAGTAAAATATCCAAACGGACATTTTACTGTATTACTTTTCGATGGATAAGGATGAAAGACGGGAGATTTCTCACCTGTGTCTGTATCCCGAGTTGATGCAACCTCCGGACCATTCTCACGTCTCACGCGAGACAATGAGAGTTCTTGTGAACCATGCGTCAAGGTTGCTTCAATTCGAAAAGTATAGCAAATATCCAAACGGACAGTTTACTGTATTACTTTTCGATGGATAAGGATGAAGGACGGGAGATTTCTCACCTGTATCTTTCTCCCGAGTTGATGCAACATCCGGACCATTCTCACGACTCACGCGAGACAATGAGAGTTCATGTGAACTATGCCTCAAGGTTGCTTCAATTCGAAAAGTATACTAAATATCCAAAAAAACAACTTACTGTATTACTTTTCGATGGATACGGATGAAGGACGGGAGATTTCTCACCTGTGTCTTTATCCCGAGTTGATGCAACCTCCGGACCATTCTCACGACTCACGCGAGACAATGAGAGTTCATGTGAACTATGCCTCAAGGTTGCTTCAATTCGAAAAGTATACTAAATATCCAAACGGACAGTTTACTGTATTACTTTTCGATGGATAAGGATGAAGGACGGGAGATTTCTCACCTGTATCTTTATCCCGAGTTGACGCAACTTTCGCACCATTCTTACAACTCACGCGAGACAATGAGAGTTCATGTGAACCATGCCTCAAGGTTGCTTCAATTCGAAAAGTATAGCAAATATCCAAACGGACAGTTTACTGTATTACTTTTCGATGGATAAGGATGAAGGACGGGAGATTTCTCACCTGTGTCTTTATCCCGAGTTGATGCAACCTCCGGACCATTCTCACGACTCACGCGAGACAATGAGAGTTCATGTGAACTATACCTCAAGGTTGCTTCAATTCGAAAAGTATACTAAATATCCAAAAGAACAACTTACTGTATTACTTTTCGATGGATACGGATGAAGGACGGAAGATTTCTCACGTGCATCTTTATCCCGAGTTGATGCAACCTCCGGACCATTCTTACGACTCACGCGAGACAATGAGAGTTCATGTGAACCATGCCTCAAGGTTGCTTCAATTCGAAAAGTATAGCAAATATCCAAACGGACAGTTTACTGTATTAATTTGCGATGGATAAGGATGAAGGACGGGAGATTTCTCACCTGTATCTTTATCCCGAGTTGACGCAACCTTCGGACCATTCTTACGACTCACGCGAGACAATGAGAGTTCATGTGAACCATGCCTCAAGGTTGCTTCAATTCGACAAGTATACTCAATATCCAAAAGGACAGTTTACTGTATTACTTTTCGATGGATAAGGATGAAGGACGGGAGATTTCTCACCTGTGTCTTTATCCCGAGTTGATGCAACCTCCGGACCATTCTCACGACTCACGCGAGACAATGAGAGTTCATGTGAACTATGCCTCAAGGTTGCTTCATTTCGAAAAGTATACTAAATATCCAAACGGACAGTTTACTGTATTACTTTTCGATGGATAAGGATGAAGGACGGGAGATTTCTCACCTGTATCTTTATCCCGAGTTGAAGCAACCTTCGGACCATTCTAACAACTCACGCTAGACAATGAGAGTTCATGTGAACCATGCCTCAAGGTTGCTTCAATTCGAAAAGTATAGCAAATATCCAAACGGACAGTTTACTGTATTACTTTTCGATGGATAAGGATGAAGGACGGGAGATTTCTCACCTGTATCTTTATCCCGAGTTGATGCAACATCCGGACCATTCTCACGACGCACGCGAGAGAATGAGAGTTCATGTGAACCATGCCTCAAGGTTGCTTCAATTCGAAAAGTATACTCAATATCCAAAAGGACAGTTTACTGTATTACTTTTCGATGGATAAGGATGAAGGACGGGAGATTTCTCACCTGTGTCTTTATCCCGAGTTGATGCAACCTCCGGACCATTCTCACGACTCACGCGAGACAATGAGAGTTCATGTGACCTATGCCTCAAGGTTGCTTCAATTCGAAAAGTATAGCAAATATCCAAACGGACAGTTTACTGTATTACTTTTCGATGGATAAGGATGAAGGACGGGAGATTTCTCACCTGTATCTTTATCCCGAGTTGAAGCAACCTTCGGACCATTCTTACAACTCACGCTAGACAATGAGAGTTCATGTGAACCATGCCTCAAGGTTGCTTCAATTCGAAAAGTATAGCAAATATCCAAACGGACAGTTTACTGTATTACTTTTCGATGGATAAGGATGAAGGACGGGAGATTTCTCACCTGTATCTTTATCCCGAGTTGATGCAACATCCGGACCATTCTCACGACGCACGCGAGAGAATGAGAGTTCATGTGAACCATGCCTCAAGGTTGCTTCAATTCGAAAAGTATACTCAATATCAAAAAGGACAGTTTACTGTATTACTTTTCGATAGATAAGGATGAAGGACGGGAGATTTCTCACCTGTGTCTTTATCCCGAGTTGATGCAACCTCCGGACCATTCTCACGACTCACGCGAGACAATGAGAGTTCATGTGAACTATGCCTCAAGGTTGCTTCAATTCGAAAAGTATAGCAAATATCCAAAAGAACAACTTACTGTATTACTTTTCGATGGATACGGATGAAGGACGGGAGATTTCTCACCTGTGTCTTTATCCCGAGTTGATGCAACCTCCGGACCATTCTCACGACTCACGCGAGACAATGAGAGTTCGTGTGAACTATGCCTCAAGGTTGCTTCAATTCGAAAAGTATAGCAAAGATCCAAACGGACAGTTTACTGTATTACTTTTCGATGGATAAGGATGAAGGACGGAAGATTTCTCACGTGTATCTTTATCCCGAGTTGACGCAACCTTCGGACCATTCTTACAACTCACGCTAGACAATGAGAGTTCATGTGAACCATGCCTCAAGGTTGCTTCAATTCGAAAAGTATAGCAAATATCCAAACGGACAGTTTACTGTATTACTTTTCGATGGATAAGGATGAAGGACGGGAGATTTCTCACCTGTATCTTTATCCCGAGTTGATGCAACATCCGGACCATTCTCACGACGCACGCGAGAGAATGAGAGTTCATGTGAACCATGCCTCAAGGTTGCTTCAATTCGAAAAGTATACTCAATATCCAAAAGGACAGTTTACTGTATTACTTTTCGATGGATACGGATGAAGGACGGGAGATTTCTCACCTGTGTCTTTATCCCGAGTTGATGCAACCTCCGGACCATTCTCACGACTCACGCGAGACAATGAGAGTTCATGTGAACTATGCCTCAAGGTTGCTTCAATTCGAAAAGTATAGCAAATATCCAAACGGACAGTTTACTGTATTACTTTTCGATGGATAAGGATGAAGGACGGGAGATTTCTCACCTGTATCTTTATCCCGAGTTGAAGCAACCTTCGGACCATTCTTACAACTCACGCTAGACAATGAGAGTTCATGTGAACCATGCCTCAAGGTTGCTTCAATTCGAAAAGTATAGCAAATATCCAAACGGACAGTTTACTGTATTACTTTTCGATGGATAAGGATGAAGGACGGAAGATTTCTCACGTGTATCTTTATCCCGAGTTGACGCAACCTTCGGACCATTCTTACGACTCACGCGAGATAATGAGAGTTCATGTGAACCATGCCTCAAGGTTGCTTCAATTCGAAAAGTAAAATATCCAAACGGACATTTTACTGTATTACTTTTCAATGGATAAGGATGAAGGACGGGAGATTTCTCACCTGTGTCTGTATCCCGAGTTGATGCAACCTCCGGACCATTCTCATGTCTCACGCGAGACAATGAGAGTTCATGTGAACTATGCCTCAAGGTTGCTTCAATTCGAAAAGTATAGCAAATATCCAAACGGACAGTTTACTCTATTACTTTTCGATGGATAAGGCTGAAGGACGGGAGATTTCTCACCTGTGTCTTTATCCCGAGTTGATGCAACATCCGGACCATTCTCACGACGCGCGCGAGACAATGAGAGTTTGTGTGAACCATGCCTCAAGGTTGCTTCAATTCGAAAAGTATACTAAATATCCAAAAGAACAACTTACTGTATTACTTTTCGATGGATAAGGATGAAGGACGGGAGATTTCTCACCTGTGTCTTTATCCCGAATTGATGCAACCTCCGGACCATTCTCACGACTCACGCGAGACAATGAGAGTTCATGTGAACTATGCCTCAAGGTTGCTTCAATTCGGAAAGTATAGCAAATATCCAAACGGACAGTTTACTCTATTACTTTTCGATGGATAAGGCTGAAGGACGGGAGATTTCTCACCTGTGTCTTTATCCCGAGTTGGTGCAACATCCGGACCATTCTCACGACGCGCTCGAGACAATGAGAGTTTATGTGAACCATGCCTCAAGGTTGCTTCAAGTCGAAAAGTATACTAAATATCCAAAAGAACAACTTACTGTATTACTTTTCGATGGATAAGGATGAAGGACGGGAGATTTCTCGCCTGTGTCTGTATCCCGAGTTGATGCAACCTCCGGACCATTCTCACGACGTACGCGAGACAATGAGAGTTCATGTGAACCATGCCTCAAGGTTGCTTCAATTCGAAAAGTATAGCAAATATCCAAACGGACAGTATACTGTATTACTTTTCGATGGATAAGGATGAAGGACGGAAGATTTCTCACGTGTATCTTTATCCCGAGTTGACGCAACCTTCGGACCATTCTTACAACTCACGCGAGACAATGAGAGTTTATGTCAACCATGCCTCAAGGTTGCTTCAATTCGAAAAGTATACTAAATATCCAAAAGAACAACTTACTGTATTATTTTCGATGGATAAGGATGAAGGACGGGAGATTTCTCGCCTGTGTCTGTATCCCGAGTTGATGCAACCTCCGGACCATTCTCACGACGCACGCGAGACGATGAGAGTTCATGTGAACCATGCCTCAAGGTTGCTTCAATTCGAAAAGTATACTCAATATCCAAAAAAACAGTTTACTGTATTACTTTTCGATGGATAATGCTGAAGGACGGGAGATTTCTCACCTGTGTCTTTATCCCGAGTTGATGCAACCTCCGGACCATTCTCACGACGCAGGCGAGACAATGAGAGTTCATGTGAACCATGCCTCAAGGTTGCTTCAATTCGAAAAGTATACTCAATATCCAAAAGGACAGTTTACTGTATTACTTTTCGATGGATACGGATGAAGGACGGGAGATTTCTCACCTGTGTCTTTATCCCGAGTTGATGCAACCTCCGGACCATTCTCACGACTCACGCGAGACAATGAGAGTTCATGTGAACTATGCCTCAAGGTTGCTTCAATTCGAAAAGTATACTAAATATCCAAAAGAACAACTTACTGTATTACTTTTCGATGGATACGGATGAAGGACGGGAGATTTCTCACCTGTGTCTTTATCCCGAGTTGATGCAACCTCCGGACCATTCTCACGACTCACGCGAGACAATGAGAGTTCGTGTGAACCATGCCTCAAGGTTGCTTCAATTCGAAAAGTATAGCAAATATCCAAACGGACAGTTTACTGTATTACTTTTCGATGGATAAGGATGAAGGACGGAAGATTTCTCACGTGCATCTTTATCCCGAGTTGACGCAACCTTCGGACCATTCTTACGACGCACGCGAGATAATGAGAGTTCATGCGAACCATGCCTCAAGGTTGCTTCAATTCGAAAAGTAAAATATCCAAACGGACATTTTACTGTATTACTTTTCGATGGATAAGGATGAAGGACGGGAGATTTCTCACCTGTGTCTGTATCCCGAGTTGATGCAACATCCGGACCATTCTCACGACGCGCGCGAGACAATGAGAGTTTGTGTGAACCATGCCTCAAGGTTGCTTCAATTCGAAAAGTATACTAAATATCCAAAAGAACAACTTACTGTATTACTTTTCAATGGATAAGGATGAAGGACGGGAGATTTCTCACCTGTGTCTTTATCCCGAGTTGATGCAACCTCCGGACCATTCTCACGTCTCACGCGAGACAATGAGAGTTCATGTGAACTATGCCTCAAGGTTGCTTCAATTCGAAAAGTATAGCAAATATCCAAACGGACAGTTTACTCTATTACTTTTCGATGGATAAGGCTGAAGGACGGGAGATTTCTCACCTGTGTCTTTATCCCGAGTTGATGCAACATCCGGACCATTCTCACGACGCGCGCGAGACAATGAGAGTTTGTGTGAACCATGCCTCAAGGTTGCTTCAATTCGAAAAGTATACTAAATATCCAAAAGAACAACTTACTGTATTACTTTTCAATGGATAAGGATGAAGGACGGGAGATTTCTCACCTGTGTCTTTATCCCGAGTTGATGCAACCTCCGGACCATTCTCACGACTCACGCTAGACAATGAGAGTTCATGTGAACTATGCCTCAAGGTTGCTTCAATTCGAAAAGTATAGCAAATATCCAAACGGACAGTTTACTCTATTACTTTTCGATGGATAAGGCTGAAGGACGGGAGATTTCTCACCTGTGTCTTTATCCCGAGTTGATGCAACATCCGGACCATTCTCATGACGCGCGCGAGACAATGAGAGTTTATGTGAACCATGCCTCAATGTTGCTTCAATTCGGAAAGTATACTAAATATCCAAAAGAACAACTTACTGTATTACTTTTCGATGGATAAGGATGAAGGACGGGAGATTTCTCGCCTGTGTCTGTATCCCGAGTTGATGCAACCTCCGGACCATTCTCACGATGCACGCGAGACGATGAGAGTTCATGTGAACCATGCCTCAAGTTTGCTTCAATTCGAAAAGTATACTCAATATCCAAAAAAACAGTTTACTGTATTACTTTTCGATGGATAATGCTGAAGGACGGGAGATTTCTCACCTGTGTCTTTATCCCGAGTTGATGCAACCTCCGGACCATTCTCACGACGCAGGCGAGACAATGAGAGTTCATGTGAACCATGCCTCAAGGTTGCTTCAATTCGAAAAGTAGACTCAATATCCAAAAGGACAGTTTACTGTATTACTTTTCGATGGATAATGCTGAAGGACGGGAGATTTCTCACCTGTGTCTTTATCCCGAGTTGTTGCAACCTCCGGACCATTCTCACGACGCACGCGAGACAATGAGAGTTCATGTGAACTATGCCTCAAGGTTGCTTCAATTCGAAAAGTATAGCAAATATCCAAACGGACAGTTTACTGTATTACTTTTCGATGGATAATGCTGAAGGACGGGAGATTTCTCACCTGTGTCTTTATCCCGAGTTGTTGCAACATCCGGACCATTCTCACGACGCACGCGAGACAATGAGAGTTCATGAGAACCATGCCTCAAGGTTGCTTCAATTCGAAAAGTATACTCAATATCCAAACGGACAGTTTACTGTATTACTTTTCGATGGATAAGGATGAAGGACGGGAGATTTCTCACCTGTATCTTTATCCCGAGTTGATGCAACATCCGGACCATTCTCACGACGCAGGCGAGACAATGAGAGTTCATGTGAACCATGCCTCAACGTTGCTTCAATTCGAAAAGTATACTAAATATCCAAAAGAACAACTTACTGTATTACTTTTCGATGGATAAGGATGAAGGACGGGAGATTTCTCGCCTGTGTCTGTATCCCGAGTTGATGCAACCTCCGGACCATTCTCACGACGCACGCGAGACGATGAGAGTTCATGTGAACCATGCCTCAAGTTTGCTTCAATTCGAAAAGTATACTCAATATCCAAAAAAACAGTTTACTGTATTACTTTTCGATGGATAATGCTGAAGGACGGGAGATTTCTCACCTGTGTCTTTATCCCGAGTTGATGCAACCTCCGGACCATTCTCACGACGCACGCGAGACAATGAGAGTTCATGTGAACCATGCCTCAAGGTTGCTTCAATTCGAAAAGTATACTCAATATCAAAAAGGACAGTTCACTGTATTACTTTTCGATAGATAAGGATGAAGGACGGGAGATTTCTCACCTGTGTCTTTATCCCGAGTTGATGCAACCTCCGGACCATTCTCACGACTCACGCGAGACAATGAGAGTTCATGTGAACTATGCCTCAAGGTTGCTTCAATTCGAAAAGTATAGCAAATATCCAAAAGAACAACTTACTGTATTACTTTTCGATGGATACGGATGAAGGACGGGAGATTTCTCACCTGTGTCTTTATCCCGAGTTGATGCAACCTCCGGACCATTCTCACGACTCACGCGAGACAATGAGAGTTCGTGTGAACTATGCCTCAAGGTTGCTTCAATTCGAAAAGTATAGCAAATATCCAAAAGAACAACTTACTGTATTACTTTTCGATGGATACGGATGAAGGACGGGAGATTTCTCACCTGTATCTTTATCCCGAGTTGATGCAACCTCCGGACCATTCTCACGACGCACGCGAGACAATGAGAGTTCATGTGAACCATGCCTCAAGGTTGCTTCAATTCGAAAAGTATAGCAAATATCCAAACGGACAGTTTACTGTATTACTTTTCGATGGATAAGGATGAAGGACGGGAGATTTCTCACCTGTATCTTTATCCCGAGTTGATGCAACATCCGGACCATTCTCACGACGCACGCGAGACAATGAGAGTTCATGTGAACCATGCCTCAAGGTTGCTTCAATTCGAAAAGTATACTCAATATCCAAAAGGACAGTTTACTGTATTACTTTTCGATGGATACGGATGAAGGACGGGAGATTTCTCACTTGTGTCTTTATCCCGAGTTGATGCAACCTCCGGACCATTCTTACGACTCACGCGAGACAATGAGAGTTCATGTGAACCATGCCTCAAGGTTGCTTCAATTCGAAAAGTATAGCAAATATCCAAACGGACAGTTTACTGTATTACTTTGCGATGGATAAGGATGAAGGACGGGAGATTTCTCACCTGTATCTTTATCCCGAGTTGAAGCAACCTTCGGACCATTCTTACAACTCACGCTAGACAATGAGAGTTCATGTGAACCATGCCTCAAGGTTGCTTCAATTCGAAAAGTATAGCAAATATCCAAACGGACAGTTTACTGTATTACTTTTCGATGGATAAGGATGAAGGACGGGAGATTTCTCACCTGTATCTTTATCCCGAGTTGATGCAACATCCGGACCATTCTCACGACGCACGCGAGAGAATGAGAGTTCATGTGAACCATGCCTCAAGGTTGCTTCAATTCGAAAAGTATACTCAATATCCAAAAGGACAGTTTACTGTATTACTTTTCGATGGATAAGGATGAAGGACGGGAGATTTCTCGCCTGTGTCTGTATCCCGAGTTGATGCAACCTCCGGACCATTCTCACGACGCACGCGAGACGATGAGAGTTCATGTGAACCATGCCTCAAGTTTGCTTCAATTCGAAAAGTATACTCAATATCCAAAAAAACAGTTTACTGTATTACTTTTCGATGGATAATGCTGAAGGACGGGAGATTTCTCACCTGTGTCTTTATCCCGAGTTGATGCAACCTCCGGACCATTCTCACGACGCAGGCGAGACAATGAGAGTTCATGTGAACCATGCCTCAAGGTTGCTTCAATTCGAAAAGTATACTCAATATCAAAAAGGACAGTTTACTGTATTACTTTTCGATAGATAAGGATGAAGGACGGGAGATTTCTCACCTGTGTCTTTATCCCGAGTTGATGCAACCTCCGGACCATTCTCACGACTCACGCGAGACAATGAGAGTTCATGTGAACTATGCCTCAAGGTTGCTTCAATTCGAAAAGTATAGCAAATATCCAAAAGAACAACTTACTGTATTACTTTTCGATGGATACGGATGAAGGACGGGAGATTTCTCACCTGTGTCTTTATCCCGAGTTGATGCAACCTCCGGACCATTCTCACGACTCACGCGAGACAATGAGAGTTCGTGTGAACAATGCCTCAAGGTTGCTTCAATTCGAAAAGTATAGCAAATATCCAAAAGAACAACTTACTGTATTACTTTTCGATGGATACGGATGAAGGACGGGAGATTTCTCACCTGTGTCTTTATCCCGAGTTGATGCAACCTCCGGACCATTCTCACGACTCACGCGAGACAATGAGAGTTCATGTGAACCATGCCTCAAGGTTGCTTCAATTCGAAAAGTATAGCAAATATCCAAACGGACAGTTTACTGTATTACTTTTCGATGGATAAGGATGAAGGACGGGAGATTTCTCACGTGTATCTTTATCCCGAGTTGACGCAACCTTCGGACCATTCTTACGACGCACGCGAGACAATGAGAGTTCATGTGAACCATGCCTCAAGGTTGCTTCAATTCGAAAAGTATAGCAAATATCCAAACGGACAGTTTACTGTATTACTTTTCGATGGATAAGGATGAAGGACGGGAGATTTCTCACCTGTATCTTTATCCCGAGTTGATGCAACATCCGGACCATTCTCACGACGCACGCGAGACAATGAGAGTTCATGTGAACCATGCCTCAAGGTTGCTTCAATTCGAAAAGTATACTCAATATCCAAAAGGACAGTTTACTGTATTACTTTTCGATGGATACGGATGAAGGACGGGAGATTTCTCACTTGTGTCATTATCCCGAGTTGATGCAACCTCCGGACCATTCTTACGACTCACGCGAGACAATGAGAGTTCATGTGAACCATGCCTCAAGGTTGCTTCAATTCGAAAAGTATAGCAAATATCCAAACGGACAGTTTACTGTATTACTTTGCGATGGATAAGGATGAAGGACGGGAGATTTCTCACCTGTATCTTTATCCCGAGTTGAAGCAACCTTCGGACCATTCTTACAACTCACGCTAGACAATGAGAGTTCATGTGAACCATGCCTCAAGGTTGCTTCAATTCGAAAAGTATAGCAAATATCCAAACGGACAGTTTACTGTATTACTTTTCGATGGATAAGGATGAAGGACGGGAGATTTCTCACCTGTGTCTTTATCCCGAGTTGATGCAACCTCCGGACCATTCTCACGACGCAGGCGAGACAATGAGAGTTCATGTGAACCATCCCTCAAGGTTGCTTCAATTCGAAAAGTATAGCAAATATCCAAAAGAACAACTTACTGTATTACTTTTCGATGGATACGGATGAAGGACGGGAGATTTCTCACCTGTGTCTTTATCCCGAGTTGATGCAACCTCCGGACCATTCTCACGACTCACGCGAGACAATGAGAGTTCATGTGAACCATGCCTCAAGGTTGCTTCAATTCGAAAAGTATAGCAAATATCCAAACGGACAGTTTACTGTATTACTTTTCGATGGATAAGGATGAAGGACGGGAGATTTCTCACGTGTATCTTTATCCCGAGTTGACGCAACCTTCGGACCATTCTTACGACGCACGCGAGACAATGAGAGTTCGTGTGAACTATGCCTCAAGGTTGCTTCAATTCGAAAAGTATAGCAAATATCCAAAAGAACAACTTACTGTATTACTTTTCGATGGATACGGATGAAGGACGGGAGATTTCTCACCTGTGTCTTTATCCCGAGTTGATGCAACCTCCGGACCATTCTCACGACTCACGCGAGACAATGAGAGTTCATGTGAACCATGCCTCAAGGTTGCTTCAATTCGAAAAGTATAGCAAATATCCAAACGGACAGTTTACTGTATTACTTTTCGATGGATAAGGATGAAGGACGGGAGATTTCTCACGTGTATCTTTATCCCGAGTTGACGCAACCTTCGGACCATTCTTACGACGCACGCGAGACAATGAGAGTTCATGTGAACCATGCCTCAAGGTTGCTTCAATTCGAAAAGTATAGCAAATATCCAAACGGACAGTTTACTGTATTACTTTTCGATGGATAAGGATGAAGGACGGGAGATTTCTCACCTGTATCTTTATCCCGAGTTGATGCAACATCCGGACCATTCTCACGACGCACGCGAGACAATGAGAGTTCATGTGAACCATGCCTCAAGGTTGCTTCAATTCGAAAAGTAAAATATCCAAACGGACATTTTACTGTATTACTTTTCGATGGATAAGGATGAAAGACGGGAGATTTCTCACCTGTGTCTGTATCCCGAGTTGATGCAACCTCCGGACCATTCTCACGTCTCACGCGAGACAATGAGAGTTCATGTGAACCATGCGTCAAGGTTGCTTCAATTCGAAAAGTATAGCAAATATCCAAACGGACAGTTTACTGTATTACTTTTCGATGGATAAGGATGAAGGACGGGAGATTTCTCACCTGTATCTTTCTCCCGAGTTGATGCAACATCCGGACCATTCTCACGACTCACGCGAGACAATGAGAGTTCATGTGAACTATGCCTCAAGGTTGCTTCAATTCGAAAAGTATACTAAATATCCAAAAAAACAACTTACTGTATTACTTTTCGATGGATACGGATGAAGGACGGGAGATTTCTCACCTGTGTCTTTATCCCGAGTTGATGCAACCTCCGGACCATTCTCACGACTCACGCGAGACAATGAGAGTTCATGTGAACTATGCCTCAAGGTTGCTTCAATTCGAAAAGTATACTAAATATCCAAACGGACAGTTTACTGTATTACTTTTCGATGGATAAGGATGAAGGACGGGAGATTTCTCACCTGTATCTTTATCCCGAGTTGACGCAACTTTCGCACCATTCTTACAACTCACGCGAGACAATGAGAGTTCATGTGAACCATGCCTCAAGGTTGCTTCAATTCGAAAAGTATACTCAATATCCAAACGGACAGTTTACTGTATTACTTTTCGATGGATAAGGATGAAGGACGGGAGATTTCTCACCTGTGTCTTTATCCCGAGTTGATGCAACCTCCGGACCATTCTCACGACTCACGCGAGACAATGAGAGTTCATGTGAACTATACCTCAAGGTTGCTTCAATTCGAAAAGTATACTAAATATCCAAAAGGACAACTTACTGTATTACTTTTCGATGGATAAGGATGAAGGACGGAAGATTTCTCACGTGCATCTTTATCCCGAGTTGATGCAACCTCCGGACCATTCTTACGACTCACGCGAGACAATGAGAGTTCATGTGAACCATGCCTCAAGGTTGCTTCAATTCGAAAAGTATAGCAAATATCCAAACGGACAGTTTACTGTATTACTTTTCGATGGATAAGGATGAAGGACGGGAGATTTCTCACCTGTATCTTTATCCCGAGTTGACGCAACCTTCGGACCATTCTTACGACTCACGCGAGACAATGAGAGTTCATGTGAACCATGCCTCAAGGTTGCTTCAATTCGACAAGTATACTCAATATCCAAAAGGACAGTTTACTGTATTACTTTTCGATGGATAAGGATGAAGGACGGGAGATTTCTCACCTGTGTCTTTATCCCGAGTTGATGCAACCTCCGGACCATTCTCACGACTCACGCGAGACAATGAGAGTTCATGTGAACTATGCCTCAAGGTTGCTTCATTTCGAAAAGTATACTAAATATCCAAACGGACAGTTTACTGTATTACTTTTCGATGGATAAGGATGAAGGACGGGAGATTTCTCACCTGTATCTTTATCCCGAGTTGAAGCAACCTTCGGACCATTCTTACAACTCACGCGAGACAATGAGAGTTCATGTGAACCATGCCTCAAGGTTGCTTCAATTCGAAAAGTATAGCAAATATCCAAACGGACAGTTTACTGTATTACTTTTCGATGGATAAGGATGAAGGACGGGAGATTTCTCACCTGTATCTTTATCCCGAGTTGATGCAACATCCGGACCATTCTCACGACGCACGCGAGAGAATGAGAGTTCATGTGAACCATGCCTCAAGGTTGCTTCAATTCGAAAAGTATACTCAATATCCAAAAGGACAGTTTACTGTATTACTTTTCGATGGATAAGGATGAAGGACGGGAGATTTCTCACCTGTGTCTTTATCCCGAGTTGATGCAACCTCCGGACCATTCTCACGACTCACGCGAGACAATGAGAGTTCATGTGAACTATGCCTCAAGGTTGCTTCAATTCGAAAAGTATACTTAATATCCAAACGGACAGTTTACTGTATTACTTTTCGATGGATAAGGATGAAGGACGGGAGATTTCTCACCTGTATCTTTATCCCGAGTTGATGCAACATCCGGACCATTCTCACGACGCACGCGAGACAATGAGAGTTCATGTGAACCATGCCTCAAGGTTGCTTCAATTCGAAAAGTATACTCAATATCAAAAAGGACAGTTTACTGTATTACTTTTCGATAGATAAGGATGAAGGACGGGAGATTTCTCACCTGTGTCTTTATCCCGAGTTGATGCAACCTCCGGACCATTCTCACGACTCACGCGAGACAATGAGAGTTCATGTGAACTATGCCTCAAGGTTGCTTCAATTCGAAAAGTATAGCAAATATCCAAAAGAACAACTTACTGTATTACTTTTCGATGGATACGGATGAAGGACGGGAGATATCTCACCTGTGTCTTTATCCCGAGTTGATGCAACCTCCGGACCATTCTCACGACTCACGCGAGACAATGAGAGTTCGTGTGAACTATGCCTCAAGGTTGCTTCAATTCGAAAAGTATAGCAAATATCCAAAAGAACAACTTACTGTATTACTTTTCGATGGATACGGATGAAGGACGGGAGATTTCTCACCTGTGTCTTTATCCCGAGTTGATGCAACCTCCGGACCATTCTCACGACTCACGCGAGACAATGAGAGTTCATGTGAACCATGCCTCAAGGTTGCTTCAATTCGAAAAGTATAGCAAATATCCAAACGGACATTTTACTGTATTACTTTTCGATGGATAAGGATGAAGGACGGGAGATTTCTCACGTGTATCTTTATCCCGAGTTGACGCAACCTTCGGACCATTCTTACGACGCACGCGAGACAATGAGAGTTCATGTGAACCATGCCTCAAGGTTGCTTCAATTCGAAAAGTATAGCAAATATCCAAACGGACAGTTTACTGTATTACTTTTCGATGGATAAGGATGAAGGACGGGAGATTTCTCACCTGTATCTTTATCCCGAGTTGATGCAACATCCGGACCATTCTCACGACGCACGCGAGACAATGAGAGTTCATGTGAACCATGCCTCAAGGTTGCTTCAATTCGAAAAGTATACTCAATATCCAAAAGGACAGTTTACTGTATTACTTTTCGATGGATACGGATGAAGGACGGGAGATTTCTCACTTGTGTCTTTATCCCGAGTTGATGCAACCTCCGGACCATTCTTACGACTCACGCGAGACAATGAGAGTTCATGTGAACCATGCCTCAAGGTTGCTTCAATTCGAAAAGTATAGCAAATATCCAAACGGACAGTTTACTGTATTAATTTGCGATGGATAAGGATGAAGGACGGGAGATTTCTCACCTGTATCTTTATCCCGAGTTGAAGCAACCTTCGGACCATTCTTACAACTCACGCTAGACAATGAGAGTTCATGTGAACCATGCCTCAAGGTTGCTTCAATTCGAAAAGTATAGCAAATATCCAAACGGACAGTTTACTGTATTACTTTTCGATGGATAAGGATGAAGGACGGGAGATTTCTCACCTGTATCTTTATCCCGAGTTGATGCAACATCCGGACCATTCTCACGACGCACGCGAGACAATGAGAGTTCATGTGAACCATGCCTCAAGGTTGCTTCAATTCGAAAAGTATACTCAATATCAAAAAGGACAGTTTACTGTATTACTTTTCGATAGATAAGGATGAAGGACGGGAGATTTCTCACCTGTGTCTTTATCCCGAGTTGATGCAACCTCCGGACCATTCTCACGACTCACGCGAGACAATGAGAGTTCATGTGAACTATGCCTCAAGGTTGCTTCAATTCGAAAAGTATAGCAAATATCCAAAAGAACAACTTACTGTATTACTTTTCGATGGATACGGATGAAGGACGGGAGATTTCTCACCTGTGTCTTTATCCCGAGTTGATGCAACCTCCGGACCATTCTCACGACTCACGCGAGACAATGAGAGTTCATGTGAACCATGCCTCAAGGTTGCTTCAATTCGAAAAGTATAGCAAATATCCAAACGGACAGTTTACTGTATTACTTTTCGATGGATAAGGATGAAGGACGGGAGATTTCTCACGTGTATCTTTATCCCGAGTTGACGCAACCTTCGGACCATTCTTACGACGCACGCGAGACAATGAGAGTTCATGTGAACCATGCCTCAAGGTTGCTTCAATTCGAAAAGTATAGCAAATATCCAAACGGACAGTTTACTGTATTACTTTTCGATGGATAAGGATGAAGGACGGGAGATTTCTCACCTGTATCTTTATCCCGAGTTGATGCAACATCCGGACCATTCTCACGACGCACGCGAGACAATGAGAGTTCATGTGAACCATGCCTCAAGGTTGCTTCAATTCGAAAAGTATACTCAATATCCAAAAGGACAGTTTACTGTATTACTTTTCGATGGATACGGATGAAGGACGGGAGATTTCTCACCTGTGTCTTTATCCCGAGTTGATGCAACCTCCGGACCATTCTTACGACTCACGCGAGACAATGAGAGTTCATGTGAACCATGCCTCAAGGTTGCTTCAATTCGAAAAGTATAGCAAATATCCAAACGGACAGTTTACTGTATTACTTTGCGATGGATAAGGATGAAGGACGGGAGATTTCTCACCTGTATCTTTATCCCGAGTTGAAGCAACCTTCGGACCATTCTTACAACTCACGCTAGACAATGAGAGTTCATGTGAACCATGCCTCAAGGTTGCTTCAATTCGAAAAGTATAGCAAATATCCAAACGGACAGTTTACTGTATTACTTTTCGATGGATAAGGATGAAGGACGGGAGATTTCTCACCTGTATCTTTATCCCGAGTTGATGCAACATCCGGACCATTCTCACGACGCACGCGAGAGAATGAGAGTTCATGTGAACCATGCCTCAAGGTTGCTTCAATTCGAAAAGTATACTCAATATCCAAAAGGACAGTTTACTGTATTACTTTTCGATGGATAAGGATGAAGGACGGGAGATTTCTCACCTGTGTCTTTATCCCGAGTTGATGCAACCTCCGGACCATTCTCACGACTCACGCGAGACAATGAGAGTTCATGTGAACTATGCCTCAAGGTTGCTTCAATTCGAAAAGTATACTTAATATCCAAACGGACAGTTTACTGTATTACTTTTCGATGGATAAGGATGAAGGACGGGAGATTTCTCACCTGTATCTTTATCCCGAGTTGATGCAACATCCGGACCATTCTCACGACGCACGCGAGACAATGAGAGTTCATGTGAACCATGCCTCAAGGTTGCTTCAATTCGAAAAGTATACTCAATATCCAAAAGGACAGTTTACTGTATTACTTTTCGATGGATACGGATAAAGGACGGGAGGTTTCTCACCTGTGTCTTTATCCCGAGTTGATGCAACCTCCGGACCATTCTCACGACTCACGCTAGACAATGAGAGTTCATGTGAACTATGCCTCAAGGTTGCTTCAATTCGAAAAGTATACTAAATATCCAAACGGACAGTTTACTGTATTACTTTTCGATGGATAAGGATGAAGGACGGGAGATTTCTCACCTGTATCTTTATCCCGAGTTGACGCAACCTTCGCACCATTCTTACAACTCACGCGAGACAATGAGAGTTCATGTGAACCATGCCTCAAGGTTGCTTCAATTCGAAAAGTATAGCAAATATCCAAACGGACAGTTTACTGTATTACTTTTCGATGGATAAGGATGAAGGACGGGAGATTTCTCACCTGTGTCTTTATCCCGAGTTGATGCAACCTCCGGACCATTCTCACGACTCACGCGAGACAATGAGAGTTCATGTGAACTATGCCTCAAGGTTGCTTCAATTCGAAAAGTATACTAAATATCCAAAAGAACAACTTACTGTATTACTTTTCGATGGATACGGATGAAGGACGGGAGATTTCTCACCTGTGTCTTTATCCCGAGTTGATGCAACCTCCGGACCATTCTCACGACTCACGCGAGACAATGAGAGTTCGTGTGAACTATGCCTCAAGGTTGCTTCAATTCGAAAAGTATAGCAAATATCCAAACGGACAGTTTACTGTATTACTTTTCGATGGATAAGGATGAAGGACGGAAGATTTCTCACGTGCATCTTTATCCCGAGTTGACGCAACCTTCGGACCATTCTTACGACGCACGCGAGATAATGAGAGTTCATGTGAACCATGCCTCAAGGTTGCTTCAATTCGAAAAGTAAAATATCCAAACGGATATTTTACTGTATTACTTTTCGATGGATAAGGATGAAGGACGGGAGATTTCTCACCTGTGTCTGTATCCCGAGTTGATGCAACCTCCGGACCATTCTCACGTCTCACGCGAGACAATGAGAGTTCATGTGAACCATGCGTCAAGGTTGCTTCAATTCGAAAAGTATAGCAAATATCCAAACGGACAGTTTACTGTATTACTTTTCGATGGATAAGGATGAAGGACGGGAGATTTCTCACCTGTATCTTTATCCCGAGTTGAAGCAACCTTCGGACCATTCTTACAACTCACGCTAGACAATGAGAGTTCATGTGAACCATGCCTCAAGGTTGCTTCAATTCGAAAAGTATAGCAAATATCCAAACGGACAGTTTACTGTATTACTTTTCGATGGATAAGGATGAAGGACGGGAGATTTCTCGCCTGTGTCTGTATCCCGAGTTGATGCAACCTCCGGACCATTCTCACGACGCACGCGAGACAATGAGAGTTCATGTGAACCATGCCTCAAGGTTGCTTCAATTCGAAAAGTATAGCAAATATCCAAACGGACAGTATACTGTATTACTTTTCGATGGATAAGGATGAAGGACGGAAGATTTCTCACGTGTATCTTTATCCCGAGTTGACGCAACCTTCGGACCATTCTTACGACTCACGCGAGACAATGAGAGTTTATGTCAACCATGCCTCAAGGTTGCTTCAATTCGAAAAGTATACTAAATATCCAAAAGAACAACTTACTGTATTACTTTTCGATGGATAAGGATGAAGGACGGGAGATTTCTCGCCTGTGTCTGTATCCCGAGTTGATGCAACCTCCGGACCATTCTCACGACGCACGCGAGACGATGAGAGTTCATGTGAACCATGCCTCAAGGTTGCTTCAATTCGAAAAGTATACTCAATATCCAAAAAAACAGTTTACTGTATTACTTTTCGATGGATAATGCTGAAGGACGGGAGATTTCTCACCTGTGTCTTTATCCCGAGTTGATGCAACCTCCGGACCATTCTCACGACGCAGGCGAGACAATGAGAGTTCATGTGAACCATGCCTCAAGGTTGCTTCAATTCGAAAAGTATACTCAATATCCAAAAGGACAGTTTACTGTATTACTTTTCGATGGATAATGCTGAAGGACGGGAGATTTCTCACCTGTGTCTTTATCCCGAGTTGATGCAACCTCCGGACCATTCTCACGACGCACGCGAGACAATGAGAGTTCATGTGAACCATGCCTCAAGGTTGCTTCAATTCGAAAAGTATAGCAAATATACAAACGGACAGTTTACTGTATTACTTTTCGATGGATAATGCTGAAGGACGGGAGATTTCTCACCTGTGTCTTTATCCCGAGTTGATGCAACCTCCGGACCATTCTCACGACGCACGCGAGACAATGAGAGTTCATGTGAACTATGCCTCAAGGTTGCTTCAATTCGGAAAGTATAGCAAATATCCAAACGGACAGTTTACTCTATTACTTTTCGATGGATAAGGCTGAAGGACGGGAGATTTCTCACCTGTGTCTTTATCCCGAGTTGATGCAACATCCGGACCATTCTCACGACGCGCGCGAGACAATGAGAGTTTATGTGAACCATGCCTCAAGGTTGCTTCAATTCGAAAAGTATACTAAATATCCAAAAGAACAACTTACTGTATTACTTTTCGATGGATAAGGATGAAGGACGGGAGATTTCTCGCCTGTGTCTGTATCCCGAGTTGATGCAACCTCCGGACCATTCTCACGACGCACGCGAGACAATGAGAGTTCATGTGAACCATGCCTCAAGGTTGCTTCAATTCGAAAAGTATAGCAAATATCCAAACGGACAGTATACTGTATTACTTTTCGATGGATAAGGATGAAGGACGGAAGATTTCTCACGTGTATCTTTATCCCGAGTTGACGCAACCTTCGGACCATTCTTACGACTCACGCGAGATAATGAGAGTTTATGTCAACCATGCCTCAAGGTTGCTTCAATTCGAAAAGTATACTAAATATCCAAAAGAACAACTTACTGTATTACTTTTCGATGGATAAGGATGAAGGACGGGAGATTTCTCGCCTGTGTCTGTATCCCGAGTTGATGCAACCTCCGGACCATTCTCACGATGCAGGCGAGACAATGAGAGTTCATGTGAACCATGCCTCAAGGTTGCTTCAATTCGAAAAGTATACTCAATATCCAAAAGGACAGTTTACTGTATTACTTTTCGATGGATAATGCTGAAGGACGGGAGATTTCTCACCTGTGTCTTTATCCCGAGTTGATGCAACCTCCGGACCATTCTCACGACGCACGCGAGACAATGAGAGTTCATGTGAACTATGCCTCAAGGTTGCTTCAATTCGGAAAGTATAGCAAATATCCAAACGGACAGTTTACTCTATTACTTTTCGATGGATAAGGCTGAAGGACGGGAGATTTCTCACCTGTGTCTTTATCCCGAGTTGATGCAACATCCGGACCATTCTCACGACGCGCGCGAGACAATGAGAGTTTATGTGAACCATGCCTCAAGGTTGCTTCAATTCGAAAAGTATACTAAATATCCAAAAGAACAACTTACTGTATTACTTTTCGATGGATAAGGATGAAGGACGGGAGATTTCTCGCCTGTGTCTGTATCCCGAGTTGATGCAACCTCCGGACCATTCTCACGACGCACGCGAGACAATGAGAGTTCATGTGAACCATGCCTCAAGGTTGCTTCAATTCGAAAAGTATAGCAAATATCCAAACGGACAGTATACTGTATTACTTTTCGATGGATAAGGATGAAGGACGGAAGATTTCTCACGTGTATCTTTATCCCGAGTTGACGCAACCTTCGGACCATTCTTACGACTCACGCGAGATAATGAGAGTTTATGTCAACCATGCCTCAAGGTTGCTTCAATTCGAAAAGTATACTAAATATCCAAAAGAACAACTTACTGTATTACTTTTCGATGGATAAGGATGAAGGACGGGAGATTTCTCGCCTGTGTCTGTATCCCGAGTTGATGCAACCTCCGGACCATTCTCACGACGCAGGCGAGACAATGAGAGTTCATGTGAACCATGCCTCAAGGTTGCTTCAATTCGAAAAGTATACTCAATATCCAAAAGGACAGTTTACTGTATTACTTTTCGATGGATAATGCTGAAGGACGGGAGATTTCTCACCTGTGTCTTTATCCCGAGTTGATGCAACCTCCGGACCATTCTCACGACGCACGCGAGACAATGAGAGTTCATGTGAACCATGCCTCAAGGTTGCTTCAATTCGAAAAGTATAGCAAATATACAAACGGACAGTTTACTGTATTACTTTTCGATGGATAAGGATGAAGGACGGAAGATTTCTCACGTGTATCTTTATCCCGAGTTGATGCAACATCCGGACCATTCTCACGACGCGCGCGAGACAATGAGAGTTTGTGTGAACCATGCCTCAAGGTTGCTTCAATTCGAAAAGTATACTAAATATCCAAAAGAACAACTTACTGTATTACTTTTCGATGGATAAGGATGAAGGACGGGAGATTTCTCACCTGTGTCTTTATCCCGAATTGATGCAACCTCCGGACCATTCTCACGACTCACGCGAGACAATGAGAGTTCATGTGAACTATGCCTCAAGGTTGCTTCAATTCGGAAAGTATAGCAAATATCCAAACGGACAGTTTACTCTATTACTTTTCGATGGATAAGGCTGAAGGACGGGAGATTTCTCACCTGTGTCTTTATCCCGAGTTGATGCAACATCCGGACCATTCTCACGACGCGCGCGAGACAATGAGAGTTTATGTGAACCATGCCTCAAGGTTGCTTCAATTCGAAAAGTATACTAAATATCCAAAAGAACAACTTACTGTATTACTTTTCGATGGATAAGGATGAAGGACGGGAGATTTCTCGCCTGTGTCTGTATCCCGAGTTGATGCAACATCCGGACCATTCTCACGACGCACGCGAGACAATGAGAGTTCATGTGAACCATGCCTCAAGGTTGCTTCAATTCGAAAAGTATAGCAAATATCCAAACGGACAGTATACTGTATTACTTTTCGATGGATAAGGATGAAGGACGGAAGATTTCTCACGTGTATCTTTATCCCGAGTTGACGCAACCTTCGGACCATTCTTACGACTCACGCGAGACAATGAGAGCTTATGTCAACCATGCCTCAAGGTTGCTTCAATTCGAAAAGTATACTAAATATCCAAAAGAACAACTTACTGTATTACTTTTCGATGGATAAGGATGAAGGACGGGAGATTTCTCGCCTGTGTCTGTATCCCGAGTTGATGCAACCTCCGGACCATTCTCACGACGCACGCGAGACGATGAGAGTTCATGTGAACCATGCCTCAAGGTTGCTTCAATTTGAAAAGTATACTCAATATCCAAAAAAACAGTTTACTGTATTACTTTTCGATGGATAATGCTGAAGGACGGGAGATTTCTCACCTGTGTCTTTATCCCGAGTTGATGCAACCTCCGGACCATTCTCACGACGCAGGCGAGACAATGAGAGTTCATGTGAACCATGCCTCAAGGTTGCTTCAATTCGAAAAGTATACTCAATATCCAAAAGGACAGTTTACTGTATTACTTTTCGATGGATAATGCTGAAGGACGGGAGATTTCTCACCTGTGTCTTTATCCCGAGTTGATGCAACCTCCGGACCATTCTCACGACGCACGCGAGACAATGAGAGTTCATGTGAACCATGCCTCAAGGTTGCTTCAATTCGAAAAGTATAGCAAATATACAAACGGACAGTTTACTGTATTACTTTTCGATGGATAAGGATGAAGGACGAAAGATTTCTCACGTGTATCTTTATCCCGAGTTGACGTAACCTTCGGACCATTCTTACGACTCACGCGAGACAATGAGAGTTCATGTGAACCATGCCTCAAGGTTGCTTCAATTCGAAAAGTAAAATATCCAAACGGACATTTTACTGTATTACTTTTCGATGGATAAGGATGAAGGACGGGAGATTTCTCACCTGTGTCTTTATCCCGAGTTGATGCAACCTCCGGACCATTCTCACGACTCACGCGAGACAATGAAAGTTCATGTGAACTATGCCTCAAGGTTGCTTCAATTCGGAAAGTATAGCAAATATCCAAACGGACAGTTTACTCTATTACTTTTCGATGGATAAGGCTGAAGGACGGGAGATTTCTCGCCTGTGTCTGTATCCCGAGTTGATGCAACCTCCGGACCATTCTCACGACGCACGCGAGACGATGAGAGTTCATGTGAACCATGCCTCAAGTTTGCTTCAATTCGAAAAGTATACTCAATATCCAAAAGAACAACTTACTGTATTACTTTTCGATGGATAAGGATGAAGGACGGGAGATTTCTCGCCTGTGTCTGTATCCCGAGTTGATGCAACCTCCGGACCATTCTCACGACGCACGCGAGACGATGAGAGTTCATGTGAACCATGCCTCAAGGTTGCTTCAATTCGAAAAGTATACTCAATATCCAAAAAAACAGTTTACTGTATTACTTTTCGATGGATAATGCTGAAGGACGGGAGATTTCTCACCTGTGTCTTTATCCCGAGTTGATGCAACCTCCGGACCATTCTCACGACGCAGGCGAGACAATGAGAGTTCATGTGAACCATGCCTCAAGGTTGCTTCAATTCGAAAAGTATACTCAATATCCAAAAGGACAGTTTACTGTATTACTTTTCGATGGATAATGCTGAAGGACGGGAGATTTCTCACCTGTGTCTTTATCCCGAGTTGATGCAACCTCCGGACCATTCTCACGACGCACGCGAGACGATGAGAGTTCATGTGAACCATGCCTCAAGGTTGCTTCAATTCGAAAAGTATACTCAATATCCAAAAAAACAGTTTACTGTATTACTTTTCGATGGATAATGCTGAAGGACGGGAGATTTCTCACCTGTGTCTTTATCCCGAGTTGATGCAACCTCCGGACCATTCTCACGACGCAGGCGAGACAATGAGAGTTCATGTGAACCATGCCTCAAGGTTGCTTCAATTCGAAAAGTATACTCAATATCCAAAAAAACAGTTTACTGTATTACTTTTCGATGGATAATGCTGAAGGACGGGAGATTTCTCACCTGTGTCTTTATCCCGAGTTGATGCAACCTCCGGACCATTCTCACGACGCAGGCGAGACAATGAGAGTTCATGTGAACCATGCCTCAAGGTTGCTTCAATTCGAAAAGTATACTCAATATCCAAAAGGACAGTTTACTGTATTACTTTTCGATGGATAATGCTGAAGGACGGGAGATTTATCACCTGTGTCTTTATCCCGAGTTGATGCAACCTCCGGACCATTCTCACGACGCACGCGAGACAATGAGAGTTCATGTGAACCATGCCTCAAGGTTGCTTCAATTCGAAAAGTATAGCAAATATACAAACGGACAGTTTACTGTATTACTTTTCGATGGATAAGGATGAAGGACGGAAGATTTCTCACGTGTATCTTTATCCCGAGTTGACGTAACCTTCGGACCATTCTTACGACTCACGCGAGACAATGAGAGTTCATGTGAACCATGCCTCAAGGTTGCTTCAATTCGAAAAGTAAAATATCCAAACGGACATTTTACTGTATTACTTTTCGATGGATAAGGATGAAGGACGGGAGATTTCTCACCTGTGTCTTTATCCCGAGTTGATGCAACCTCCGGACCATTCTCACGACTCACGCGAGACAATGAGAGTTCATGTGAACTATGCCTCAAGGTTGCTTCAATTCGGAAAGTATAGCAAATATCCAAACGGACAGTTTACTCTATTACTTTTCGATGGATAAGGCTGAAGGACGGGAGATTTCTCGCCTGTGTCTGTATCCCGAGTTGATGCAACCTCCGGACCATTCTCACGACGCACGCGAGACGATGAGAGTTCATGTGAACCATGCCTCAAGTTTGCTTCAATTCGAAAAGTATACTCAATATCCAAAAGAACAACTTACTGTATTACTTTTCGATGGATAAGGATGAAGGACGGGAGATTTCTCACCTGTGTCTTTATCCCGAGTTGATGCAACCTCCGGACCATTCTCACGACGCACGCGAGACAATGAGAGTTCATGTGAACCATGCCTCAAGGTTGCTTCAATTCGAAAAGTATACTAAATATCCAAAAGAACAACTTACTGTATTACTTTTCGATGGATAAGGATGAAGGACGGGAGATTTCTCGCCTGTGTCTGTATCCCGAGTTGATGCAACCTCCGGACCATTCTCACGACGCACGCGAGACAATGAGAGTTCATGTGAACCATGCCTCAAGGTTGCTTCAATTCGAAAAGTATACTCAATATCCAAAAAAACAGTTTACTGTATTACTTTTCGATGGATAATGCTGAAGGACGGGAGATTTCTCACCTGTGTCTTTATCCCGAGTTGATGCAACCTCCGGACCATTCTCACGACGCAGGCGAGACAATGAGAGTTCATGTGAACCATGCCTCAAGGTTGCTTCAATTCGAAAAGTATACTCAATATCCAAAAGGACAGTTTACTGTATTACTTTTCGATGGATAATGCTGAAGGACGGGAGATTTCTCACCTGTGTCTTTATCCCGAGTTGATGCAACCTCCGGACCATTCTCACGACGCACGCGAGACAATGAGAGTTCATGTGAACCATGCCTCAAGGTTGCTTCAATTCGAAAAGTATAGCAAATATACAAACGGACAGTTAACTGTATTACTTTTCGATGGATAAGGATGAAGGACGGAAGATTTCTCACGTGTATCTTTATCCCGAGTTGACGCAACCTTCGGACCATTCTTACGACTCACGCGAGACAATGAGAGTTCATGTGAACCATGCCTCAAGGTTGCTTCATTTCGAAAAGTAAAATATCCAAACGGACATTTTACTGTATTACTTTTCGATGGATAAGGATGAAGGACGGGAGATTTCTCACCTGTGTCTTTATCCCGAGTTGATGCAACCTCCGGACCATTCTCACGACTCACGCGAGACAATGAGAGTTCATGTGAACTATGCCTCAAGGTTGCTTCAATTCGGAAAGTATAGCAAATATCCAAACGGACAGTTTACTCTATTACTTTTCGATGGATAAGGCTGAAGGACGGGAGATTTCTCACCTGTGTCTTTATCCCGAGTTGATGCAACAACCGGACCATTCTCACGACGCGCGCGAGACAATGAGAGTTTATGTGAACCATGCCTCAAGGTTGCTTCAATTCGAAAAGTATACTAAATATCCAAAAGAACAACTTACTGTATTACTTTTCGATGGATAAGGATGAAGGACAGGAGATTTCTCACCTGTGTCTGTATCCCGAGTTGATGCAACCTCCGGACCATTCTCACGACGCACGCGAGACGATGAGAGTTCAGGTGAACCATGCCTCAAGGTTGCTTCAATTCGAAAAGTATACTCAATATCCAAAAAAACAGTTTACTGTATTACTTTTCGATGGATAATGCTGAAGGACGAGAGATTTCTCACCTGTGTCTTTATCCCGAGTTGATGCAACCTCCGGACCATTCTCACGACGCAGGCGAGACAATGAGAGTTCATGTGAACCATGCCTCAAGGTTGCTTCAATTCGAAAAGTATAGCAAATATACAAACGGACAGTTTACTGTATTACTTTTCGATGGATAAGGATGAAGGACGAAAGATTTCTCACCTGTGTCTTTATCCCGAGTTGATGCAACCTTCGGACCATTCTTACGACTCACGCGAGACAATGAGAGTTCATGTGAACCATGCCTCAAGGTTGCTTCAATTCGAAAAGTAAAATATCCAAACGGACATTTTACTGTATTACTTTTCGATGGATAAGGATGAAGGACGGGAGATTTCTCACCTGTGTCTTTATCCCGAGTTGATGCAACCTCCGGACCATTCTCACGACTCACGCGAGACAATGAGAGTTCATGTGAACAATGCCTCAAGGTTGCTTCAATTCGGAAAGTATAGCAAATATCCAAACGGACAGTTTACTCTATTACTTTTCGATGGATAAGGCTGAAGGACGGGAGATTTCTCGCCTGTGTCTGTATCCCGAGTTGATGCAACCTCCGGACCATTCTCACGACGCACGCGAGACGATGAGAGTTCATGTGAACCATGCCTCAAGTTTGCTTCAATTCGAAAAGTATAATCAATATCCAAAAGAACAACTTACTGTATTACTTTTCGATGGATAAGGATGAAGGACGGGAGATTTCTCACCTGTGTCTTTATCCCGAGTTGATGCAACCTCCGGACCATTCTCACGACGCACGCGAGACAACGAGAGTTCATGTGAACCATGCCTCAAGGTTGCTTCAATTCGAAAAGTATAGCAAATATCCAAACGGACAGTATACTGTATTACTTTTCGATGGATAAGGATGAAGGACGGAAGATTTCTCACGTGTATCTTTATCCCGAGTTGACGCAACCTTCGGACCATTCTTACGACTCACGCGAGACAATGAGAGTTTATGTCAACCATGCCTCAAGGTTGCTTCAATTCGAAAAGTATACTAAATATCCAAAAGAACAACTTACTGTATTACTTTTCGATGGATAAGGATGCAGGACGGGAGATTTCTCGCCTGTGTCTGTATCCCGAGTTGATGCAACCTCCGGACCATTCTCACGACGCACGCGAGACGATGAGAGTTCATGTGAACCATGCCTCAAGGTTGCTTCAATTCGAAAAGTATACTCAATATCCAAAAAAACAGTTTACTGTATTACTTTTCGATGGATAATGCTGAAGGACGGGAGATTTCTCACCTGTGTCTTTATCCCGAGTTGATGCAACCTCCGGACCATTCTCACGACGCAGGCGAGACAATGAGAGTTCATGTGAACCATGCCTCAAGGTTGCTTCAATTCGAAAAGTATACTCAATATCCAAAAAAACAGTTTACTGTATTACTTTTCGATGGATAATGCTGAAGGACGGGAGATTTCTCACCTGTGTCTTTATCCCGAGTTGATGCAACCTCCGGACCATTCTCACGACGCAGGCGAGACAATGAGAGTTCATGTGAACCATGCCTCAAGGTTGCTTCAATTCGAAAAGTATACTCAATATCCAAAAGGACAGTTTACTGTATTACTTTTCGATGGATAATGCTGAAGGACGGGAGATTTATCACCTGTGTCTTTATCCCGAGTTGATGCAACCTCCGGACCATTCTCACGACGCACGCGAGACAATGAGAGTTCATGTGAACCATGCCTCAAGGTTGCTTCAATTCGAAAAGTATAGCAAATATGCAAACGGACAGTTTACTGTATTACTTTTCGATGGATAAGGATGAAGGACGGAAGATTTCTCACGTGTATCTTTATCCCGAGTTGACGTAACCTTCGGACCATTCTTACGACTCACGCGAGACAATGAGAGTTCATGTGAACCATGCCTCAAGGTTGCTTCAATTCGAAAAGTAAAATATCCAAACGGACATTTTACTGTATTACTTTTCGATGGATAAGGATGAAGGACGGGAGATTTCTCACCTGTGTCTTTATCCCGAGTTGATGCAACCTCCGGACCATTCTCACGACTCACGCGAGACAATGAGAGTTCATGTGAACTATGCCTCAAGGTTGCTTCAATTCGGAAAGTATAGCAAATATCCAAACAGACAGTTTACTCTATTACTTTTCGATGGATAAGGCTGAAGGACGGGAGATTTCTCGCCTGTGTCTGTATCCCGAGTTGATGCAACCTCCGGACCATTCTCACGACGCACGCGAGACGATGAGAGTTCATGTGAACCATGCCTCAAGTTTGCTTCAATTCGAAAAGTATACTCAATATCCAAAAGAACAACTTACTGTATTACTTTTCGATGGATAAGGATGAAGGACGGGAGATTTCTCACCTGTGTCTTTATCCCGAGTTGATGCAACCTCCGGACCATTCTCACGACGCACGCGAGACAATGAGAGTTCATGTGAACCATGCCTCAAGGTTGCTTCAATTCGAAAAGTATAGCAAATATACAAACGGACAGTTTACTGTATTACTTTTCGATGGATAATGCTGAAGGACGGGAGATTTCTCACCTGTGTCTTTATCCCGAGTTGATGCAACCTCCGGACCATTCTCACGACGCACGCGAGACAATGAGAGTTCATGTGAACTATGCCTCAAGGTTGCTTCAATTCGGAAAGTATAGCAAATATCCAAACGGACAGTTTACTCTATTACTTTTCGATGGATAAGGCTGAAGGACGGGAGATTTCTCACCTGTGTCTTTATCCCGAGTTGATGCAACATCCGGACCATTCTCACGACGCTCGCGAGACAATGAGAGTTTATGTGAACCATGCCTCAAGGTTGCTTCAATTCGAAAAGTATACTAAATATCCAAAAGAACAACTTACTGTATTACTTTTCGATGGATAAGGATGAAGGACGGGAGATTTCTCGCCTGTGTCTGTATCCCGAGTTGATGCAACCTCCGGACCATTCTCACGACGCACGCGAGACAATGAGAGTTCATGTGAACCATGCCTCAAGGTTGCTTCAATTCGAAAAGTATAGCAAATATCCAAACGGACAGTATACTGTATTACTTTTCGATGGATAAGGATGAAGGACGGAAGATTTCTCACGTGTATCTTTATCCCGAGTTGACGCAACCTTCGGACCATTCTTACGACTCACGCGAGATAATGAGAGTTTATGTCAACCATGCCTCAAGGTTGCTTCAATTCGAAAAGTATACTAAATATCCAAAAGAACAACTTACTGTATTACTTTTCGATGGATAAGGATGAAGGACGGGAGATTTCTCGCCTGTGTCTGTATCCCGAGTTGATGCAACCTCCGGACCATTCTCACGACGCAGGCGAGACAATGAGAGTTCATGTGAACCATGCCTCAAGGTTGCTTCAATTCGAAAAGTATACTCAATATCCAAAAGGACAGTTTACTGTATTACTTTTCGATGGATAATGCTGAAGGACGGGAGATTTCTCACCTGTGTCTTTATCCCGAGTTGATGCAACCTCCGGACCATTCTCACGACGCACGCGAGACAATGAGAGTTCATGTGAACCATGCCTCAAGGTTGCTTCAATTCGAAAAGTATAGCAAATATACAAACGGACAGTTTACTGTATTACTTTTCGATGGATAATGCTGAAGGACGGGAGATTTCTCACCTGTGTCTTTATCCCGAGTTGATGCAACCTCCGGACCATTCTCACGACGCACGCGAGACAATGAGAGTTCATGTGAACTATGCCTCAAGGTTGCTTCAATTCGGAAAGTATAGCAAATATCCAAACGGACAGTTTACTCTATTACTTTTCGATGGATAAGGCTGAAGGACGGGAGATTTCTCACCTGTGTCTTTATCCCGAGTTGATGCAACATCCGGACCATTCTCACGACGCGCGCGAGACAATGAGAGTTTATGTGAACCATGCCTCAAGGTTGCTTCAATTCGAAAAGTATACTAAATATCCAAAAGAACAACTTACTGTATTACTTTTCGATGGATAAGGATGAAGGACGGGAGATTTCTCGCCTGTGTCTGTATCCCGAGTTGATGCAACCTCCGGACCATTCTCACGACGCACGCGAGACAATGAGAGTTCATGTGAACCATGCCTCAAGGTTGCTTCAATTCGAAAAGTATAGCAAATATCCAAACGGACAGTATACTGTATTACTTTTCGATGGATAAGGATGAAGGACGGAAGATTTCTCACGTGTATCTTTATCCCGAGTTGACGCAACCTTCGGACCATTCTTACGACTCACGCGAGATAATGAGAGTTTATGTCAACCATGCCTCAAGGTTGCTTCAATTCGAAAAGTATACTAAATATCCAAAAGAACAACTTACTGTATTACTTTTCGATGGATAAGGATGAAGGACGGGAGATTTCTCGCCTGTGTCTGTATCCCGAGTTGATGCAACCTCCGGACCATTCTCACGACGCAGGCGAGACAATGAGAGTTCATGTGAACCATGCCTCAAGGTTGCTTCAATTCGAAAAGTATACTCAATATCCAAAAGGACAGTTTACTGTATTACTTTTCGATGGATAATGCTGAAGGACGGGAGATTTCTCACCTGTGTCTTTATCCCGAGTTGATGCAACCTCCGGACCATTCTCACGACGCACGCGAGACAATGAGAGTTCATGTGAACCATGCCTCAAGGTTGCTTCAATTCGAAAAGTATAGCAAATATACAAACGGACAGTTTACTGTATTACTTTTCGATGGATAAGGATGAAGGACGGAAGATTTCTCACGTGTATCTTTATCCCGAGTTGATGCAACATCCGGACCATTCTCACGACGCGCGCGAGACAATGAGAGTTTGTGTGAACCATGCCTCAAGGTTGCTTCAATTCGAAAAGTATACTAAATATCCAAAAGAACAACTTACTGTATTACTTTTCGATGGATAAGGATGAAGGACGGGAGATTTCTCACCTGTGTCTTTATCCCGAATTGATGCAACCTCCGGACCATTCTCACGACTCACGCGAGACAATGAGAGTTCATGTGAACTATGCCTCAAGGTTGCTTCAATTCGGAAAGTATAGCAAATATCCAAACGGACAGTTTACTCTATTACTTTTCGATGGATAAGGCTGAAGGACGGGAGATTTCTCACCTGTGTCTTTATCCCGAGTTGATGCAACATCCGGACCATTCTCACGACGCGCGCGAGACAATGAGAGTTTATGTGAACCATGCCTCAAGGTTGCTTCAATTCGAAAAGTATACTAAATATCCAAAAGAACAACTTACTGTATTACTTTTCGATGGATAAGGATGAAGGACGGGAGATTTCTCGCCTGTGTCTGTATCCCGAGTTGATGCAACATCCGGACCATTCTCACGACGCACGCGAGACAATGAGAGTTCATGTGAACCATGCCTCAAGGTTGCTTCAATTCGAAAAGTATAGCAAATATCCAAACGGACAGTATACTGTATTACTTTTCGATGGATAAGGATGAAGGACGGAAGATTTCTCACGTGTATCTTTATCCCGAGTTGACGCAACCTTCGGACCATTCTTACGACTCACGCGAGACAATGAGAGTTTATGTCAACCATGCCTCAAGGTTGCTTCAATTCGAAAAGTATACTAAATATCCAAAAGAACAACTTACTGTATTACTTTTCGATGGATAAGGATGAAGGACGGGAGATTTCTCGCCTGTGTCTGTATCCCGAGTTGATGCAACCTCCGGACCATTCTCACGACGCACGCGAGACGATGAGAGTTCATGTGAACCATGCCTCAAGGTTGCTTCAATTTGAAAAGTATACTCAATATCCAAAAAAACAGTTTACTGTATTACTTTTCGATGGATAATGCTGAAGGACGGGAGATTTCTCACCTGTGTCTTTATCCCGAGTTGATGCAACCTCCGGACCATTCTCACGACGCACGCGAGACAATGAGAGTTCATGTGAACCATGCCTCAAGGTTGCTTCAATTCGAAAAGTATACTCAATATCCAAAAGGACAGTTTACTGTATTACTTTTCGATGGATAATGCTGAAGGACGGGAGATTTCTCACCTGTGTCTTTATCCCGAGTTGATGCAACCTCCGGACCATTCTCACGACGCACGCGAGACAATGAGAGTTCATGTGAACCATGCCTCAAGGTTGCTTCAATTCGAAAAGTATAGCAAATATACAAACGGACAGTTTACTGTATTACTTTTCGATGGATAAGGATGAAGGACGAAAGATTTCTCACGTGTATCTTTATCCCGAGTTGACGTAACCTTCGGACCATTCTTACGACTCACGCGAGACAATGAGAGTTCATGTGAACCATGCCTCAAGGTTGCTTCAATTCGAAAAGTAAAATATCCAAACGGACATTTTACTGTATTACTTTTCGATGGATAAGGATGAAGGACGGGAGATTTCTCACCTGTGTCTTTATCCCGAGTTGATGCAACCTCCGGACCATTCTCACGACTCACGCGAGACAGTGAGAGTTCATGTGAACTATGCCTCAAGGTTGCTTCAATTCGGAAAGTATAGCAAATATCCAAACGGACAGTTTACTCTATTACTTTTCGATGGATAAGGCTGAAGGACGGGAGATTTCTCACCTGTGTCTTTATCCCGAGTTGATGCAACATCCGGACCATTCTCACGACGCGCGCGAGACAATGAGAGTTTATGTGAACCATGCCTCAAGGTTGCTTCAATTCGAAAAGTATACTAAATATCCAAAAGAACAACTTACTGTATTACTTTTCGATGGATAAGGATGAAGGACGGGAGATTTCTCGCCTGTGTCTGTATCCCGAGTTGATGCAACATCCGGACCATTCTCACGACGCACGCGAGACAATGAGAGTTCATGTGAACCATGCCTCAAGGTTGCTTCAATTCGAAAAGTATAGCAAATATCCAAACGGACAGTTTACTGTATTACTTTTCGATGGATAAGGATGAAGGACGGAAGATTTCTCACGTGTATCTTTATCCCGAGTTGACGCAACCTTCGGACCATTCTTACGACTCACGCGAGACAATGAGAGTTTATGTCAACCATGCCTCAAGGTTGCTTCAATTCGAAAAGTATACTAAATATCCAAAAGAACAACTTACTGTATTACTTTTCGATGGATAAGGATGAAGGACGGGAGATTTCTCGCCTGTGTCTGTATCCCGAGTTGATGCAACCTCCGGACCATTCTCACGACGCACGCGAGACGATGAGAGTTCATGTGAACCATGCCTCAAGGTTGCTTCAATTTGAAAAGTATACTCAATATCCAAAAAAACAGTTTACTGTATTACTTTTCGATGGATAATGCTGAAGGACGGGAGATTTCTCACCTGTGTCTTTATCCCGAGTTGATGCAACCTCCGGACCATTCTCACGACGCAGGCGAGACAATGAGAGTTCATGTGAACCATGCCTCAAGGTTGCTTCAATTCGAAAAGTATACTCAATATCCAAAAGGACAGTTTACTGTATTACTTTTCGATGGATAATGCTGAAGGACGGGAGATTTCTCACCTGTGTCTTTATCCCGAGTTGATGCAACCTCCGGACCATTCTCACGACGCACGCGAGACAATGAGAGTTCATGTGAACCATGCCTCAAGGTTGCTTCAATTCGAAAAGTATAGCAAATATACAAACGGACAGTTTACTGTATTACTTTTCGATGGATAAGGATGAAGGACGAAAGATTTCTCACGTGTATCTTTATCCCGAGTTGACGTAACCTTCGGACCATTCTTACGACTCACGCGAGACAATGAGAGTTCATGTGAACCATGCCTCAAGGTTGCTTCAATTCGAAAAGTAAAATATCCAAACGGACATTTTACTGTATTACTTTTCGATGGATAAGGATGAAGGACGGGAGATTTCTCACCTGTGTCTTTATCCCGAGTTGATGCAACCTCCGGACCATTCTCACGACTCACGCGAGACAATGAGAGTTCATGTGAACTATGCCTCAAGGTTGCTTCAATTCGGAAAGTATAGCAAATATCCAAACGGACAGTTTACTCTATTACTTTTCGATGGATAAGGCTGAAGGACGGGAGATTTCTCGCCTGTGTCTGTATCCCGAGTTGATGCAACCTCCGGACCATTCTCACGACGCACGCGAGACGATGAGAGTTCATGTGAACCATGCCTCAAGTTTGCTTCAATTCGAAAAGTATACTCAATATCCAAAAGAACAACTTACTGTATTACTTTTCGATGGATAAGGATGAAGGACGGGAGATTTCTCGCCTGTGTCTGTATCCCGAGTTGATGCAACCTCCGGACCATTCTCACGACGCACGCGAGACGATGAGAGTTCATGTGAACCATGCCTCAAGGTTGCTTCAATTCGAAAAGTATACTCAATATCCAAAAAAACAGTTTACTGTATTACTTTTCGATGGATAATGCTGAAGGACGGGAGATTTCTCACCTGTGTCTTTATCCCGAGTTGATGCAACCTCCGGACCATTCTCACGACGCAGGCGAGACAATGAGAGTTCATGTGAACCATGCCTCAAGGTTGCTTCAATTCGAAAAGTATACTCAATATCCAAAAGGACAGTTTACTGTATTACTTTTCGATGGATAATGCTGAAGGACGGGAGATTTCTCACCTGTGTCTTTATCCCGAGTTGATGCAACCTCCGGACCATTCTCACGACGCACGCGAGACGATGAGAGTTCATGTGAACCATGCCTCAAGGTTGCTTCAATTCGAAAAGTATACTCAATATCCAAAAAAACAGTTTACTGTATTACTTTTCGATGGATAATGCTGAAGGACGGGAGATTTCTCACCTGTGTCTTTATCCCGAGTTGATGCAACCTCCGGACCATTCTCACGACGCAGGCGAGACAATGAGAGTTCATGTGAACCATGCCTCAAGGTTGCTTCAATTCGAAAAGTATACTCAATATCCAAAAAAACAGTTTACTGTATTACTTTTCGATGGATAATGCTGAAGGACGGGAGATTTTTCACCTGTGTCTTTATCCCGAGTTGATGCAACCTCCGGACCATTCTCACGACGCAGGCGAGACAATGAGAGTTCATGTGAACCATGCCTCAAGGTTGCTTCAATTCGAAAAGTATAGCAAATATCCAAACGGACAGTATACTGTATTACTTTTCGATGGATAAGGATGAAGGACGGAAGATTTCTCACGTGTATCTTTATCCCGAGTTGACGCAACCTTCGGACCATTCTTACGACTCACGCGAGACAATGAGAGTTTATGTCAACCATGCCTCAAGGTTGCTTCAATTCGAAAAGTATACTAAATATCCAAAAGAACAACTTACTGTATTACTTTTCGATGGATAAGGATGCAGGACGGGAGATTTCTCGCCTGTGTCTGTATCCCGAGTTGATGCAACCTCCGGACCATTCTCACGACGCACGCGAGACGATGAGAGTTCATGTGAACCATGCCTCAAGGTTGCTTCAATTCGAAAAGTATACTCAATATCCAAAAAAACAGTTTACTGTATTACTTTTCGATGGATAATGCTGAAGGACGGGAGATTTCTCACCTGTGTCTTTATCCCGAGTTGATGCAACCTCCGGACCATTCTCACGACGCAGGCGAGACAATGAGAGTTCATGTGAACCATGCCTCAAGGTTGCTTCAATTCGAAAAGTATACTCAATATCCAAAAAAACAGTTTACTGTATTACTTTTCGATGGATAATGCTGAAGGACGGGAGATTTCTCACCTGTGTCTTTATCCCGAGTTGATGCAACCTCCGGACCATTCTCACGACGCAGGCGAGACAATGAGAGTTCATGTGAACCATGCCTCAAGGTTGCTTCAATTCGAAAAGTATACTCAATATCCAAAAGGACAGTTTACTGTATTACTTTTCGATGGATAATGCTGAAGGACGGGAGATTTATCACCTGTGTCTTTATCCCGAGTTGATGCAACCTCCGGACCATTCTCACGACGCACGCGAGACAATGAGAGTTCATGTGAACCATGCCTCAAGGTTGCTTCAATTCGAAAAGTATAGCAAATATACAAACGGACAGTTTACTGTATTACTTTTCGATGGATAAGGATGAAGGACGGAAGATTTCTCACGTGTATCTTTATCCCGAGTTGACGTAACCTTCGGACCATTCTTACGACTCACGCGAGACAATGAGAGTTCATGTGAACCATGCCTCAAGGTTGCTTCAATTCGAAAAGTAAAATATCCAAACGGACATTTTACTGTATTACTTTTCGATGGATAAGGATGAAGGACGGGAGATTTCTCACCTGTGTCTTTATCCCGAGTTGATGCAACCTCCGGACCATTCTCACGACTCACGCGAGACAATGAGAGTTCATGTGAACTATGCCTCAAGGTTGCTTCAATTCGGAAAGTATAGCAAATATCCAAACGGACAGTTTACTCTATTACTTTTCGATGGATAAGGCTGAAGGACGGGAGATTTCTCGCCTGTGTCTGTATCCCGAGTTGATGCAACCTCCGGACCATTCTCACGACGCACGCGAGACGATGAGAGTTCATGTGAACCATGCCTCAAGTTTGCTTCAATTCGAAAAGTATACTCAATATCCAAAAGAACAACTTACTGTATTACTTTTCGATGGATAAGGATGAAGGACGGGAGATTTCTCACCTGTGTCTTTATCCCGAGTTGATGCAACCTCCGGACCATTCTCACGACGCACGCGAGACAATGAGAGTTCATGTGAACCATGCCTCAAGGTTGCTTCAATTCGAAAAGTATACTAAATATCCAAAAGAACAACTTACTGTATTACTTTTCGATGGATAAGGATGAAGGACGGGAGATTTCTCGCCTGTGTCTGTATCCCGAGTTGATGCAACCTCCGGACCATTCTCACGACGCACGCGAGACGATGAGAGTTCATGTGAACCATGCCTCAAGGTTGCTTCAATTCGAAAAGTATACTCAATATCCAAAAAAACAGTTTACTGTATTACTTTTCGATGGATAATGCTGAAGGACGGGAGATTTCTCACCTGTGTCTTTATCCCGAGTTGATGCAACCTCCGGACCATTCTCACGACGCAGGCGAGACAATGAGAGTTCATGTGAACCATGCCTCAAGGTTGCTTCAATTCGAAAAGTATACTCAATATCCAAAAGGACAGTTTACTGTATTACTTTTCGATGGATAATGCTGAAGGACGGGAGATTTCTCACCTGTGTCTTTATCCCGAGTTGATGCAACCTCCGGACCATTCTCACGACGCACGCGAGACAATGAGAGTTCATGTGAACCATGCCTCAAGGTTGCTTCAATTCGAAAAGTATAGCAAATATACAAACGGACAGTTAACTGTATTACTTTTCGATGGATAAGGATGAAGGACGGAAGATTTCTCACGTGTATCTTTATCCCGAGTTGACGCAACCTTCGGACCATTCTTACGACTCACGCGAGACAATGAGAGTTCATGTGAACCATGCCTCAAGGTTGCTTCATTTCGAAAAGTAAAATATCCAAACGGACATTTTACTGTATTACTTTTCGATGGATAAGGATGAAGGACGGGAGATTTCTCACCTGTGTCTTTATCCCGAGTTGATGCAACCTCCGGACCATTCTCACGACTCACGCGAGACAATGAGAGTTCATGTGAACTATGCCTCAAGGTTGCTTCAATTCGGAAAGTATAGCAAATATCCAAACGGACAGTTTACTCTATTACTTTTCGATGGATAAGGCTGAAGGACGGGAGATTTCTCACCTGTGTCTTTATCCCGAGTTGATGCAACATCCGGACCATTCTCACGACGCGCGCGAGACAATGAGAGTTTATGTGAACCATGCCTCAAGGTTGCTTCAATTCGAAAAGTATACTAAATATCCAAAAGAACAACTTACTGTATTACTTTTCGATGGATAAGGATGAAGGACGGGAGATTTCTCACCTGTGTCTGTATCCCGAGTTGATGCAACCTCCGGACCATTCTCACGACGCACGCGAGACGATGAGAGTTCAGGTGAACCATGCCTCAAGGTTGCTTCAATTCGAAAAGTATACTCAATATCCAAAAAAACAGTTTACTGTATTACTTTTCGATGGATAATGCTGAAGGACGAGAGATTTCTCACCTGTGTCTTTATCCCGAGTTGATGCAACCTCCGGACCATTCTCACGACGCAGGCGAGACAATGAGAGTTCATGTGAACCATGCCTCAAGGTTGCTTCAATTCGAAAAGTATAGCAAATATACAAACGGACAGTTTACTGTATTACTTTTCGATGGATAAGGATGAAGGACGAAAGATTTCTCACCTGTGTCTTTATCCCGAGTTGATGCAACCTTCGGACCATTCTTACGACTCACGCGAGACAATGAGAGTTCATGTGAACCATGCCTCAAGGTTGCTTCAATTCGAAAAGTAAAATATCCAAACGGACATTTTACTGTATTACTTTTCGATGGATAAGGATGAAGGACGGGAGATTTCTCACCTGTGTCTTTATCCCGAGTTGATGCAACCTCCGGACCATTCTCACGACTCACGCGAGACAATGAGAGTTCATGTGAACTATGCCTCAAGGTTGCTTCAATTCGGAAAGTATAGCAAATATCCAAACGGACAGTTTACTCTATTACTTTTCGATGGATAAGGCTGAAGGACGGGAGATTTCTCGCCTGTGTCTGTATCCCGAGTTGATGCAACCTCCGGACCATTCTCACGACGCACGCGAGACGATGAGAGTTCATGTGAACCATGCCTCAAGTTTGCTTCAATTCGAAAAGTATACTCAATATCCAAAAGAACAACTTACTGTATTACTTTTCGATGGATAAGGATGAAGGACGGGAGATTTCTCACCTGTGTCTTTATCCCGAGTTGATGCAACCTCCGGACCATTCTCACGACGCACGCGAGACAACGAGAGTTCATGTGAACCATGCCTCAAGGTTGCTTCAATTCGAAAAGTATAGCAAATATCCAAACGGACAGTATACTGTATTACTTTTCGATGGATAAGGATGAAGGACGGAAGATTTCTCACGTGTATCTTTATCCCGAGTTGACGCAACCTTCGGACCATTCTTACGACTCACGCGAGACAATGAGAGTTTATGTCAACCATGCCTCAAGGTTGCTTCAATTCGAAAAGTATACTAAATATCCAAAAGAATAACTTACTGTATTACTTTTCGATGGATAAGGATGCAGGACGGGAGATTTCTCGCCTGTGTCTGTATCCCGAGTTGATGCAACCTCCGGACCATTCTCACGACGCACGCGAGACGATGAGAGTTCATGTGAACCATGCCTCAAGGTTGCTTCAATTCGAAAAGTATACTCAATATCCAAAAAAACAGTTTACTGTATTACTTTTCGATGGATAATGCTGAAGGACGGGAGATTTCTCACCTGTGTCTTTATCCCGAGTTGATGCAACCTCCGGACCATTCTCACGACGCAGGCGAGACAATGAGAGTTCATGTGAACCATGCCTCAAGGTTGCTTCAATTCGAAAAGTATACTCAATATCCAAAAAAACAGTTTACTGTATTACTTTTCGATGGATAATGCTGAAGGACGGGAGATTTCTCACCTGTGTCTTTATCCCGAGTTGATGCAACCTCCGGACCATTCTCACGACGCAGGCGAGACAATGAGAGTTCATGTGAACCATGCCTCAAGGTTGCTTCAATTCGAAAAGTATACTCAATATCCAAAAGGACAGTTTACTGTATTACTTTTCGATGGATAATGCTGAAGGACGGGAGATTCATCACCTGTGTCTTTATCCCGAGTTGATGCAACCTCCGGACCATTCTCACGACGCACGCGAGACAATGAGAGTTCATGTGAACCATGCCTCAAGGTTGCTTCAATTCGAAAAGTATAGCAAATATACAAACGGACAGTTTACTGTATTACTTTTCGATGGATAAGGATGAAGGACGGAAGATTTCTCACGTGTATCTTTATCCCGAGTTGACGTAACCTTCGGACCATTCTTACGACTCACGCGAGACAATGAGAGTTCATGTGAACCATGCCTCAAGGTTGCTTCAATTCGAAAAGTAAAATATCCAAACGGACATTTTACTGTATTACTTTTCGATGGATAAGGATGAAGGACGGGAGATTTCTCACCTGTGTCTTTATCCCGAGTTGATGCAACCTCCGGACCATTCTCACGACTCACGCGAGACAATGAGAGTTCATGTGAACTATGCCTCAAGGTTGCTTCAATTCGGAAAGTATAGCAAATATCCAAACGGACAGTTTACTCTATTACTTTTCGATGGATAAGGCTGAAGGACGGGAGATTTCTCGCCTGTGTCTGTATCCCGAGTTGATGCAACCTCCGGACCATTCTCACGACGCACGCGAGACAATGAGAGTTCATGTGAACCATGCCTCAAGGTTGCTTCAATTCGAAAAGTATACTAAATATCCAAAAGAACAACTTACTGTATTACTTTTCGATGGATAAGGATGAAGGACGGGAGATTTCTCACCTGTGTCTTTATCCCGAGTTGATGCAACCTCCGGACCATTCTCACGACGCACGCGAGACAATGAGAGTTCATGTGAACCATGCCTCAAGGTTGCTTCAATTCGAAAAGTATACTAAATATCCAAATGAACAACTTACTGTATTACTTTTCGATGGATAAGGATGAAGGACGGGAGATTTCTCGCCTGTGTCTGTATCCCGAGTTGATGCAACCTCCGGACCATTCTCACGACGCACGCGAGTCGATGAGAGTTCATGTGAACCATGCCTCAAGGTTGCTTCAATTCGAAAAGTATACTCAATATCCAAAAAAACAGTTTACTGTATTACTTTTCGATGGATAATGCTGAAGGACGGGAGATTTCTCACCTGTGTCTTTATCCCGAGTTGATGCAACCTCCGGACCATTCTCACGACGCAGGCGAGACAATGAGAGTTCATGTGAACCATGCCTCAAGGTTGCTTCAATTCGAAAAGTATACTCAATATCCAAAAGGACAGTTTACTGTATTACTTTTCGATGGATAATGCTGAAGGACGGGAGATTTCTCACCTGTGTCTTTATCCCGAGTTGATGCAACCTCCGGACCATTCTCACGACGCACGCGAGACAATGAGAGTTCATGTGAACCATGCCTCAAGGTTGCTTCAATTCGAAAAGTATAGCAAATATACAAACGGACAGTTAACTGTATTACTTTTCGATAGATAAGGATGAAGGACGGAAGATTTCTCACGTGTATCTTTATCCCGAGTTGACGCAACCTTCGGACCATTCTTACGACTCACGCGAGACAATGAGAGTTCATGTGAACCATGCCTCAAGGTTGCTTCATTTCGAAAAGTAAAATATCCAAACGGACATTTTACTGTATTACTTTTCGATGGATAAGGATGAAGGACGGGAGATTTCTCACCTGTGTCTTTATCCCGAGTTGATGCAACCTCCGGACCATTCTCACGACTCACGCGAGACAATGAGAGTTCATGTGAACTATGCCTCAAGGTTGCTTCAATTCGGAAAGTATAGCAAATATCCAAACGGACAGTTTACTCTATTACTTTTCGATGGATAAGGCTGAAGGACGGGAGATTTCTCACCTGTGTCTTTATCCCGAGTTGATGCAACATCCGGACCATTCTCACGACGCGCGCGAGACAATGAGAGTTCATGTGAACCATGCCTCAAGGTTGCTTCAATTCGAAAAGTATACTAAATATCCAAAAGAACAACTTACTGTATTACTTTTCGATGGATAAGGATGAAGGACGGGAGATTTCTCACCTGTGTCTGTATCCCGAGTTGATGCAACCTCCGGACCATTCTCACGACGCACGCGAGACGATGAGAGTTCAGGTGAACCATGCCTCAAGGTTGCTTCAATTCGAAAAGTATACTCAATATCCAAAAAAACAGTTTACTGTATTACTTTTCGATGGATAATGCTGAAGGACGAGAGATTTCTCACCTGTGTCTTTATCCCGAGTTGATGCAACCTCCGGACCATTCTCACGACGCAGGCGAGACAATGAGAGTTCATGTGAACCATGCCTCAAGGTTGCTTCAATTCGAAAAGTATACTCAATATCCAAAAGGACAGTTTACTGTATTTCTTTTCGATGGATAATGCTGAAGGACGGGAGATTTCTCACCTGTGTCTTTATCCCGAGTTGATGCAACCTCCGGACCATTCTCACGACGCACGCGAGACAATGAGAGTTCATGTGAACTATGCCTCAAGGTTGCTTCAATTCGAAAAGTATACTCAATATCCAAAAAAACAGTTTACTGTATTACTTTTCGATGGATAATGCTGAAGGACGGGAGATTTCTCACGTGTATCTTTATCCCGAGTTGACGCAACCTTCGGACCATTCTTACGACTCACGCGAGCCAATGAGAGTTTATGTCAACCATGCCTCAAGGTTGCTTCAATTCGAAAAGTATACTAAATATCCAAAAGAACAACTTACTGTATTACTTTTCGATGGATAAGGATGAAGGACGGGAGATTTCTCGCCTGTGTCTGTATCCCGAGTTGATGCAACCTCCGGACCATTCTCACGACGCACGCGAGACGATGAGAGTTCATGTGAACCATGCCTCAAGGTTGCTTCAATTCGAAAAGTATACTCAATATCCAAAAAAACAGTTTACTGTATTACTTTTCGATGGATAATGCTGAAGGACGGGAGATTTCTCACCTGTGTCTTTATCCCGAGTTGATGCAACCTCCGGACCATTCTCACGACGCAGGCGAGACAATGAGAGTTCATGTGAACCATGCCTCAAGGTTGCTTCAATTTGAAAAGTATATTCAATATCCAAAAGGACAGTTTACTGTATTACTTTTCGATGGATAATGCTGAAGGACGGGAGATTTCTCACCTGTGTCTTTATCCCGAGTTGATGCAACCTCCAGACCATTCTCACGACGCACGCGAGACAATGAGAGTTCATGTGAACCATGCCTCAAGGTTGCTTCAATTCGAAAAGTATAGCAAATATACAAAAGGACAGTTTACTGTATTACTTTTCGATGGATAAGGATGAAGGACGGAAGATTTCTCACGTGTATCTTTATCCCGAGTTGACGCAACCTTCGGACCATTCTTACGACTCACGCGAGACAATGAGAGTTCATGTGAACCATGCCTCAAGGTTGCTTCAATTCGAAAAGTAAAATATCCAAACGGACATTTTACTGTATTACTTTTCGATGGATAAGGATGAAGGACGGGAGATTTCTCACCTGTGTCTTTATCCCGAGTTGATGCAACCTCCGGACCATTCTCACGACTCACGCGAGACAATGAGAATTCATGTGAACTATGCCTCAAGGTTGCTTCAATTCAAAAAGTATACTAAATATCCAAAAGAACAACTTACTGTATTACTTTTCGATGGATAAGGCTGAAGGACGGGAGATTTCTCACCTGTGTCTTTATCCCGAGTTGATGCAACATCCGGACCATTCTCACGACGCGCGCGAGACAATGAGAGTTTATGTGAACCATGCCTCAAGGTTGCTTCAATTCGAAAAGTATACTCAATATCCAAAAGGACAGTTTACTCTATTACTTTTCGATGGATACGGATGAAGGACGGGAGATTTCTCACGTGTATCTTTATCCCGAGTTGACGCAACCTTCGGACCATTCTTACGACTCACGCGAGACAATGAGAGTTTATGTCAACCATGCCTCAAGGTTGCTTCAATTCGAAAAGTATACTAAATATCCAAAAGAACAACTTACTGTATTACTTTTCGATGGATAAGGATGAAGGACGGGAGATTTCTCGCCTGTGTCTGTATCCCGAGTTGATGCAACCTCCGGACCATTCTCACGACGCACGCGAGACGATGAGAGTTCATGTGAACCATGCCTCAAGGTTGCTTCAATTCGAAAAGTATACTCAATATCCAAAAAAACAGTTTACTGTATTACTTTACGATGGATAATGCTGAAGGACGGGAGATTTCTCACCTGTGTCTTTATCCCGAGTTGATGCAACCTCCGGACCATTCTCACGACGCAGGCGAGACAATGAGAGTTCATGTGAACCATGCCTCAAGGTTGCTTCAATTTGAAAAGTATATTCAATATCCAAAAGGACAGTTTACTGTATTACTTTTCGATGGATAATGCTGAAGGACGGGAGATTTCTCACCTGTGTCTTTATCCCGAGTTGATGCAACCTCCAGACCATTCTCACGACGCACGCGAGACAATGAGAGTTCATGTGAACCATGCCTCAAGGTTGCTTCAATTCGAAAAGTATAGCAAATATACAAACGGACAGTTTACTGTATTACTTTTCGATGGATAAGGATGAAGGACGGAAGATTTCTCACGTGTATCTTTATCCCGAGTTGACGCAACCTTCGGACCATTCTTACGACTCACGCGAGACAATGAGAGTTCATGTGAACCATGCCTCAAGGTTGCTTCAATTCGAAAAGTAAAATATCCAAACGGACATTTTACTGTATTACTTTTCGATGGATAAGGATGAAGGACGGGAGATTTCTCACCTGTGTCTTTATCCCGAGTTGATGCAACCTCCGGACCATTCTCACGACTCACGCGAGACAATGAGAATTCATGTGAACTATGCCTCAAGGTTGCTTCAATTCAAAAAGTATACTAAATATCCAAAAGAACAACTTACTGTATTACTTTTCGATGGATAAGGCTGAAGGACGGGAGATTTCTCACCTGTGTCTTTATCCCGAGTTGATGCAACATCCGGACCATTCTCACGACGCGCGCGAGACAATGAGAGTTTATGTGAACCATGCCTCAAGGTTGCTTCAATTCGAAAAGTATACTCAATATCCAAAAGGACAGTTTACTCTATTACTTTTCGATGGATACGGATGAAGGACGGGAGATTTCTCACGTGTATCTTTATCCCGAGTTGACGCAACCTTCGGACCATTCTTACGACTCACGCGAGACAATGAGAGTTTATGTCAACCATGCCTCAAGGTTGCTTCAATTCGAAAAGTATACTAAATATCCAAAAGAACAACTTACTGTATTACTTTTCGATGGATAAGGATGAAGGACGGGAGATTTCTCGCCTGTGTCTGTATCCCGAGTTGATGCAACCTCCGGACCATTCTCACGACGCACGCGAGACGATGAGAGTTCATGTGAACCATGCCTCAAGGTTGCTTCAATTCGAAAAGTATACTCAATATCCAAAAAAACAGTTTACTGTATTACTTTACGATGGATAATGCTGAAGGACGGGAGATTTCTCACCTGTGTCTTTATCCCGAGTTGATGCAACCTCCGGACCATTCTCACGACGCAGGCGAGACAATGAGAGTTCATGTGAACCATGCCTCAAGGTTGCTTCAATTTGAAAAGTATATTCAATATCCAAAAGGACAGTTTACTGTATTACTTTTCGATGGATAATGCTGAAGGACGGGAGATTTCTCACCTGTGTCTTTATCCCGAGTTGATGCAACCTCCAGACCATTCTCACGACGCACGCGAGACAATGAGAGTTCATGTGAACCATGCCTCAAGGTTGCTTCAATTCGAAAAGTATAGCAAATATACAAACGGACAGTTTACTGTATTACTTTTCGATGGATAAGGATGAAGGACGGAAGATTTCTCACGTGTATCTTTATCCCGAGTTGACGCAACCTTCGGACCATTCTTACGACTCACGCGAGACAATGAGAGTTCATGTGAACCATGCCTCAAGGTTGCTTCAATTCGAAAAGTAAAATATCCAAACGGACATTTTACTGTATTACTTTTCGATGGATAAGGATGAAGGACGGGAGATTTCTCACCTGTGTCTTTATCCCGAGTTGATGCAACCTCCGGACCATTCTCACGACTCACGCGAGACAATGAGAATTCATGTGAACTATGCCTCAAGGTTGCTTCAATTCAAAAAGTATACTAAATATCCAAAAGAACAACTTACTGTATTACTTTTCGATGGATAAGGCTGAAGGACGGGAGATTTCTCACCTGTGTCTTTATCCCGAGTTGATGCAACATCCGGACCATTCTCACGACGCGCGCGAGACAATGAGAGTTTATGTGAACCATGCCTCAAGGTTGCTTCAATTCGAAAAGTATACTCAATATCCAAAAGGACAGTTTACTCTATTACTTTTCGATGGATACGGATGAAGGCCGGGAGATTTCTCACGTGTATCTTTATCCCGAGTTGACGCAACCTTCGGACCATTCTTACGACTCACGCGAGACAATGAGAGTTTATGTCAACCATGCCTCAAGGTTGCTTCAATTCGAAAAGTATACTAAATATCCAAAAGAACAACTTACTGTATTACTTTTCGATGGATAAGGATGAAGGACGGGAGATTTCTCGCCTGTGTCTGTATCCCGAGTTGATGCAACCTCCGGACCATTCTCACGACGCACGCGAGACGATGAGAGTTCATGTGAACCATGCCTCAAGGTTGCTTCAATTCGAAAAGTATACTCAATATCCAAAAAAACAGTTTACTGTATTACTTTTCGATGGATAATGCTGAAGGACGGGAGATTTCTCACCTGTGTCTTTATCCCGAGTTGATGCAACCTCCGGACCATTCTCACGACGCAGGCGAGACAATGAGAGTTCATGTGAACCATGCCTCAAGGTTGCTTCAATTTGAAAAGTATACTCAATATCCAAAAGGACAATTTACTGTATTACTTTTCGATGGATAATGCTGAAGGACGGGAGAATTCTCACGTGTGTCTTTATCCCGAGTTGATGCAACCTCCGGACCATTCTCACGACGCACGCGAGACAATGAGAGTTCATGTGAACCATGCCTCAAGGTTGCTTCAATTCGAAAAGTATAGCAAATATACAAACGGACAGTTTACTGTATTACTTTTCGATGGATAAGGATGAAGGACGGAAGATTTCTCACGTGTATCTTTATCCCGAGTTGACGCAACCTTCGGACCATTCTTACGACTCACGCGAGACAATGAGAGTTCATGTGAACCATGCCTCAAGGTTGCTTCAATTCGAAAAGTAAAATATCCAAACGGACATTTTACTGTATTACTTTTCGATGGATAAGGATGAAGGACGGGAGATTTCTCACCTGTGTCTTTATCCCGAGTTGATGCAACCTCCGGACCATTCTCACGACTCACGCGAGACAATGAGAGTTCATGTGAACTATGCCTCAAGGTTGCTTCAATTCGAAAAGTATACTAAATATCCAAAAGAACAACTTACTGTATTACTTTTCGATGGATACGGATGAAGGACGGGAGATTTCTCACCTGTGTCTTTATCCCGAGTTGATGCAACATCCGGACCATTCTCACGACGCGCGCGAGACAATGAGAGTTTATGTGAACCATGCCTCAAGGTTGCTTCAATTCGAAAAGTATACTAAATATCCAAAAGAACAACTTACTGTATTACTTTTCGATGGATAAGGATGAAGGACGGGAGATTTCTCACCTGTGTCTGTATCCCGAGTTGATGCAACCTCCGGACCATTCTCACGACGCACGCGAGACGATGAGAGTTCAGGTGAACCATGCCTCAAGGTTGCTTCAATTCGAAAAGTATACTCAATATCCAAAAAAACAGTTTACTGTATTACTTTTCGATGGATAATGCTGAAGGACGGGAGATTTCTCACCTGTGTCTTTATCCCGAGTTGATGCATCCTCCGGACCATTCTCACGACGCAGGCGAGACAATGAGAGTTCATGTGAATCATGCCTCAAGGTTGCTTCAATTCGAAAAGTATACTCAATATCCAAAAGGACAGTTTACTGTATTTCTTTTCGATGGATAATGCTGAAGGACGGGAGATTTCTCACCTGTGTCTTTATCCCGAGTTGATGCAACCTCCGGACCATTCTCACGACGCACGCGAGACAATGAGAGTTCATGTGAACTATGTGTTCCGTCGCATGGGACAGATTGGTAGTTTAAGAATTTTTAGATGATAATTAAGTCAATCGTACATAGCAAATAATATCGTTATTCCGACACGGCAACCGACTCTACCTGAAGGAATAATAAAAAAGGGGATTTCCCGAATTATAATGGAGTCCGCGGGTCGCGTCGTGCGTGTCATTCTGCTCGATTCGAACAACAGCTACATTTGGCGAGCAAATGCGACGAATTTTAATCCCTTTATAGTTTAAGCTTCATTGCCGTAAAGAAATACTTTAAGATTTTTGTGAACAATAAAGTACACGTGCAGGGCAACATGGACTATCCTCGAGACCATCTGACCAGCATTGACGCACACCCTAATAAAAGGATTAACCGCCGCGCTCAGCCGACGCTCGAGTCGAGCTCGGAAAACTTTTTATTATGGTGACTAACGCGTCACGGGACATTCCCCACGGTCAAACTTGGGTCCGATAGTGATGTCCACGTTGCGCCCCTATTTCCCACCAAACCTCCTCTCCGTGATTGAGGATGAGAAAAAATCCTCCCACTTGAAAAATTTGCACCAATGATAATTTCATGAAGGGTAAAGTCTCGCCCCTCCAGTTTTTTGAGGACTTCTCATCACCAACTCCGAAGAGACAGTCTAATACTTCACCTCGACCGAGACGCATCAAGAACTACTGGGCAACAGTTGAGATCGTCTCGCGTTCAAATATATTCATTAACATTGTGCCTTGAGACTACTCTCAAGCTCAATCTAAGACTCGCCAATCATAAGAAACAAACCTTAAGTTACTGATGTAAAGTGTTGAATTTAAAAATAAACAATATTTTTCTGTTATTCGGCTTCTTTACAATAATTAATTAAAAAATCAAGTTGTCGGTGATTAATTTCCCTGACAACGATACCAAGGGACTACGTCACCAACAGAGTGTAAATCGGGCCTTACAACCCCGATAGGTCGAAGTCTTACCGCGCGGTCCCGACGTATCGTACATTTTGGTCCTTCGAGCCGGATATCGTGATCCGGACTTAATCAGTATTCTTTACGGACTATCTAAAGGACATTTGTGACAGTGCTACTGTGGTGATAGTGTCAGTGTGCTACTGTAGTGATTGTGACAGTGAAGAAACAAGAACAATCAAATCCAGGATCGACATCGCCAGACGATAAGATCGTGCCAATTTGCTGTCAATTCGGTTCACTCGTCATCATTCACAGCCTTCAAACTCACTTCGTGCTATACGACCATGTCTCTTACGCAGGAACAGCAGTCAGTGAAGGATAAACTCGTCCGCAAACGAGGCTACATCAAGAGGCAGCTCACGAACTATAGAAAAAATTTAGACGCTCAAGGAGTGAAACCTGAACCATCGGTCCTCAGGATTTACAACGAGCGCCTCGTAGAAAGTTTCGGAGAACTAAATAGCATTACAGACGATTTGGAAGAAATCGATCCCACGGGCGACCACTCGGAGATTCGCGAAACCATGGAAGAAGATTATTGTCGTCTCTTGGCAGCCGGAAGAGAGATGGAAAGCAGAATGTCCGCACCACCACTCGCCGCGGCAACCAGTGCACCCAGCGAACAGCGAGCGTCACCAAATCCATTTGTCGTCGTACCAGCCACAACGCGTCTTCCGGAGCAGGCGCTGCCAAAATTCAACGGCAAATACGAGGAGTGGCTGAGCTTCAGTGAGGACTTCCAATCGTCTATCGGCCAACGTTTGGATCTTGCGGACACACAGAAACTAAAATACCTTCGGTCATGTCTCAGCGGGGAGCCCGAACGGTTAGTGCGAAGTTTCGACACAACAAACGCGAGTTACCAAGAAGCCTGGAATCTGCTGAAGGAAACGTTCGAACATAAGGGAAAAATCGTCGATCGCCACCTCTCCGCTATTTTCGGCATCCCGGACATGCACAGGGAGTCAGCAGCAGAGCTCAGCGCAATGATAAACACAGCACAATTGCATCTGTCAGCACTGAAGGCTCTTGACGTTAACGAACGAGACTGCATCCTAATGTATATCATGCTCCAGAAGGTCGACAAAACCACACGTCGGGACTGGAAACGAAGCCAAAGGGGAAACAAGCGCGCTACGTTCAGCGAGTTAATGTCATTCCTGCGCGAAACCGTCCCGTCATCAGACGATACCGCTCCTGCTCGTCCAACGAGGGATGACAGAGCGAACGAGTCCAAGAAAGGCAAGGACAAGGTCAGTGATCGCGCTACAAGGGGTCAAGGGCACTCAAAACCTCAGTGCTTCACCACGACTGCTGCAACAGAATGCTCGGTCTGTAAAGGGGCGCAGCATCCGGTCTTACGCTGTCAACAGTTCAAGGCCCTGCCTCCACGGGAACGGCGAGAGGTAGCACTGAAGATGCGGCTGTGTTTCAACTGTCTCAGATCCGAGCACAGTACTAGGGAGTGCGGATCAAAGTACACGTGCATGGTCTGCAAGCAGTGACATCACACATGGCTTCACTATTCAGAAGCACCGAAGACCAGTCCTCCCACGCCAAGCACTAGTGGGGCATGACTAGTTCGCCCTGGAGTCTCCACGGAGAACTCCGATATGACGACACTTGTCGCCAACGTCATATCAAAGGACTTATTAGTAACCGCCGTGGTAAAGGTTACGGACGTCCATGGATCGAACAAGACGCATCGGGTGCTACTGGATACCTGCTCGAATACAAACTTTATGACCGACAGGTTAGCCACGGCTCTTGACCTTCCGAAGGAGAGATACAGCATCCCGATCAGTGCGATGAACAAGACTCAAAGCACAACGAATTACCTGCTTAAGGCGACTATAACGTCAAGGCTCAACGACTTCACAAGAACGTTGACCTTTCTGACAGTAAACGACATTGCTGGATTCATACCAGATGAAAGGATATCGCGAGAATCCCTCAATCTCCCACGCAATAAACCGTTAGCGGATCCACAGTTCGACCAGCCAGGAGAAATAGATATGCTGATCGGATCCGGGACGACCCTCGCGACATTGTGCATGGGGCAAATCAAGCTCTCCAGATCATCGGAACCTGACTTGTACCTGCAGAACACTCGTTTGGGATGGATCATTGGCGGCAGCATCTTGGAGGGAGACACGCCCAAAAAATCGATCAGCGAACGCCAGTGCCTTCTCACGAGCTTGGAGACCGTAATGAGACGATTTTGGGAAATCGAAGAGCCGGTACGGCAACAGCTGCTTGTCGAGGCTGACTGTGAGGAGCACTTCCGACAGCACACCAGACGCGACAACAACGGCAGGTACATCGTCGCACTCCCGTTCAGCGAGAAGAAATCGGAGTTAGGACAGACGCGAGCAATGGCAGAAAAAAGTCTCGCGTCAATCGAAAGGAAGCTGCGTCGCGATCCAAACCTGCAAATACAATACAACGCTGTAATTGAAGAATACCTTGCTCTTGGGCACATGACAAGGATGCCATTCGAACCAACGACGAAGGGATATTATCTGCCGCACCATGCGGTCATTAAGGAATCCAGCCAAACTACCAAGGTACGAGTAGTATTCGACGGATCGGCCAAATCCACGACCGGAGTATCTCTGAACGAGACTCTGCTAGTTGGACCTACAATCCAGGACGACATTTTTTCACTCCTGTTGAGGTTTCGTACACACAATTACGTGCTCACCGGAGATATTGAGAAAATGTATCGTCAATTCCTGGTGCGTGAAGAGGATCGAGCGTATCAACGAATTCTCTGGCGCGACGCTGACGGTCAGATAGCCACGTATGAGTTAAACACCATCACGTTCGGCTTATCACCAGCACCTTTCTTAGCTATCCGCTGTCTCCAACAGCTAGCTGAGGATGAAGGTCAGGAATTTCCACGAGCAGCAGCGGTAATAAAGAATGATCTCTACGTTGACGACCTTTTGACCGGCGCAGCTACGTTCGCCGAAACGCTCACTTTGCGCAACGAAATCGACGCATTACTCCGACGAGGGAATCTCAACTTGAGACAATGGGCATCCAACGACACGAATCTCCTCGAAGGTCTGCCCTCCAGCCATGTCAATCTAAAGCTTCAGTCGAAGGAGGACAACACCATCAAGACGTTGGGGGTACATTGGAACTCGGAACAAGACTCTATAGTCTACACAGTTCATCCTACACCGCTAAACGGTCGTGTCACTAAGAGAATCATCTTGTCGGACATTGCACGAGTGTTCGACCCCCTCGGACTATTGGGACCAGTCATTACACATGCGAAGCTTATCATGCAACGCATCTGGTTGGAGAAATTAGACTGGGATGATGCCATACCACTATCCATTTATACCGAATGGCTAAACTACACGTCGCAGCTTCCAAGACTAAATGATCTATCATTTACACGCAGAATCACTACGGATGAAAACAGGGATGTCCAGCTACACGGTTTCTGTGACGCCAGCGAAAGGGCTTACGGAGCGTGCTTCTACGTCAGAGCGATGGATACTCACGGGGGAGTGACTTCTACATTATTATGTGCAAAAAATCGCGTCGCACCACTGAAAGGGATGGCCTCGAACAAGACCACAGAGGTCCAGGAGGATCAAGGAAACTCAGATCGCATAACCATTCCACGCCTGGAATTATGCGCAGCTCAACTCTTGGCCAAACTATTTACAACTGTACGTCAAGCAACCCGACTAGAGCCAAGCAAGGTGATCCTTTGGAGCGACTCTACTATCGCACTTCATTGGATCAGAACAGCTCCACATCAGCTTCAACCTTTCGTCGCCAATCGCGTCACCGACATACAGAAGCGTACAGATGTCAGTAACTGGAGACACGTCCGGTCCGGAGATAACCCCGCGGATCTGATCTCACGTGGCCAGACTCCATCGGAATTTACATCGCCTTCCATTTGGAAACATGGACCGGCTTGGCTACTGGAAGCTGAGGAAGAATGGCCACAACTCAGATTAGCCAGTCTGGAACGAATCCCAGAATTGCGAAAGGTGAAGTGCTTAACGACACCTATTCACAACGAGATTATTACGCGGTACTCGTCAATCACAAAACTGCGACGAGTAATAGCCTACTGCCTACGATTCAAATCGAAGGGCAAGGGGCTGCTATCTAGCGAGGAACTTCAGGAAGCAGACATCATCATCAAATCGGTACAAACTTCTTGTTTTACTAAAGAACTACACGAGCTCCACGAGCATAAATGTGTAGACAAGAAGAGCAAAATAAAATCGTTGAACCCGTTCCTCGACGATCATGGCCTCTTACGAGTCGGAGGGCGACTGAGACACGCACCAGCATCCTTCAACCAAAAACATCCGATCATACTGCCGCGGCGACATCACATCACGGAGCTTCTGGTACGGTATGAACATCTTCGCAACTACCATTCCGGAGTCCAAGCCACATTGTACGCGCTGCGACAAAATTACTGGATACTCGACGGTCGGAACCAGGTCCGAAAAATCATCCGAGCCTGCATACGCTGTCATCACGTCGACCCACGAATCACGAGCTGCCAAATGGGTGATTTACCAAAGGTTCGCGTAACCGAAGCACAACCGTTTCTCAACGTAGGTATCGACTACTGCGGTCCATTCTTTATCAAGGAGAAGAAGTTCAGAAACCGCGGTCGAATCAAGGTGTACGTCGCTGTCTTTGTCTGTCTCGCAGTCAAGGCAGTGCACTTAGAATTGGTCAGTGATATGACGACGGATGGATTCATCGCCGCACTGAAACGATTCATCGCTCGGAGAGGACTCTGCCGAAACATATACTCGGATAACGGCACAAATTTCGTAGGAGCGTATAACGAGCTGAAGGAAATTAAACAGCTTCTCCAATCAACGGAACTCCAAGAGACAATGTCCAAGCACCTCGCAGATCAGGGTATAGATTGGCATTTTATTCCACCACAATCTCCAAACTTCGGAGGAATCTGGGAGGCGGCAGTGAAGTCGTTCAAACGCCACATGAAACGAGTTGTCGGCGATCAACTGTTCACGTTCGAAGAGCTGAACACGTTCATAACCGAAATCGAGGCAATTCTCAACTCACGTCCACTCACTCCAATTTCATCAGACCCTAACGATCTTCTGGTCCTTACACCTGGACATTTTTTGATTGGAAAACCATTGACGAGCGCGCCTGAGCAGGATCTACAACAAACACCAACGAATCGACTGTCAACCTGGCAGCATATTCAGAAGGTCAAGCAAGACTTCTGGAAACGGTGGCATACAGAGTACTTGACAGAGCTCAATACTCGTCACAAATGGACGCACGGATCCCATAAAATCAAACCAGATACGCTGGTGCTCATCAAGGACGACAATCAGCCTCCTCTACGCTGGCCCATGGGTCGAGTCATCGAAACCACGCCAGCAGCAGACGGGATCATCAGGGTTGTGCGAGTTAGGACGGCCAAAGGCATCTTCACACGAAACGTCCGTAGTCTGGCTCCGCTACCCATGGACAACAGCAACGTTAACCCACCTAATTAATTCTTGATCGGTACCCTCTCAAGGGGGGAGTATGTTCCGTCGCATGGGACAGATTGGTAGTTTAAGAATTTTTAGATGATAATTAAGTCAATCGTACATAGCAAATAATATCGTTATTCCGACACGGCAACCGACTCTACCTGAAGGAATAATAAAAAAGGGGATTTCCCGAATTATAATGGAGTCCGCGGGCCGCGTCGTGCGTGTCATTCTGCTCGATTCGAACAACAGCTACATTTGGCGAGCAAATGCGACGAATTTTAATCCCTTTATAGTTTAAGCTTCATTGCCGTAAAGAAATACTTTAAGATTTTTGTGAACAATAAAGTACACGTGCAGGGCAACATGGACTATCCTCGAGACCATCTGACCAGCATTGACGCACACCCTAATAAAAGGATTAACCGCCGCGCTCAGCCGACGCTCGAGTCGAGCTCGGAAAACTTTTTATTATGGTGACTAACGCGTCACGGGACATTCCCCACGGTCAAACTTGGGTCCGATAGTGATGTCCACGTTGCGCCCCTATTTCCCACCAAACCTCCTCTCCGTGATTGAGGATGAGAAAAAATCCTCCCACTTGAAAAATTTGCACCAATGATAATTTCATGAAGGGTAAAGTCTCGCCCCTCCAGTTTTTTGAGGACTTCTCATCACCAACTCCGAAGAGACAGTCTAATACTTCACCTCGACCGAGACGCATCAAGAACTACTGGGCAACAGTTGAGATCGTCTCGCGTTCAAATATATTCATTAACATTGTGCCTTGAGACTACTCTCAAGCTCTATCTAAGACTCGCCAATCATAAGAAACAAACCTTAAGTTACTGATGTAAAGTGTTGAATTTAAAAATAAACAATATTTTTCTGTTATTCGGCTTCTTTACAATAATTAATTAAAAAATCAAGTTGTCGGTGATTAATTTCCCTGACAACGATACCAAGGGACTATGTCACCAACAGAGTGTAAATCGGGCCTTACAACTCCGATAGGTCGAAGTCTTACCGCGCGGTCCCGACGTATCGTACACTATGCCTCAAGGTTGCTTCAATTCGAAAAGTATAGCAAATATCCAAACGGACAGTTTACTGTATTACTTTTCGATGGATAATGCTGAAGGACGGGAGATTCCTCACCTGTGTCTTTATCCCGAGTTGATGCAACCTCCGGACCATTCTCACGACGCAGGCGAGACAATGAGAGTTCATGTGAACCATGCCTCAAGGTTGCTTCAATTTGAAAAGTATACTCAATATCCAAAAGGACAGTTTACTGTATTACTTTTCGATGGATAATGCTGAAGGACGGGAGATTTCTCACCTGTGTCTTTATCCCGAGTTGATGCAACCTCCGGACCATTCTCACGACGCACGCGAGACAATGAGAGTTCATGTGAACCATGCCTCAAGGTTGCTTCAATTCGAAAAGTATAGCAAATATACAAACGGACAGTTTACTGTATTACTTTTCGATGGATAAGGATGAAGGACGGAAGATTTCTCACGTGTATCTTTATCCCGAGTTGACGCAACCTTCGGACCATTCTTACGACTCACGCGAGACAATGAGAGTTCATGTGAACCATGCCTCAAGGTTGCTTCAATTCGAAAAGTAAAATATCCAAACGCACATTTTACTGTATTACTTTTCGATGGATAAGGATGAAGGACGGGAGATTTCTCACCTGTGTCTTTATCCCGAGTTGATGCAACCTCCGGACCATTCTCACGACTCACGCGAGGCAATGAGAGTTCATGTGAACTATGCCTCAAGGTTGCTTCAATTCGAAAAGTATACTAAATATCCAAAAGAACAACTTACTGTATTACTTTTCGATGGATACGGATGAAGGACGGGAGATTTCTCACCTGTGTCTTTATCCCGAGTTGATGCAACCTCCGGACCATTCTCACGACTCACGCGAGACAATGAGAGTTCATGTGAACTATGCCTCAAGGTTGCTTCAATTCGGAAAGTATAGCAAATATCCAAACGGACAGTTTACTCTATTACTTTTCGATGGATAAGGCTGAAGGACGGGAGATTTCTCACCTGTGTCTTTATCCCGAGTTGATGCAACATCCGGACCATTCTCACGACGCGCGCGAGACAATGAGAGTTTATGTGAACCATGCCTCAAGGTTGCTTCAATTCGAAAAGTATACTAAATATCCAAAAGAACAACTTACTGTATTACTTTTCGATGGATAAGGATGAAGGACGGGAGATTTCTCACCTGTGTCTGTATCCCGAGTTGATGCAACCTCCGGACCATTCTCACGACGCACGCGAGACGATGAGAGTTCAGGTGAACCATGCCTCAAGGTTGCTTCAATTCGAAAAGTATACTCAATATCCAAAAAAACAGTTTACTGTATTACTTTTCGATGGATAATGCTGAAGGACGGGAGATTTCTCACCTGTGTCTTTATCCCGAGTTGATGCATCCTCCGGACCATTCTCACGACGCAGGCGAGACAATGAGAGTTCATGTGAACCATGCCTCAAGGTTGCTTCAATTCGAAAAGTATACTCAATATCCAAAAGGACAGTTTACTGTATTTCTTTTCGATGGATAATGCTGAAGGACCGGAGATTTCTCACCTGTGTCTTTATCCCGAGTTGATGCAACCTCCGGACCATTCTCACGACGCACGCGAGACAATGAGAGTTCATGTGAACTATGCCTCAAGGTTGCTTCAATTCGAAAAGTATAGCAAATATCCAAACGGACAGTTTACTCTATTACTTTTCGATGGATAAGGCTGAAGGACGGGAGATTTCTCACCTGAGTCTTTATCCCGAGTTGATGCAACCTCCGGACCATTCTCACGACTCACGCGAGACAATGAGAGTTCATGTGAACTATGCCTCAAGGTTGCTTCAATTCGGAAAGTATAGCAAATATCCAAACGGACAGTTTACTCTATTACTTTTCGATGGATAAGGCTGAAGGACGGGAGATTTCTCACCTGTGTCTTTATTCCGAGTTGATGCAACCTCCGGACCATTCTCACGACGCACGCGAGACGATGAGAGTTCAGGTGAACCATGCCTCAAGGTTGCTTCAATTCGAAAAGTATACTCAATATCCAAAAAAACAGTTTACTGTATTACTTTTCGATGGATAATGCTGAAGCACGGGAGATTTCTCACCTGTGTCTTTATCCCGAGTTGATGCATCCTCCGGACCATTCTCACGACGCAGGCGAGACAATGAGAGTTCATGTGAACCATGCCTCAAGGTTGCTTCAATTCGAAAAGTATACTCAATATCCAAAAGGACAGTTTACTGTATTTCTTTTCGATGGATAATGCTGAAGGACCGGAGATTTCTCACCTGTGTCTTTATCCCGAGTTGATGCAACCTCCGGACCATTCTCACGACGCACGCGAGACAATGAGAGTTCATGTGAACTATGCCTCAAGGTTGCTTCAATTCGAAAAGTATAGCAAATATCCAAACGGACAGTTTACTCTATTACTTTTCGATGGATAAGGCTGAAGGACGGGAGATTTCTCACCTGTGTCTTTATCCCGAGTTGATGCAACCTCCGGACCATTCTCACGACTCACGCGAGACAATGAGAGTTCATGTGAACTATGCCTCAAGGTTGCTTCAATTCGGAAAGTATAGCAAATATCCAAACGGACAGTTTACTCTATTACTTTTCGATGGATAAGGCTGAAGGACGGGAGATTTCTCACCTGTGTCTTTATTCCGAGTTGATGCAACCTCCGGACCATTCTCACGACGCACGCGAGACGATGAGAGTTCATGTGAACCATGCCTCGAGGTTGCTTCAATTCGAAAAGTAAACTCAATATCCAAAAAAAACAGTTTACTGTATTACTTTTCGATGGATAATGCTGAAGGACGGGAGATTTCTCACCTGTGTCTTTATCCCGAGTTGATGCAACCTCCGGACCATTCTCACGACGCAGGCGAGACAATGAGAGTTCATGTGAACCATCCCTCAAGGTTGCTTCAATTCGAAAAGTATACTCAATATCCAAAAGGACAGTTTACTGTATTACTTTTCGATGGATACGGATGAAGGACGGGAGATTTCTCACCTGTGTCTTTATCCCGAGTTGATGCAACCTCCGGACCATTCTCACGACGTACGCGAGACAATGAGAGTTCATGTGAACCATGCCTCAAGGTTGCTTCAATTCGAAAAGTATAGCAAATATCCAAACGGACAGTTTACTGTATTACTTTTCGATGGATAAGGATGAAGGACGGGAGATTTCTCACCAGTATCTTTATCCCGAGTTGACGCAACATTCGGACCATTCTTACAACTCACGCGAGACAATGAGAGTTCATGTGAACCATGCCTCAAGGTTGCTTCAATTCGAAAAGTATAGCAAATATCCAAACGGACAGTTTACTGTATTACTTTTCGATGGATAAGGATGAAGGACGGGAGATTTCTCACCTGTATCTTTATCCCGAGTTGATGCAACATCCGGACCACTCTCACGACGCAGGCGAGACAATGAGAGTTCATGTGAACCATGCCTCAACGTTGCTTCAATTCGAAAAGTATACCCAATATCCAAAAGGACAGTTTACTGTATTACTTTTCGATGGATACGGATGAAGGACGGGAGATTTCTCACCTGTGTCTGTATCCCGAGTTGACGCAACCTTCGGACCATTCTTACGCCTCACGCGAGACAATGAGAGTTCATGTGAACCATGCCTCAAGGTTGCTTCAATTCGAAAAGTATACTAAATATCCAAAAGAATAACTTACTGTATTACATTTCGATGGATAAGGATGAAGGACGGGAGATTTCTCACCTGTGTCTGTATCCCGAGTTGATGCAACCTCCGGACCATTCTCACGACGCACGCGAGACAATGAGAGTTCATGTGAACTATGCCTCAAGGTTGCTTCAATTCGGAAAGTATAGCAAATATCCAAACGGACAGTTTACTCTATTACTTTTCGATGGATAAGGCTGAAGCACGGGAGATTTCTCACCTGTGTCTTTATCCCGAGTTGATGCAACATCCGGACCATTCTCACGACGCACGCGAGACAATGAGAGTTCATGTGAACTATGCCTCAAGGTTGCTTCAATTCGAAAAGTATAGCAAATATCCAAACGGACAGTTTACTCTATTACTTTTCGATGGATAAGGCTGAAGGACGGGAGATTTCTCACCTGTGTCTTTATCCCGAGTTGATGCAACATCCGGACCATTCTCACGACGCACGCGAGACAATGAGAGTTCATGTGAACCATGCCTCAAGGTTGCTTCAATTCGAAAAGTATACTAAATATCCAAAAGAACAACTTACTGTATTACTTTTCGATGGATACGGATGAAGGACGGGAGATTTCTCACCTGTGTCTTTATCCCGAGTTGATGCAACCTCCGGACCATTCTCACGACTCACGGGAGACAATGAGAGTTCATGTGAACTATGCCTCAAGGTTGCTTCAATTCGGAAAGTATAGCAAATATCCAAACGGACAGTTTACTCTATTACTTTTCGATGGATAAGGCTGAAGGACGGGAGATTTCTCACCTGTGTCTTTATCCCGAGTTGATGCAACATCCGGACCATTCTCACGACGCGCGCGAGACAATGAGAGTTTATGTGAACCATGCCTCAAGGTTGCTTCAATTCGAAAAGTATACTAAATATCCAAAAGAACAACTTACTGTATTACTTTTCGATGGATAAGGCTGAAGGACGGGAGATTTCTCACCTGTGTCTTTATCCCGAGTTGATGCAACATCCGGACCATTCTCACGACGCGCGCGAGACAATGAGAGTTTATGTGAACCATGCCTCAAGGTGGCTTCAATTCGAAAAGTATACTAAATATCCAAAAGAACAACTTACTGTATTACTTTTCGATGGATAAGGATGAAGGACGGGAGATTTCTCGCCTGTGTCTGTATCCCGAGTTGATGCAACCTCCGGACCATTCTCACGACGCACGCGAGACGATGAGAGTTCATGTGAACCATGCCTCAAGGTTGCTTCAATTCGAAAAGTATACTCAATATCCAAAAAAACAGTTTACTGTATTACTTTTCGATGGGTAATGCTGAAGGACGGGAGATTTCTCACCTGTGTCTTTATCCCGAGTTGATGCAACCTCCGGACCATTCTCACGACGCAGGCGAGACAATGAGAGTTCATGTGAACCATGCCTCAAGATTGCTTCAATTCGAAAAGTATACTCAATATCCAAAAGGACAGTTTACTGTATTACTTTTCGATGGATAATGCTGAAGGACGGGAGATTTCTCGCCTGTGTCTGTATCCCGAGTTGATGCAACCTCCGGACCATTCTCACGACGCACGCGAGACAATGAGAGTTCATGTGAACCATGCCTCAAGGTGGCTTCAATTCGAAAAGTATACTAAATATCCAAAAGAACAACTTACTGTATTACTTTTCGATGGATAAGGATGAAGGACGGGAGATTTCTCGCCTGTGTCTGTATCCCGAGTTGATGCAACCTCCGGACCATTCTCACGACGCACGCGAGACGATGAGAGTTCATGTGAACCATGCCTCAAGGTTGCTTCAATTCGAAAAGTATACTCAATATCCAAAAAAACAGTTTACTGTATTACTTTTCGATGGATAATGCTGAAGGACGGGAGATTTCTCACCTGTGTCTTTATCCCGAGTTGATGCAACCTCCGGACCATTCTCACGACGCAGGCGAGACAATGAGAGTTCATGTGAACCATGCCTCAAGGTTGCTTCAATTCGAAAAGTATACTCAATATCCAAAAGGACAGTTTACTGTATTACTTTTCGATGGATAATGCTGAAGGACGGGAGATTTCTCACCTGTGTCTTTATCCCGAGTTGATGCAACCTCCGGACCATTCTCACGACGCACGCGAGACAATGAGAGTTCATGTGAACCATGCCTCAAGGTTGCTTCAATTCGAAAAGTATAGCAAATATCCAAACGGACAGTTTACTGTATTACTTTTCGATAGATAAGGATGAAGGACGGAAGATTTCTCACGTGTATCTTTATCCCGAGTTGACGCAACCTTCGGACCATTCTTACGACTCACGCGAGACAATGAGAGTTTATGTGAACCATGCCTCAAGGTTGCTTCAATTCGAAAAGTATACTAAATATCCAAAAGAACAACTTACTGTATTACTTTTCGATGGATAAGGATGAAGGACGGGAGATTTCTCGCCTGTGTCTGTATCCCGAGTTGATGCAACCTCCGGACCATTCTCACGACGCACGCGAGACAATGAGAGTTCATGTGAACCATGCCTCAAGGTTGCTTCAATTCGAAAAGTATAGCAAATATCCAAACGGACAGTTTACTGTATTACTTTTCGATGGATAAGGATGAAGGACGGGAGATTTCTCACCAGTATCTTTATCCCGAGTTGACGCAACATTCGGACCATTCTTACAACTCACGCGAGACAATGAGAGTTCATGTGAACCATGCCTCAAGGTTGCTTCAATTCGAAAAGTATAGCAAATATCCAAACGGACAGTTTACTGTATTACTTTTCGATGGATAAGGATGAAGGACGGGAGATTTCTCACCTGTATCTTTATCCCGAGTTGATGCAACATCCGGACCACTCTCACGACGCAGGCGAGACAATGAGAGTTCATGTGAACCATGCCTCAACGTTGCTTCAATTCGAAAAGTATACCCAATATCCAAAAGGACAGTTTACTGTATTACTTTTCGATGGATACGGATGAAGGACGGGAGATTTCTCACCTGTGTCTGTATCCCGAGTTGACGCAACCTTCGGACCATTCTTACGCCTCACGCGAGACAATGAGAGTTCATGTGAACCATGCCTCAAGGTTGCTTCAATTCGAAAAGTATACTAAATATCCAAAAGAATAACTTACTGTATTACATTTCGATGGATAAGGATGAAGGACGGGAGATTTCTCACCTGTGTCTGTATCCCGAGTTGATGCAACCTCCGGACCATTCTCACGACGCACGCGAGACAATGAGAGTTCATGTGAACTATGCCTCAAGGTTGCTTCAATTCGGAAAGTATAGCAAATATCCAAACGGACAGTTTACTCTATTACTTTTCGATGGATAAGGCTGAAGCACGGGAGATTTCTCACCTGTGTCTTTATCCCGAGTTGATGCAACATCCGGACCATTCTCACGACGCACGCGAGACAATGAGAGTTCATGTGAACTATGCCTCAAGGTTGCTTCAATTCGAAAAGTATAGCAAATATCCAAACGGACAGTTTACTCTATTACTTTTCGATGGATAAGGCTGAAGGACGGGAGATTTCTCACCTGTGTCTTTATCCCGAGTTGATGCAACATCCGGACCATTCTCACGACGCACGCGAGACAATGAGAGTTCATGTGAACCATGCCTCAAGGTTGCTTCAATTCGAAAAGTATACTAAATATCCAAAAGAACAACTTACTGTATTACTTTTCGATGGATACGGATGAAGGACGGGAGATTTCTCACCTGTGTCTTTATCCCGAGTTGATGCAACCTCCGGACCATTCTCACGACTCACGGGAGACAATGAGAGTTCATGTGAACTATGCCTCAAGGTTGCTTCAATTCGGAAAGTATAGCAAATATCCAAACGGACAGTTTACTCTATTACTTTTCGATGGATAAGGCTGAAGGACGGGAGATTTCTCACCTGTGTCTTTATCCCGAGTTGATGCAACATCCGGACCATTCTCACGACGCGCGCGAGACAATGAGAGTTTATGTGAACCATGCCTCAAGGTTGCTTCAATTCGAAAAGTATACTAAATATCCAAAAGAACAACTTACTGTATTACTTTTCGATGGATAAGGCTGAAGGACGGGAGATTTCTCACCTGTGTCTTTATCCCGAGTTGATGCAACATCCGGACCATTCTCACGACGCGCGCGAGACAATGAGAGTTTATGTGAACCATGCCTCAAGGTGGCTTCAATTCGAAAAGTATACTAAATATCCAAAAGAACAACTTACTGTATTACTTTTCGATGGATAAGGATGAAGGACGGGAGATTTCTCGCCTGTGTCTGTATCCCGAGTTGATGCAACCTCCGGACCATTCTCACGACGCACGCGAGACGATGAGAGTTCATGTGAACCATGCCTCAAGGTTGCTTCAATTCGAAAAGTATACTCAATATCCAAAAAAACAGTTTACTGTATTACTTTTCGATGGGTAATGCTGAAGGACGGGAGATTTCTCACCTGTGTCTTTATCCCGAGTTGATGCAACCTCCGGACCATTCTCACGACGCAGGCGAGACAATGAGAGTTCATGTGAACCATGCCTCAAGATTGCTTCAATTCGAAAAGTATACTCAATATCCAAAAGGACAGTTTACTGTATTACTTTTCGATGGATAATGCTGAAGGACGGGAGATTTCTCGCCTGTGTCTGTATCCCGAGTTGATGCAACCTCCGGACCATTCTCACGACGCACGCGAGACAATGAGAGTTCATGTGAACCATGCCTCAAGGTGGCTTCAATTCGAAAAGTATACTAAATATCCAAAAGAACAACTTACTGTATTACTTTTCGATGGATAAGGATGAAGGACGGGAGATTTCTCGCCTGTGTCTGTATCCCGAGTTGATGCAACCTCCGGACCATTCTCACGACGCACGCGAGACGATGACAGTTCATGTGAACCATGCCTCAAGGTTGCTTCAATTCGAAAAGTATACTCAATATCCAAAAAAACAGTTTACTGTATTACTTTTCGATGGATAATGCTGAAGGACGGGAGATTTCTCACCTGTGTCTTTATCCCGAGTTGATGCAACCTCCGGACCATTCTCACGACGCAGGCGAGACAATGAGAGTTCATGTGAACCATGCCTCAAGGTTGCTTCAATTCGAAAAGTATACTCAATATCCAAAAGGACAGTTTACTGTATTACTTTTCGATGGATAATGCTGAAGGACGGGAGATTTCTCACCTGTGTCTTTATCCCGAGTTGATGCAACCTCCGGACCATTCTCACGACGCACGCGAGACAATGAGAGTTCATGTGAACCATGCCTCAAGGTTGCTTCAATTCGAAAAGTATAGCAAATATCCAAACGGACAGTTTACTGTATTACTTTTCGATAGATAAGGATGAAGGACGGAAGATTTCTCACGTGTATCTTTATCCCGAGTTGACGCAACCTTCGGACCATTCTTACGACTCACGCGAGACAATGAGAGTTTATGTGAACCATGCCTCAAGGTTGCTTCAATTCGAAAAGTATACTAAATATCCAAAAGAACAACTTACTGTATTACTTTTCGATAGATAAGGATGAAGGACGGAAGATTTCTCACGTGTATCTTTATCCCGAGTTGACGCAACCTTCGGACCATTCTTACGACTCACGCGAGACAATGAGAGTTTATGTGAACCATGCCTCAAGGTTGCTTCAATTCGAAAAGTATACTAAATATCCAAAAGAACAACTTACTGTATTACTTTTCGATGGATAAGGATGAAGGACGGGAGATTTCTCGCCTGTGTCTGTATCCCGAGTTGATGCAACCTCCGGACCATTCTCACGACGCACGCGAGACGATGAGAGTTCATGTGAACCATGCCTCAAGGTTGCTTCAATTCGAAAAGTATACTCAATATCCAAAAAAACAGTTTACTGTATTACTTTTCGATGGATAATGCTGAAGGACGGGAGATTTCTCGCCTGTGTCTGTATCCCGAGTTGATGCAACCTCCGGACCATTCTCACGACGCACGCCAGACGATGAGAGTTCATGTGAACCATGCCTCAAGGTTGCTTCAATTCGAAAAGTATACTCAATATCCAAAAGGACAACTTACTGTATTACTTGTCGATGGATAAGGATGAAGGACGGGAGATTTCTCGCCTGTGTCTGTATCCCGAGTTGATGCAACCTCCGGACCATTCTCACGACGCACGCGAGACAATGAGAGTTCATGTGAACCATGCCTCAAGGTTGCTTCAATTCGAAAAGTATAGCAAATATCCAAACGGACAGTTTACTGTATTACTTTTCGATAGATAAGGATGAAGGACGGAAGATTTCTCACGTGTATCTTTATCCCGAGTTGACGCAACCTTCGGACCATTCTTACGACTCACGCGAGACAATGAGAGTTTATGTGAACCATGCCTCAAGGTTGCTTCAATTCGAAAAGTATACTAAATATCCAAAAGAACAACTTTACTGTATTACTTTTCGATGGATAAGGATGAAGGACGGGAGATTTCTCGCCTGTGTCTGTATCCCGAGTTGATGCAACCTCCGGACCATTCTCACGACGCACGCGAGACAATGAGAGTTCATGTGAACCATGCCTCAAGGTTGCTTCAATTCGAAAAGTATACTCAATATCCAAAAGAACAACTTACTGTATTACTTTTCGATGGATAAGGATGAAGGACGGGAGATTTCTCGCCTGTGTCTGTATCCCGAGTTGATGCAACCTCCGGACCATTCTCACGACGCACGCGAGACGATGAGAGTTCATGTGAACCATGCCTCAAGGTTGCTTCAATTCGAAAAGTATACTCAATATCCAAAAAAACAGTTTACTGTATTACTTTTCGATGGATAATGCTGAAGGACGGGAGATTTCTCGCCTGTGTCTGTATCCCGAGTTGATGCAACCTCCGGACCATTCTCACGACGCACGCCAGACGATGAGAGTTCATGTGAACCATGCCTCAAGGTTGCTTCAATTCGAAAAGTATACTCAATATCCAAAAGGACAACTTACTGTATTACTTGTCGATGGATAAGGATGAAGGACGGGAGATTTCTCGCCTGTGTCTGTATCCCGAGTTGATGCAACCTCCGGACCATTCTCACGACGCACGCGAGACAATGAGAGTTCATGTGAACCATGCCTCAAGGTTGCTTCAATTCGAAAAGTATAGCAAATATCCAAACGGACAGTTTACTGTATTACTTTTCGATGGATAAGGATGAAGGACGGAAGATTTCTCACGTGTATCTTTATCCCGAGTTGATGCAACCTCCGGACCATTCTCACGACGCACGCGAGACGATGAGAGTTCATGTGAACCATGCCTCAAGGTTGCTTCAATTCGAAAAGTATACTCAATATCCAAAAAAACAGTTTACTGTATTACTTTTCGATGGATAATGCTGAAGGACGGGAGATTTCTCACCTGTGTCTTTATCCCGAGTTGATGCAACCTCCGGACCATTCTCACGACGCAGGCGAGACAATGAGAGTTCATGTGAACCATGCCTCAAGGTTGCTTCAATTCGAAAAGTATACTCAATATCCAAAAGGACAGTTTACTGTATTACTTTTCGATGGATAATGCTGAAGGACGGGAGATTTCTCACCTGTGTCTGTATCCCGAGTTGATGCAACCTCCGGACCATTCTCACGACGCACGCGAGACGATGAGAGTTCATGTGAACCATGCCTCAAGGTTGCTTCAATTCGAAAAGTATACTCAATATCCAAAAAAACAGTTTACTGTATTACTTTTCGATGGATAATGCTGAAGGACGGGAGATTTCTCACCTGTGTCTTTATCCCGAGTTGATGCAACCTCCGGACCATTCTCACGACGCAGGCGAGACAATGAGAGTTCATGTGAACCATGCCTCAAGGTTGCTTCAATTCGAAAAGTATACTCAATATCCAAAAGGACAGTTTACTGTATTTCTTTTCGATGGATAATGCTGAAGGACGGGAGATTTCTCACCTGTGTCTTTATCCCGAGTTGATGCAACCTCCGGACCATTCTCACGACACACGCGAGACAATGAGAGTTCATGTGAACCATGCCTCAAGGTGGCTTCAATTCGAAAAGTATACTAAATATCCAAAAGAACAACTTACTGTATTACTTTTCGATGGATAAGGATGAAGGACGGGAGATTTCTCGCCTGTGTCTGTATCCCGAGTTGATGCAACCTCCGGACCATTCTCACGACGCACGCGAGACGATGAGAGTTCATGTGAACCATGCCTCAAGGTTGCTTCAATTCGAAAAGTATACTCAATATCCAAAAAAACAGTTTACTGTATTACTTTTCGATGGATAATGCTGAAGGACGGGAGATTTCTCGCCTGTGTCTGTATCCCGAGTTGATGCAACCTCCGGACCATTCTCACGACGCACGCCAGACGATGAGAGTTCATGTGAACCATGCCTCAAGGTTGCTTCAATTCGAAAAGTATAGCAAATATCCAAACGGACAGTTTACTGTATTACTTTTCGATGGATAAGGATGAAGGACGGGAGATTTCTCGCCTGTGTCTGTATCCCGAGTTGATGCAACCTCCGGACCATTCTCACGACGCACGCGAGACAATGAGAGTTCATGTGAACCATGCCTCAAGGTTGCTTCAATTCGAAAAGTATAGCAAATATCCAAACGGACAGTTTACTGTATTACTTTTCGATGGATAAGGATGAAGGACGGAAGATTTCTCACGTGTATCTTTATCCCGAGTTGACGCAACCTTCGGACCATTCTTACGACTCACGCGAGACAATGAGAGTTTATGTGAACCATGCCTCAAGGTTGCTTCAATTCGAAAAGTATACTAAATATCCAAAAGAACAACTTACTGTATTACTTTTCGATGGATAAGGATGAAGGACGGGAGATTTCTCGCCTGTGTCTGTATCCCGAGTTGATGCAACCTCCGGACCATTCTCACGACGCACGCGAGACGATGAGAGTTCATGTGAACCATGCCTCAAGGTTGCTTCAATTCGAAAAGTATACTGAATATCCAAAAAACAGTTTACTGTATTACTTTTCGATGGATAATGCTGAAGGACGGGAGATTTCTCACCTGTGTCTTGTAGCGCTTTTCCCGGATGGGCAAAAGCCTACGACAAATTCCCACGATCTTTCCCCTTAATTTTCTCCCTCAATCAGGGATGGGCGCCAGGGGCGCGTACGCCCCGGGGAAAGATCTCGAAGAAAACCTCCCGGCTTCGCTGCGGCCTTCTCGAGGGCAGAGTGGTCTGGGCAAGCGACCTGACGTCCGGGATATCCCGGGTTACGGGAAATAAACAACAAAATACAAGCTTACGGGAACCACGACTCGACTTTTATTTCAAATCAAAACGACCTCAGCACAAAATTCCTAAAGAGGGGAAAAACCGGAGTGCCCGGGGTAAAACCCTCTTCCCGTAATCTCACAATTTACAATAATATTTCTTGCGACAAAATCATCCGTCCCGTACTCGGGACCTGCGCTCCTGTACTCGCACACACACACACAGCGTACGGTCGCGACTCACGGAATGACCAAATTGGCGACACGCGGAATTATCAACGTAAAATGTCAATTACCCATACAAAATCTCAAAAACACTCATACAACCCACGCACCCGGCCCGATAAACGCGGCAATAATCGCACACACTCTCTCCCAATCCCGCGCGTGGACGAATCCCGCGAACGACGACTTAAAATTAGGCAATTCCCCGTGAGAACCTCTCCAAGGCGACACAACTAAGAATTCGCTAACAAACTATTAAGAAACGCGGAAACAAATAATTCAACCCCGCGGCCCCGAGTAAAACCGTTCTCGATTTAACCGACTCGCCGCGCGACAAACAATCCAACACACACATACACGCGTCGATTCACGGCGATCGCGGCTCTCCCGGAACGGCCGAACCGAGCACGCCGACGGGTACAATTTCTTTACATTCAGCACTTGCCCGATTCGGGACTTTCGGCGCACAAAACAATACCAATACTGGTGTACAATAATTAATAAAGTCCTCGGACTCAAGCTCACCGGTTTAACGACGGAATTCTCGAAGAAAACAGCCAAGATATAGGTCGCCGCACGAACAAGGAAAACTTCCCTCCTTCCTTCCTTCTCTCCAATAATTGTCGCTGTCCCACGGCTCGCTTGCTCGGGTCCACAACGGTGAATGCCCCGAGTCCTCGCTCCCGATCGCGCTCGTTACTCTCGCCCCCCTGCCTAATCGCGACACTCTTCGTCCCTTTTCGGACATTTCCGGGACTCGCATCTTCTCGCGCGACGCTCACTAACCGCCAGCGGCTTACTATAGTCTCGCACGCGTGCCCGATACAATATACAATCGACTAAACGTCGGACATTTAAATATATTTCGCACGCCGCGTCGCCGCTCGTGCCCGGAACCTCTCACGGTACTCAATCCCCGTAATTACGAGGCCAGACACAACTTCCATCCCGATGCCTCGATCTTCTCCGGCAGCTCGGACTCCGGCGGCTGCCGGTCCGACGAAAATCTCTCGGTCGTCCCGTGGTCTCCTCGACGATGATATCCGCGACTCCAACAACAGGGGGACGAGATACGCCTGGGCGCGAACTTCCCGCCGATTCCCGAATCTCTCGATGCTCCCGTCCGACGCCACTCTCGTTCCGACCGTCGATCGCCGATCCCGGCATACATGAAACGCGTTCAAAAAACCCATTACAATTCATTCAAACATACTGTCAGGCCCTACAGAGTCGCCTTGTGTGAGTCCGAGCTAGCGAGCTGCATCGATCTATGTAGCCACGCTACAAACACTCCCCCCCTTTAAAACCCGACCGCCCTCGGTCGGAAAACTCTCATCCGAGGACTTTATCGAAAAAGATGGCTCGACTCGCGACAGTACCCGTCCTCGACTCACATTTCGGCTATTCCGTAGCACCTTGGGAAAATAAAAATAAAAAACCCAGGAAAAGAGTGCAAGAGCGAACCATACCGTTGCTCTGCCCTGTCTCCTTGGTGAAATCTCCGGGAAAACTACCTGGAACCAAACAGGATAAGCCCACCCCCACGCATGCAAATAAATAACGGCAGAGATTTTATAAAAAAAAATAAGAAAAAATATTTATTTGTTTTTACGTCCGGAGACGTCGGGTGCTTTTTAAAGCGAAAAGCTAACACGGGTTTTTGGTTTATTTATGACACATTTATGTTTTTCAGTCCATAACTATTTCCGGGACAGGAACACCTCTTGTCCCGGCACATTCCGGCGAGCGTCCCGGTCGACCAACCCCTCCGGGCCGCAATACATGTCCCGGCAGTCCGGGCACTGGTTCACCCGAAATCCCTCCCGGCCACAATGGTAGCAGTAGGTCCCGGTCTGCTCCACTCGACAATCCTTCCGTACGTGCTTCAGAGAGCCACACGTCCAGCATCCCTTCCTCCAGGTGATGGACAACGGCCGCGACGGTTCCGCCGGCTCCGATTCCACCGGTCCCGTCCCCGCATCCACCTCCTGAGGATATCCACCTGCGGCTTCTCCCTCGTCGCCTGTCCCGTCCGGACCGTTCGTCTCGTCCGACATGATGCTGGACGTCTCAAACTCGCTCTGCGTGAGAGTCGCATCCAGCTCGCTCTCCGTGACGGTCCCGAGCTCGCTCGACCCGTCGCCGATCTCCAAACTCCCCAGGGCCTCCGACAACCCTGCGGAGTCCGATTCCGGCTCCGCCATCTCGACAGCTCCCGGCTGTTCTTCGGCCGAGTCCCGGAACAATCCGTCCGCCCACTCGAACCAAATGGATTGCGACGTTCGAAGAATGGCCGCGGCCTCCTCGTCCATACCCTCCGGCAGCGAATTTTGCCAGGCCAAGCGGTCATCGGAGATGGCCAGGAGAATGGCCCGCAGTCCCTGTTCAGGAGAGGGAAAATCGTCCCCCCGCCTCGATGCCAACGCTCTCCTCAGCATCCCTGTCGCCCAGAGCACGGAATTCCGGGACATGTTCGGTTAATCCTTCTGAAAGAAAAGAAACGGAACCAACCCGATAAGGCAACAGATCGTCGATGGACACCCTCGGGACAACGCCACCCCCCTCGTCGGTCAGCTCGTACACCACAGGTGAGATCACTTTGGTGATCCGGTATGGTCCAGCATACTTTTTAGCCAGTTTCGCGGCCACCCCTCGCGCGGCCGAAGATAAAATACGTTGCCTCCGCCGAACAAGGTCGCCGACCTTGAACTCCCCCGGAACTCGACGTTTATTAAAATATGCCGATTGACGTTGATACGCGAGCTCTAAATCGTGTTGCACTTGCTCCCGCAGGGCATGCAGCCTCCGCATTTCAGCCGACCATTCGGCCGGGTCTCTCGAAATAACCTCCCTCGATCCCGGAATCCTTCTGAAAAACTGATGAGGACGCGGAGTCCTTCCGAAGTTCAAATAAGCGCGACTCGTTCCTATAGACGAATGAAAAGCGGTGTTGTATGCAAACCGAAACTCGGCCAAATACCGATCCCACTCTCGATGATTTTCGTCAAGAAAGGACACCATCATTGTTTTTAGAACCCGGTTCACCCTTTCAACGGGATTCGCCTGCGGATGATAAGGCGGAGTTCGCGTATGGAAAATTCCATACTTCGTGACGGTCTCCCGCAGGCTCTGATTGACAAACTCCGTGCCGTTGTCCGTCAACACCACTTCCGGAACCCCCCACCTCGAGAAAACCAATTCTTCCAGGGCTTCTGCAATTTTCTTGCCCGTCGCCTTCCGGAGCGGACAACACTCGACACATTTACTGAAGAGATCCTGCATGACCAGGACGTAAGCGAAACCCGACTTACTCGGCGGAAACGGGCCCATAATGTCCGCCGCAACGACGGTCCAAGGCTCCTCAACGACTCGTCGACCCATAAGGCCGGGCGTCGCCTGATTCGGCGGCTTAGCCAGCTGACAAGCGTGGCATTGCCGAACGTACCGTGCGACGTCCCGGTATAGCCTCGGCCAAAAATACGAACCGACGATCCGTTGAAAAGTCTTGTCCAGGCCCAGATGACCGGCCTGCGGTGCGTCGTGACATTCTCTCAAAATCTGGAGCCGCTCTCGACTCGGGATAACCAATTTCCATTGATCGGCTTCGGACTCGGCTCGTCTGAACCGTCGACGGAGGAACAGACGGTTCTCCACGTATCGCCAGTCCGGGAATTTCTTCGGATTTTCGAGGACTTCTCGCACCCGTTGGTCGTACCACGGATCGCCCGACTGATCGGACCCCGGTATATCCTGCTCGTCGATGTGGGCGAGTAACTCCGGCTCCGGCGGCTCCGGAACTTCCGTGTCGCTCGCGCTCGGTGTCACGCTCTCGAACATCCTCGATAACGCGTCCGGGAGTTGGTTTTGAGATCCTTTCCGATGCACGACGATGAAGTCGTATTGCGCCAGGGCCCAGATCCACCGAGCTATCCGGCCTTTCGGCTCCGGCTGCCGTAACAACCATCGCAGGCTCTCGTGATCCGTGACCACTGTAAATTTGTAACCGGTTAAATACTCTCTAAATTTTGGCACGGCCCATAAGATGGCCAGACATTCTAATTCCCGGACGTTATAATTTCTTTCGGCACTCGATAGAATCCGACTCGCGTAGGCAATGGGGTGTTCCGCCCCGTCCGGGACCTGCGTCAAAACCGCTCCCAATCCCGTAAGACTCGCGTCCGTTTGTAATGTAAAGGGTTTAGAAAAATCGGGACGAGCCAACGTGGATGCGCTCACCAACGCGTCCCGAAGCCGTTGAAACGCGTTTTGCTGAGATTCTCCCCAGGTCCAAGGCTGTTGCTTCCGCGTTAATTTCGTTATCGATTCCGCAACGGTGGCGTACTGCAGAATAAATCGCCTATACCAGGAGGTAGCCCCGAGGAACCGACGAACCTCAGTAACCGATTTCGGTACGGGAAACTCCCGGATCGCAGATGTTTTCGCGGGATCAACCTGTAAGCCCTCGCGATTCACCAAAAACCCCAAATAACGCAACTCGGTACGACAAAATTCGCATTTCTCGGGATTGATTAATAACCCGGCCTCCAGCACCTTATCGAATACGCGCTGTAACCACTCGAGATGTTCGTCGAAGGTATCAGTAGCGAAGATGATGTCGTCCAAGTACGCGAATACCTGCGGCTGCATGTCCGGAGTTACGATGCGATCCAATAACCGTTGGAAGGTCGGCATGCCGGCATGCGTTTAAATTGGAACAAACCCCGGTACGGCACCGTAAACGCGGTAATTTCCCGGGACTTCTCTTCTAACGGAATTTGGTGGAACGCCTGACTCAAATCTAACGTCGAGATATATCTTGCCGATCTTAGGCAGTCCAAAATATTGTTCATTAGCGGCAACGGATACGCGTCTTTCTTTGAAACCGAATTTACTTTCCTAAAATCGAGGCACATTCTATACGTCCCGTTCGGTTTCGGCACCATGACGATCGGCGTACTCCACTCGCTCGACGAGGGCTCGATAATCCCCGCCTCGAGTAAACGATCGACCTCCCGATACACCCACTCCCGAACAACCGGCGTAAAAGATCGATACCGCTGCTTAATCGGCATCGCGTCTCCCACCTCGATTTTGTGCTCGATCAAGTGAGTCAGTCCCGGCGAGCTCTTCAGCCGGGGAACCTGAACATTCAAAAAGGCTTCCAACCGTCTCGCCTCCGTTCCCGATAATTCGACAATCGGCGCGCTTACGTTCAATCCCGGCGGATCCTCGACAGTATCGAACGCAAATTCCTCCCCGTTTTCCCCGGTATAATGCCACGTCCGACGGCGCGGGTCTACAACCATCCCGAATACCTCAAACGAGTCTAACCCGAGCAAGAAAGGTACCGGTAATCCCGAGTGTACGCGTGCCACGAGAGTATAAGTTCGATCGCGCAACCGAGCCCGAAACTCTATTTCCTCGTTACAAGTCAGCACCTGACCGTTTGCGACGGTGCTAACGCGCGCAGGTGTCGTCCGACGCGGAAAACCCGATCTCGCGAGAATCTCGGCCCCCTCCCGACCTACGTACGAGCTCGTAGCTCCACAGTCGACCAGAGCCGGACCCCGGAAAGTACCGATCTCGAGCGTCACAAGTAGTAAAGTCCGGGACTCGCCCGCGGCTCCGACAACCTCTTGCCTTAACGTGGGGTCGCTGCGGCCCCCAACGCCGGGCCCCTGCTCCGTTTCCCGGACAATTATGTTGAGTTCGTGTTGTCTCGCCCTCCCTGCCACACCTGAAGCAACGCACCGGGCCCCCTCTCGGAGCCATGGCACAGCCTCGGCTGAAATGTCCCACCTGACCGCACGTACGACAGACAATCGGACTCTGCGGACTCTCCGACGTCGACGCCGTTCCCGACGCTCCCGGCTGCGACTGCGCCGGAGGCATCAACGGTGCCGGATTCGTAGCCTCCATCACCGGTCTCACAGGGGTTGCAGGTCTAGCAGGCGAGGAATACCGACATGCCGAACTCGGCCCCGCCGCTGGAGCACGCGAGACGTCATTCCCCGGGAAACTCCCGGCAAATGCCGCCATAGCAGCCTCCAACGCCGCCAAACGAGCCTCAGGCGTCGAACTCTCCCCCCCCCCCTTAGACTCACCCTCTGAAAAATTCCCGATCGCGTGTATTCCCCCAAAAGATACTTGCTTACGCACCGGCTGAACCGGCCGATACGCAAACTCCGGAAGAATCGATCTCTCCGGCGGTGGCGGTGCGTGAAAATCGGCGGCAGCACGGAAGCTCCGCTCCACTCGGCTAGCCACGGTCTCCAACCCGTCGAGAGAAAAGATTTCCGATCTCAAAACGGCCACCTGTAAGCGAGGCAGCAGGTTACGATGGACGATGTTGAGCTGCTCCTCATCGCTCAGCGGTGGAATCGCCCGCACAAACAGATTCCGCATGCAGGTCAAAAAGTCGGTAACCGCCTCCTCGTTTCCCTGGGTTCGAGCACGAATCTCCTCCCGGAGCGTCCACTGGAAATCCGGATCCCCGAAACGACGAAGCATGGCATCGGTGCACGCCTTCCACGTGGTCCATTTGGCCCTCTCGATCTTGTACCAATGATAGGCCAAGCCCGAGAGGAACAACGGAACGCAATTCAATAAGTCGGCGTCGGTAATCAGAACCAGCCTCCGACCATCCTCTATACGCGCTACAAACGCATCGATATCCTCGCCCTTCGCTCCCGAGAATTTGACCTCCCACTTGCGCAGGATGTCATACGCTGACATTCCGGGAGCGCGGTATAAGGATCCCGACGCATTAACTCGCGGCGAGGAATGACCTCTCGGCAACGTCCCAAGTCCCGGCACCGTTTGATTCGGCCGTGCACCATCCCCGCCAGGAACCTGTCTCGGCAAAGCTTCTCCCAGAGCCGACGCCAGCTGCCCCACCGTAATCAGGTCCGTGCGCTCCGTGGCATCCTGAGGGTTATTTTCCAATCGCCCAAAATAAAGGCGCTCCTGTAATGCCTCACGGGTCCCCTCCGTGGGTAAACCCCGCAAGGTCAACTCCGCCTTGAGTTCGTCCTCCGAGAAGGTCACGAGCTCATCCAACGGGATACGTCGCGGCATGATAAATCCGGGAGTTAATTCGATTGAAAGAAAAATCCGGGAAATAAGCCAACCTCCGAGGGGTCACGTGTCCCGGAAAAATCTCCCGAGTGTCCGACCCGCCAGAACTCTGGCCAAGAACAAGGCAAAAGCCCCGAGTCCCGTCAGGTGTCCCGACAAAACTCCGCACACTACACAAAAGCAAAATAAAGGCAGAGACATACGCCCGGAAATCCCGGAAAAACCAATAAACAGATAATCTCAAATAAGGTACAAAAATAACAATAAATAAACGATACACAAAAATATCAGTAAACAAATGTGGTGCATGAAGTAAAAGAAATAAATAAATAAATCTGGCGGCACCTATTACAATCCGCCCTAACCAAAATCAGACGCAGCGCGGCAGCGCAACCGGCTCACCGAACCCCGTCGCTCTCTCGGGTCAACTAAAAAAAACCCGAAGGCCCAGTACCCGGCAATCCGGGAATAAAATAAGTTAAATGAATAAAACTAATTAGTAAAAAAAATAAAAAGAATCAATAAAAATAAAGGTAAACGAAGTATCAAAAGTTAACTAAAGTCCGGGAAAAAACCCAAATAAAATAATTACATTGAAGTCAAAATTTAAAAACTTGAATCAAAATTAGAGTCAAAGTAAAATAATATGAAGTCACGGAAAGTCAAATAATATACAAGCCAAGGATGTCCCCAAAATCAAATAAGTCGAATAATTAAAGTCCGGAAATAAAACCAAAAAGAAAATGTCAGTAAATAAAACCCCTTAAACCTGTTAATCCCACACGGGAATGTCCCGGAAATAAAATAAAACCGAAATCGAACCCGTCAATCCGTAAAAGAATGAGAACAATAAAAAACTCGAGTACTAAATCAATCGGTCAATCCGGTAAAGCTCAAAGGTAAAATCATCTAAGTCCCGAAATCAGTCAAACGAGCCAGCACTGTAGGCCACGACTCGCCTGTACCAACACCTGAGAGAGAGAGTCGACGAAGTCCGCTGACGTCACGCGCACGGCACTCGTCGAAGAAACCCGTCGCAGAATCCAATTTCTGAAATAATATTTCAATCCCTATGTTAAAATTTCAGCACCTTATTCGCGACAAGAGCCGAGGAGTCCGTCAAACTCGGCTAGTGGTCAACGTAAACAAGGGCACGCTCCAGCGCGTCCCGAACGTAAACACCACGCTCGGCCACCGCTCACTCACTCACACCAGAACGCAGGTCACCGAGATCGAGGAATATCCCGATGAATTCCCCAAACTCAACGTTCTCTAATTTATTCCGATTTTATGTTTTCTCTTTATTCGTATTTTTATTTTCTTCTTTATTAATTTTTTTTTTATTTTATTTTTTTTTTATTTTCAAATTCCGGCAATTCTAATTAAATTTTCCCCATTAAACCACCCAAAAAAAAAACCTACCGAACGTCAGAAACGGGCCCCACGTTGGGCGCCAAAATTTGTAGCGCTTTTCCCGGATGGGCAAAAGCCTACGACAAATTCCCACGATCTTTCCCCTTAATTTTCTCCCTCAATCAGGGATGGGCGCCAGGGGCGCGTACGCCCCGGGGAAAGATCTCGAAGAAAACCTCCCGGCTTCGCTGCGGCCTTCTCGAGGGCAGAGTGGTCTGGGCAAGCGACCTGACGTCCGGGATATCCCGGGTTACGGGAAATAAACAACAAAATACAAGCTTACGGGAACCACGACTCGACTTTTATTTCAAATCAAAACGACCTCAGCACAAAATTCCTAAAGAGGGGAAAAACCGGAGTGCCCGGGGTAAAACCCTCGTCCCGTAATCTCACAATTTACAATAATATTTCTTGCGACAAAATCATCCGTCCCGTACTCGGGACCTGCGCTCCTGTACTCGCACACACACACACAGCGTACGGTCGCGACTCACGGAATTACCAAATTGGCGACACGCGGAATTATCAACGTAAAATGTCAATTACCCATACAAAATCTCAAAAACACTCATACAACCCACGCACCCGGCCCGATAAACGCGGCAATAATCGCACACACTCTCTCCCAATCCCGCGCGTGGACGAATCCCGCGAACGACGACTTAACAATTAGGCAATTCCCCGTGAGAACCTCTCCAAGGCGACACAACTAAGAATTCGCTAACAAACTATTAAGAAACGCGGAAACAAATAATTCAACCCCGCGGCCCCGAGTAAAAACGTTCTCGATTTAACCGACTCGCCGCGCGACAAACAATCCAACACACACATACACGCGTCGATTCACGGCGATCGCGGCTCTCCCGGAACGGCCGAACCGAGCACGCCGACGGGTACAATTTCTTTACATTCAGCACTTGCCCGATTCGGGACTTTCGGTGCACAAAACAATACCAATACTGGTGTAGTACAATAATTAATAAAGTCCTCGGACTCAAGCTCACCGGTTTAACGACGGAATTCTCGAAGAAAACGGCCGAGATATAGGTCGCCGCACGAACAAGGAAAACTTCCCTCCTTCCTTCCTTCTCTCCAATAATTGTCGCTGTCCCACGGCTCGCTTGCTCGGGTCCACAACGGTGAATGCCCCGAGTCCTCGCTCCCGATCGCGCTCGTTACTCTTCCTCTCGCCCCCCTGCCTAATCGCGACACTCTTCGTCCCTTTTCGGAAATTTCCGGGACTCGCATCTTCACGCGCTCGCTATCTCTCGCGCGACGCTCACTAACCGCCAGCGGCTTACTATAGTCTCGCACGCGTGCCCTACACAATATACAATCGACTCAACGTCGGACACTTAAATATATTTCGCACGCCGCGTCGCCGCTCGTGCCCGAAACCTCTCACGGTACTCAATCCCCGTAATTACGAGGCCAGACACAACTTCCATCCCGATGCCTCGATCTTCTCCGGCAGCTCGGACTCCGGCGGCTGCCGGTCCGACGAAAATCTCTCGGTCGTCCCGTGGTCTCCTCGACGATGATATCCGCGACTCCAACAACAGGGGGACGAGATACGCCTGGGCGCGAACTTCCCGCCGATTCCCGAATCTCTCGATGCTCCCGTCCGACGCCACTCTCGTTCCGACCGTCGATCGCCGATCCCGGAATACATGAAACGCGTTCAAAAAACCCATTACAATTCATTCAAACATACAGTCAGGCCCTACAGAGTCGCCTTGTGTGAGTCCGAGCGAGCGAGCTGCATCGACCTATGTAGCCACGCTACAGTCTTTATCCCGAGTTGATGCAACCTCCGGACCATTCTCACGACGCAGGCGAGACAATGAGAGTTCATGTGAACCATGCCTCAAGGTTGCTTCAATTCGAAAAGTATACTCAATATCCAAAAGGACAGTTTACTGTATTACTTTTCGATGGATAATGCTGAAGGACGGGAGATTTCTCACCTGTGTCTTTATCCCGAGTTGATGCAACCTCCGGACCATTCTCACGACGCACGCGAGACAATGAGAGTTTATGTGAGTAGTTAGCGGTGCACTATGGCGACCCCCACTCCTATCCCCACTCCTATCCCCACTCCTCGAGCCCCGTTGAGAGCGTAGTTCGAGGTGATGGTGGGGGTAAGAGTGGGGATAGGTTCCGCAGCAGCCCCACTCTTACCCCCACTCCTCCAGCACAGAGTGTTGGAGGTTGTGGGTGCGAGAGTGAGAGGGTGTGCGTGTGAGCTGTCGCCATAGTGCACCGCTTTTTTTTTATTATTATGCACAGAGTTACATATTTCTTAAAGTTAGGTTTCATGCACAGTTTAGATCGATGAATTCAATACGATTATATATGGAGCCCAAATACCGCAGCCCTACACTCTTTTTTTCACAAAGTTCTGCTATCTCGTCGAACACTTCGTCATTATGGTTCAGAAAGAAACTAACCCTTAGGGGCATGAAGACACTGAAATCCAAACCTATATCGGCAATCACTTGTCTCCCGTGTTTGGTGTTGACCATCCTCATTCTTGAGATTCTATATATCTTCTGAAGTTCCAGTTCCACAATCCTTTTATATGGTAGGTGGGACGGTACGCGACCGGTGTCATTGAGCTTCGACAATTTTTTCAAATACATAATTCACTTTACGGGTTAACGAAAAGAAGAAGAAGATCTTCGAAGTGGGACCGCGTTAAGGTAACGCTGGAGTGTTTTAACGTTCCGTAGAGCACACTGAGCGCCTCTTGACTCCGTCTGTAGGAAACAATGCCACGAGCACACTTTTGCTGTCTTCAACGGCGGCACATCGAGTGATGGGCAATCGGCGCGTTCGCTCAAGTTTATGATTTTGCGTCCTGTGGCCTGTTCTAAGATTTGTACAGTCGGCTCACCTACCGCGTACAGTCGAGATTGCTCGCCAACACTTTTCGCAATTTCGCGTAATTCTTGATACAGTTCAGTGAGCGTGACGCCATTATCATGCAGCCAGCCACTCAGCCAGTGTATACCGTGGATGTACTTAGTCCGCCAATTATTTATTCTTCGTATCCGGGGCGACAATACCTCGATGATATAAGGTGGAGAGACCATCCACAGCATTCGACGCTGTGGTTTATCCACCGAACACACACACACCTCTTTCGGCAATAATTCACCATTCATATCTTTTAAATACAGAATATCAAACACCAGATCTGTACCGGGTACATCAAACACCTGATGTGGACAGTGCATATTGTCGTTGAAACCCGTGAACACATTTTACGCTCTCAGCAGACGGCAGAAGACTGAGCTGCGCTGAAGTTGTTATCACACAGCAGCAATCGTCAGCAATATTGCACGTGCAGATTGAAACAGGATGCGTCTCTTAATTTTTTAATCTAACTGGAACTGGACAGCCTCCAAATATTCCACCCGTGCACTTATTCCCTGATAAAACACCGTCGAAGGATCCAAATATTCCAGATAGGAATTTATTATCGAAACGCCTGCTGTGCAGCGTTGCGACCAACGTTCTCCATCCACCGCTGTTTGCACCTCCTCCAATTCCTGATATAATTTTTCAACGATGCAAATCGTGATTATTTGTATTACTTTCTGTACCGCCGTCGAGTAACCGTTCATTCTGCAACAACGTGAACGCAACTGTGCCAAGAGCACATTTTTGCTACCGCCGGTGACGGGATGATGGACTATCCCCTCCAGGTTTATGATTAAAATATTGCTACGTGTACATTTTAGGCAACTAGAGGGGATAGGCGTTGAGAGTATATTTTGCATCGTATAAAAGAAGAAATAAATCAATTTTATCGATAATCTGTTATTTATTTGTACATGAGCCAAGCACGATAATATATTATAACTATTATGGATGTTGTTGGCTTTGACTGGAGCAACGTCTTCTTCTTCTTCTCCCGGTAATGTTGAATTATCCAACTCCCAAGAATAAGATTGACCACAGCAGCTCATACTCAATAACTATGAGCTCTCCGTTGGGCGAACGGGCTTGAACTCCAGGTTATTATACCTTGTCCCGTAGTACTGCATGAGCAGTTTTTTCTCATGCGCAGCAGCAGTCATCTGGTGCAGCAGATTGGCGTCATCCTCGAAGGCCTTGGCGAATCTCGCTGGGAGGTAGCAAGTAAATGTTTCCTCAATGTCGATGGTAATCCTCGGGCCAAATGATGTTTTTACACACCTTATGTCAGTGACGCCGTAGTTTCTCTCGAGAGCCAACTCGGATAGTTTTTTGATTGGCAGAAACGACGCAAGCATGCCCACTTTGTTGATTTGCGTAAGATCCATTATGGAGATTGAGTTCTTCTAGCCGTCGTGTCACACGTCGAAACTCTGATCTTGCACGTATCACTGATTTTAATTTTGCAATATCGTGCAAGTGTCTTTCTATGCGCACTTTTAGCTCGATTCGTTTCCTTTGCATTAACGTCAACGGAGACAGATAGCTTGCACGAGACTTCTTTCGCTGCTCGATCACGACTGATGTCTTCCCACAGGTCTGTTCGGGAATGAGCACTGTTTCCGCTTTCCCCGCAGGTAATTCGCGATTCATGACGCTTTCTCACATCGAGCCCAAAAAGAAATATAATATCTGCTGAAATCAGCTTTTTCAGCAACTCGAAAAGGTCTCTGGCTGCGTGTGTCTTTTTGTGGTATCGGGATACAGATCCGATTACAAGAAGAAATATAATATCTGTTGAAATCAGCTTTTTAACAGCCCGAAAACCGATTCCAAGAAGAAATATAATATCTGCTGGCGTGTGTCTTTTGTGATATCGGGATACAGATCCGATTCCAAGAAGAAGAAATATAATATCTGTTGAAATCAGCTTTTTTAGCAGCCCGAAAACCGATTCCAAGAAGAAATATAATATCTGCTGAAATAAATTTTTTGAGTGGTATCGGGGAAACAGAGTGGGTAGAGAAAACGGAATTTTTTATTTTTTATTTTTATTTTATAAGCATAATATTCAGAATACACGAGCACGGGGCCAACAGCCCTGTATGCAATGCAAACACTTTTCACTAAAGTTATTTATTTTGTAGCTGCCACCTACGGCAGCCCCCATACTGAAAGTTTTACCCTGCGACTTAAATTTGCGATTATTGATGAATGCATTATAATAATCATAGACTATTGAATCGTTTCTTGACAAATTATTTGAAAATACATTTCTAAACTTATTAATGCCGAGGCCAGTACATATATAATGAAGAAACATAACGCAATACTGTCCGCAGCATTGCGAATCCGGACCTTGAAGTTGAATAGTGTTGCATCGGAAGAATTTGCAGTTTCTTCGGAGCCGTATGAGGTGCTGTGGGATGATTGGCGGGAGACCGTAGCTGTCGAAGAACCATCCATGACCATTTCGATCGACGTACATGGGGACCCAGTGGGTCCCGGGTAACTTGTGTCCATCGGTATTAACAACGATGGCTGTCGGTTTCGTCCACACCTTCGGGATACGATCTGCCGGATACACGCCTACTGTATGATCCTTTATGTTCCGGAGAGACTGTAAAATTTGAAGGCTGTTCATAACAGCGGACAGCAGCAGTAGCAGCAGAGGGTTTTTCTTCAGTAGCATACTCTGACAAGCCAACCATCCAGCTAGTAGTAGTGCGATATTCCCACAAAGAATCGAAGCGATCACTATGACAGAGCCACGCTTTGATCTTTGTTGCGTTGTCTAGAGCACACTTATATGTGTGGTTTTTGCGCAACAGTCCGTGATATATACAGCGTGTATTACCCGTCGGTAGGTTATGGAATGATGGTACTTCGTCGTCTTCTTCCAAATTTATGATAAAACACCCGTGCGTCTTGCCAGGTATGATGCTTTGTCGGAGCCTCTGGTGAATATCCGATCAACTTCTGAAGCAATTTTCTTCAGAATAAGCTCGATCGCTTGCACAGATGTATCGCCTTCAGACCATGCAATACCGTGATGGTTGCTCTGCAGCCACGTATTTTGCCTTTTTATAGCAGGTGATAGGTCGTCATGGGCATAGGGCTGTTTTACTATCCAGTGACCAAAGTATGTTGAATGCACCGAGGTGACAGCCACTTCTTTCGGTGTAAAATGATTGAATTTATCCTTTAGACTCTGTATATCAATTACAACAGCCATGATGCGACCTGTCGCCTCGAGTTCTCGGAGAATACTGAAGGCTCAGCCGAAATAGTTCACTATCCGCTGAAATCTACAATCACTTGTCGGGACGAGTCAATCTCCACATTATCATATTCTGCATACACAATACAGTTAACCGTTGAATTTAGAGCTTCTTCGAAACGGACCTCTATTCTGACACTGCCGTGTTTCACCAAATTTCAATGAGTATTACCATTAGCCGAAAGATCGGGTGTTAGATCAAATGCAAATAGACAATAACCATTAGGGTAAGCCGTACGTGAAATACAATTACCCTGGTTGAGAAAGTGAATACCCGTGCCGGAGAATAATGTGTGATATGCATCCACGTATTGCTCTCTCACACCAAAGTCGGGCTGCAGAGGCTTTGACGGTATCTGCACACCGTCGGCATACAAAGAAAGATAATTTATTTTATAATTTCGAAAGTTAAAGGAATTCAGCGCGCGATCACCATTAAAGGCTCTATTATCGACAAACCCGATAATTATACGCTTAGGCAGTTGTCCTAGTATGATATTATCCAGAGTAACACCGTGAACACCTGCATGCAGCGATACTGCTTTAACTTCTACGCGGGTCATTGGATACTTTGCCGTAGATTTGGAGAGAGCCCTTGCGTGGGCTAGGAGTATACCGGGTGCTATCTTGGCACGACGTACAAGGAGCGATGCTTCGACGATCTTCATGCTGCAGTCTTTCGAAGAGCTCATAAGGCAGAAAGCATCGTTGGTGCGCACGAGGCGTATACGCATCTCAACGCCATTTATCAAAAATCTCTCCTGATTGAAGATGTCGCAGTGAAGGTGTCCAAGGAGATCAATCTGATTGGCGCTAGCATTCATAAGACCTCTTCGCATAACTAGGCCTTTATTACCATCACCCACATCATCCATTCCTCCGTGCGAATCGTTATACCAGAGAACACTTGTGAGATGAGAAGCCTTCGCGTCATCTCCATAATTCAAGAGTGTTTCAATGTATGCTCTGTATGCGTAAGCGTTATTGGGCGGTGATACAAGTTTCTGATTCAAGAATACGTCAATCTGATTGAACATTGAATGCAGTAAATTATTAACGGGACCAGCCTTAGGTGCATCGCCCTCTTTAGGCTTCCGAGGTGGTATTATTTCAACGCGCATACTCAGCATAGTATGCGCAAGATCAATGTACTCATCGCCTTGGCCAGGCACTACAAATTCGATAGGCGAGTTATCTGTCAGCGATGAAATTGGCTTATAGTACACCCATTGTGTTCCCTCAATCGTGGTTTGGGTGGGTGGCAACGTAAATAGCTCAAGCTCCGACTTTAGACACTCACACGAATGAGCGTGTAAGAACGCCATTTTTCCTCAATCCTGTCTGTCTAGGTAAAAATATCAGATACAGTCCTCGGTTTTTTCCTCCTCTTCGTCTTCTTGTCACTCGTCTTTGTCTTCCGTCTTCTCGCTGTCCTTTTCGTTGCTCTCCTCTTCGTCACGTGCGCAGAACGTTTTCTCGACGTTAACGGCTTCTTTCTTTTTTTCACACCGACACGACGTGTTGCGCTACCGCCAATCGAATGCAGCAGTTTGTTAACTTTAGCCACTTATAGCCTGAACCTTGCATAAGGTTATTAATTTTTTCCTCGGCTTTTCGCTTTAGATTTGTGGCCGATTCACGCATGCGTGTTTTAAAGGCCTCTCGTGGATGAACACCCCTATCCAATATGTCATTGGCTGCATTAATACCAGAACGTAGCGCTTCTTTGCATACGGTTCGAGCTCCTTGTTTCAAGAGCGGTATGATACGGCGAAAGAGACCCCCGAGGAAGCTACCAATACCGTGACCTCGTTGGTTCGGCGACCCAATGTAGACATGACTGATACCGCCATAACCCGTCCTCCTACCTCCGCCCGTCTGGGGGTCAAAGTATGCATCGTAATAATCCATTTCGCGGGTCAATCTACGCGCCGAAAGTGTAATGTCACCGTCAACGTCCCGTACTCAAATGGTATCGGCTCACCAAACTCATCCCTTATATCGATAGTTATCGTTTGAAAACTCGTGCGCAATAACGGTATGAAGCGCGGTGGTGAAAAGTTTCTAATTTTGACAGACCCGTAATTGTAATTATCCGTGACGGCGGTCGGAACGACCCGCAGCAGAGGTGAGTGCACATCTCCGGTGATGTATGGTTCGCAGATATCGGTATAAACGAAGAGCGTATTAGGAAGCCCGTTCGTTAGACCGGCCGGCCGCTGGTCAATGTACTTCGCGTCACTTCGAACTAGGACACCATGGTTATGGGAGAATCCTAAAATCTTGTTCAATACGTCGGAAAAAAAGAAAGAGTGTTTCAAATTCGTACACCTATTGCAAATGCGGGTTACTGTCACGTATCCATTGCGCCCACGTTGAAACTTCAAGTGGCCTGACACACGCGGTATATCGTTAATTGTTTCGAGTAATTCATCTACACTACGGTACACACCTGGCGGTATGGAGACTCGATCTTCTTTATAGTCGGTGTCAACACCCGTGCCAGGCGTCACCGCATTAGTTATAAAGCTGATAAAATTCTGCTCACCCTCAGGTGGTACATGCATCATCGTCAGGGGTATTTGTATTTCAGCTAAAGAAACAGTCCAGCCACCGTGCAAAGTCAAGCACTGCGGTAAATGCGTAGTGTATCGCGTTGTCTTATTATCAGGGTAATACCCCATACTGCTGTTGCTAGGTAAAACAATATAAAATTCGTCTTTCATTTTGATTTTCCTTTCTTATTTTTCTTGGACTGAGCGGCGGTCGTTCGCACTTTCGATAATTCAGACTCGTAAAAGATACCGTCGATATCCTCGTCCTGAAGATCACGCAAGATGTATACCACAGGGTGTCTGGTGTATGATACACGGTGTATTTTAAATAGTTCGCTGCTCCAGCCACTCTCGTAACCTTTTGCAAAGGCTGCCTTTGCACTACTGATGCGTACAATATCACCTACACTGTATTTAGGAGGTCTGGGATGTTCCGGCTCCTTGTATCGTTCTGCCAGATTAGCCCGAGCCCTAGCGGCTGTAGCAAGCGTCACAGAGGCTGGAGCCATTTTTATACTGCTATGTTGCGCATGATTGTATGCCGAGACGATATCTTGCAGAACGTCAATGTAACGTTTCTCTCTAGAGTACGTGAAATACCGCCACATTCTTTCTTTTAGAGTTCTATTAAATCGCTCCACGACAGCGGCTTTTATATCGGGGTTTCTTGCAGCGCGAAACTGAATGTTCTTCTTCTTCAAGAAAGCCTGGAATGCGGAACCTATAAACTCCTTACCTCTATCCGACTGGAGACAAATTGGTGATCTACCATTACTGACTTTTTGTGATAATATACGTGTAAATGCTTTAGTCACAGTCGTAGCTGTCTTATCGTGTAGAGGCTCCACCCATGCGTATTTACTAAGAACATCTATGACTACGAGAAGATAAACATAACCATCGTTGTAATCCTTGATAGAGCGAAGATCTACAAGATCAGCCTCCCAAACATCGTCAATGTTGCGCACATTATAAAAACGCCGAGGGAAGTGGCGCCTCACAGGTCTGTGCTTTGTGTAAGCATCCTGAGACTCAAGCCACTGTAGTGTCTTTTTGCCGGAGATTTTTTTCTTCCGAGCCGCGCGCAGCAATTTGGCACTGCCCGAAAATGATGCTTCGTGGGAGGGGTCAAAGTACACTTTTTCCAATATTTTCATGTTTATAATTTAAGTTTAGCCCAGGTTACACGTCTTTTCTTGCTATAACTACCAGAGCCCCTCTGCACACTGTGTCCACCGTCGGTGCTCTTATCGTCGCTGTAGTACGAAGACTGTTCGCTGGTATCGTCGATATCCTCGGCTACACTGCTGCCACTTGGATGCACCCGTAATGTTGAATTGGCCCTTGATTCCGCCCACAGCTCCTCATTTCCCACAAATTCTCGAGGTGTTTGTATCGTTCTTAAAAAATTTGCGAAGGTTTTACGTCCCGCTGGTTTTGGGACTTTTCTTGTTCGCATAGCATCGTTCACGAGATCAACAATATTCGAATCCTTGATTGGTTTTCCCTCGATAGAAACGGTTCCTGCGGAATTCCAGGAAAAATTTGACGACGGTGCATCGCGCAAGCGACGCAGTAGAAGTTTCGCTTTGTGCCGAAATTTTTGTGGTACACTTTCAATTATGATGGAATCATTCATGCCTGGAGAGGAATCTTTTTTTTCACCCACCACCACCACCTCCTCCTCCTTCAAAGCGGGTACTTTCGTTTTCATGAGATCAAGCTGCTGATGAGATCGCTCACCATCGACAAAATGAAGATAGCGTTGTAGTACAGTCAGATATGCGGTCCACTTTTCTCTCTCATCCTTATATTTATTAGAATTCAAGATTTCGTTCATTTCAGCGTCCAATCTACTCAAGGTGGCTCCAATAGCTTGTGCCTCTGACGAATGCGTCACGTCAGCGCCAAAAACAGGCTGTCGGATACTTTGTGTGCTCATCTGTAATAGATTCTCCTCCGGCACTAGTACTATTTTTCTTGCGTGTTCCATTATCAGCGCCCACCAATCAAATTTGACAGGACGGTGCCCAAAATTGGTGCAAGCAAAAGAGGCAGGAATCCACCACTCTGAACGACGATTCGCTTTTTACTCTTCCAACAGCCTTTTCTTGCAGCTAAGCGACGAAGAACAGGTGCGTGTCGACGTAGTTTTTTCCTCTGGTTCGGCTTCAGAGGTACATTACCATGAAGAATGTTCAATGCGCACTCGCAGATACACCGTATTATATGAGGATCTGCTTTACGTAAAAAGGCTTCACGTTGATCCTTGTTGAAATGTTGAAGGGCTCGCAAAATCGCAATGTGCTTCTTGCAGAGTGGTGATCCGTCACGGGCCATTACAAGAGGTCGACTGATAATTATTTGGGCAAATCACTGCTTTTCTACGTGGCGCCCCCGAAGCCTTTAGAGACGCGTTGTTACGAAGAATGTACAATACGCAATCGACAATACAGCGATTAACGTTTGAATCTGGTTTACATTGTTCCTTGCTGGAATACCCAAGGGCAGTCGATATCGCAACGTTCTTTTTATAGCGTAGCGATCCGTTATTCGTCATCATAAACGCAAAACTGGTAGCTCCCCGGAAGTACAGCTGCTTTTTAATTTCTTTCGCGGCACGTACACAAAATGATGGGGATCGTCGGGAAAGATGCAGGTGCGAAATCTACAATTATCAGGTGTTGCTTGTTTCAAATCCAGCAACAAATAACCGTGTGGCTTCGACGTCGCGTCATGATAAACCTCTTGCAAAAAACAGGGATTTTCCGGATATACCTGACGCGCCAGGTGCTGTATTTGAGCACGATCACGAGGGTTTTTAAAGACAACGATATAATTAGCGTTCAGTGAGATATCTCGTTGGCCGTGACCTTGATGGAATAAGTTTTGCGTTATGAAAATAACGCTCAAATTTTTATGATGACTGCCTTTGGTGAATAAGTCAATAACACTGTTGTTCGATGCCTCACGCATTAAATCGTCGATAACTATGAGCTTAGCACGCGGATCATTCGCGTAATCAGCAGATTGCGGCAAACCTTCATGAAATTCGATCGATGCTCCATACTCGGCGTATGCTGGCTGCCATTCGGAATAGTAGAAAATAATTCTCTCGAACGGCTCGCTGTTCATACGCGAAATGAATTTTAAAAACTTTTTCACAAAATATGTTTTACCGCAACCGGTCGGACCACAAACCATAGCCGTCCAGGGATGTTTCCACCTCACGTCCATATCGATGATTGAATCAAATTTCGATACTACTGTTGATGATAAAGCCTTTATTTCCCAGTTATATATTTTTTACATGAAGATAAAATATTTTTAACTTTTGTAGCCATAAGGTAGAGAGCCGTATTCGCCGTCGCGTCTTCGCTTGACGCTCGACGGTTTACAAGATTTTATTTCAGGCCGTGTGACCACGTGATGAAACGCCGTACGCCTAATCGCATTGTAGTGCAGTACAATTGGTTCTTCTCTCTCGCCCATTACAAAGGAACGTATCGACTGATAATTGATCAGTGAGTTATTTGCAAAATTTAGTGTTATGCCTTTGACTTTACAAACCTCGCTCTCCGTACCGTCAGAAGTACGTACTATAAACGAGTAAAATTTAGGGCCACCCGAAATAAACGACTTGATATAGTTACCGGAGCCGTAAGAACTCAGCTCATCGGTTAAATCTCCTAAAAGTTGACCAATAGGCGGTTCGTATTCGCCCGGCTCATTCTTTGTCACGTAAATTACAGAGTCCGTATCACAGTACAATGCACGACGACCCAAACGCTCGAGGTAACTGTACAGCTTTAAGCGGGCCTGAGCTGTCGTATACGCCGCGACAACAGTGTTCGCTATACCGGAAGGTATCACATCATCGTCACTTTTAATATAATTCACATATAGTATTTGATTATTTACAGGGAGAATACCCGTGATCTCGTATTCGGGATTCGTCAACAACTCCATGAGTTTTTCACGCGATGAAACTATCACAGTCTGCGGTAGATTTTCCCGCTGCCCAAACTTTCCCCAAAATGAATTCAGGCAGAGCTTAGCCACCGATCGTAACCCCGGATTTTTCGCTATAGACCCACGATCCAGCTTAATACCTTCAGACTGCTCGAAATCAGTGAGATACCGTTCTTGCGCGACAGAGTCCTCCTCCATATTGCTTTCGGGCCATCCGCTGGCTTCTTGTTTGATTTTTAAAAACGTGTTAATGTACTCTACAAAAAGGCCCCCCTCCCTCGTATCTCTATTATATTGTGTTATCTCGTATTGCCAGATTTCAGAGATGCACGTGATTTCGTACCCACACGACACAGCTTTTCGCAATTCGTCGACCACCCACGTACCCTCGAATACCCTCTCTGCAGGATCGTCGTGTGTACACTCTACCAGACTCATAGCCTCGCTACAACTACGACACAGAGCGAATAACAGACGATGATGCATACGCACTGGCAGTACAGGGTGATAAAGATTCCTCGGCGGCAATACAGTACATTTGACAAGCCCTTAGATACGCGTGAGATCAGTGTTATCAGGACCCGTCAGCTCCATACATTCATCACCCACATAAACTTTCGGATGGCCTACGGGGTATTTACCATACTTACAAATGTATGGGTATAACGAGCAAACGTCCACGTATCTTATCTGCTCTGTATCTTTTATGTCGTAGAGCGTTACCATATTTTCTGTACGGCCGCCGAAGAACGCATCGCGAGGGTTGAGGGGCTGTGGTGTAACTAAAGCGTGATTCTCCACGAATGCGCGCATTTCCTCATTTTGTTTTAACATACCGTCAAATTCGCATTCCCAAATTTCCGTTAGCATGTAACCAGACGCTCGGATTCTATTACTTATTGCGATAGTTTTCTCTAGACGCTCGTCCATTGACACTCCGTCGCTTTGCCGACGATGCCTATTCACGAGGAAACAGCGCTGACACCCGTGCCAGTAGCAGCCGTGGATCTGTAATACATGTGCATTGTCAGGGGTCTCGTAGTAGCCGTCTACCAATAGACTCTGCGGTAGTTTAAATTCGCGCGACCGGCCTGCGTGAATAATATTATGACCGAGCGAGTGCTCCATCCACACGAGCCACGACACTGCTTTTTTTGATTGATTGTGAGCCCATCTGTACCGGGTTGTCGGAATAATACCGATCGTGTCGTTGTTCAGAAAATTTTTTCGAAAAATACGAAAACAGGCTGATGCTATCGTCGTGCTCTCGTTGAAAGGGCAAACACCGCCACTGGTTATGAACATATCACGAAAAGCCATACACGCGCGTCTCAATATAGTAACATCCATCGAACAGTAGCTGACAATTTCTTTCGCAAAATCGAACAGATAATTAGCGTCTTGCAGCTCGCGATGCCATGCAAGTAATTTCTCGCGCTCCGCTGTACGCATGGTGTCGGGAGAATAAAACTCTAGAGGAGGCAGGGGCCCCACATAATTTTGATTTTCCGGAATATTGAACAGATGTGGGAAAGTTCCTTTCACAATCGTACCTGTTAGCCCAAAGGCCTTGGGTAGCGCGCTCAAAGGCATATGAAAGTAGTGCAGGCTGTCACGAAACACTAATTGTCCAAGCCTCATTGTAATAATCTTCGTGCCATTCATTATCAGCGAGGGAAGTCGCGTTTTTTTCTCCTCAATTAGATAGCGTAGAATGAATTGCGCATCAAACCCTCCTGCGTTATGAGCGATTACAATCGTGCGCGAAAACCCCCCTACAGTCTGCTAACTCCACAAGCTGACCCACGGGATTATGTTTGAATACGAATTCGTGGATGCCGCAATGTTCGCACGGATCGGCTATAGAATCATTGTTACAACACATTGAACAAACGCGTTGGGCAACACAGAGACTCGGTTCGTGAACGAATGTGCTCGCATCGCCTTTCACAGATGTGCACTGCTGCGTTTCAAAATCATAGAAAATAAAGATATTTTTCGAATCTGTAGAGCCGCCCCGTATTGGTTGGATAAAACACAGATGATTAAACGGCTGCACCGTTCTACATATTTTGCAGAAGCCTATGCCGCATACATGCTTCCTTTTTTTCCAAAGGTCTTACTGTCTGGAAGCACTTGCGACAGCGATGAAGGGATTCACAAACAGAAGGCTTTCTACCGAGGCCTCCGTTCATATTTACATTACCCGTTCTATGATTTCGTAAGCATTGCTCTCCGAGAAAGTCGCGATTGCATGCAACACACCTGATTGCCTCGCTTGAACTGGCGTCACATGGTGGTGTTGCTCCGCACCGCGAACATTGTGCTATCGAGCATCGATGATTAAACACGCGATATAATGTGTTGCAAACGGTGCAAAACCCCGAGCTACCGACGGCTGCCCTGAGATTGAGAATTGGCTCGAAATGATGCGAGCGTTCGTAATATAAGATGTACAGAGTATGCCGAATTTCTCCTGCAGACTCTAAAACTTTTTGAGTGCCATTGAATAGAGCTGTTTTCTTACGACGGCCTAAAGTCAGAAACTCAAAAACTACAATCGCTATGCCGTCCTGTGCCAGATGATCTTGGTAGAGTGCGATCTCATGTACGCCGCATCCGTCGCTCGGTATATTGACATTTGCAGCTCTGGTAAGTTCGAGCGCTCTCTCTCTTTGTAATGAACCGTTTGTCTGCCTAATGCGCTGCCACTCGGAGTGTAAATCTCCTGATCGTATCTCACCACGTTCAGCGTATACTAGAGCTGCTGCTAATGAGCGAGGCAAACACAACCGATCGTCGTTCCGGATCGTTAGAATAGATTTTTTCGCGACACCCTCGTACGTAAGACCTTTTCTGCCCCTACCCTCGACACCCTTGACAATGCACGCTTTAATATTACACGTATCATCAATATTCATAGATGCTGCGCTTTGAGCGACGCTAGCTATTAATCCCCATATGTCTTTGAACGTATAGTCCCGAACAGGCCGGAAAGAAAGCCATGCAGGCCCCTGCGTCAGGCTGCTTGATGTGAACGAAATGCCTGCATAATCGCCACCCTCGCAATTGGTCGTTATGTGTGTCAATAAATCGCGAAAAGCCCCTTGAAGCCAGTCCATAACGTTTATTCCTGAGGGTGGTTGGCGAACACGTATTGTCAGTTCGCGACCCCTAAGCTTAAAGCGTCTAAAATAACGTGAGATATTTTGAAGTATTTCTGAGCGACCCCCGGGTGGTTGTACGTCTCCAAACGGCTCGTTCCTAGCAGCATTTCGTGGTCTTCCAGCTCCTACCTGCGTTTCTGCAAAAAGAAAACACATATGAGCATCTGGAATTTGTCGAGGTAAAACGCTTGTTACGTCCTGATCAGCTTTTTCCTGCATCTACGGTAAAGGAGATTTCTCTCCCTATTACGCGTTTATCGCATGTGACGCTTTACCAGAACAGTGCCCCTTTTGAATCTAACCTTTCGGAAAATTATTCAGGGATGGGCTGAGTCTGCATGTCGAAAAGAATATAGCTCGATGATCTTATAAGGTGTCCATCACGTTCAAAATATTATGATTCCTCACTTGACCCTGACACACCGTAGCAAGGCTGTGTAACTAGATCCCTCACGGTCGCTCAATGCTGCCCGCCACCGACTGAAGGCCAGCGTTATCTCCAAACGTTGAGTTCATTACTCTATACCCTGGGTCTCTCGAAAAAGGATCGAAGATCTCGACTTTTAAATTCAAACTATGATTTATCGAAACTATGATTTATTGAAACCCTGATTATTGATTGATAATGATTCGAGATAGTTAATTAACATCCGGTGAAATAACAAAAGAATAAAATCTCAAAATGACCGATGAGATAAAATGAATTGAAATTAAATAATTCGACAAGTTCCTCAAATGTTCAAGATAATTAATTGTTGGTCAATGGAATAAGTTATTCAAGGACGATCGTTGAAATAAAATAAATGATTTGAATTTAAATAATTCGATGACTTACGGTGATTGTCAATGAATGACTCTTATGAATGGAATGATCGAAAATGGATGAAAGATGTTGATTCCGAATTCCTCCTTCCTTCCTTCCTTCTTTCTTTCAGGGAAAGTCGATTTATCAACGATGAATGATGAGATGGACGAGTAAATACTGATATCGAAATATGCAGGATGATGAAATAACTTTTCGTTGAACTCCAATTTATTTATCCGTCGAAAATTTAGAATATTTATTTAATTGTTAACTCCAGAATTCAGACTCCGAAACTATATTGAAATTTTAACTGTGTTGATACAATACTCCGTGAGAAGTCAAAGACTTCTAGACAATAATTAGTTTTCCGCGGATAATAACTGTAGATGTATGCGTCGGATGACTGGTTCCGGCCCGCGAAAGACAACTGTCACGAAGAGGTAGAGGTATGTCGCCCGCAAGACTGTCGCGAAGAGGTGAGATATGTCACCCGCAAGACTGTGTCGAAAGACTGTCCTGCCGCCCTTGGAAGTGCCTCTTTTATTGTTTTGATCGGGGGCACCCGCGCCTCCAAGCTGCCCGTTGCATCAGCCGCCCCCTTCTTCGGTCAATATCGATCGGTTTTAGCGTCTTCCGCAGCTTATTTTAATAATTTCAGAATTCCGGTCTTCCCAATGATTTTCGTGATAAACAAATTACTCCGACAATCTTAGATTTAAACAACAAGAATTCACAAATTTGAACGAAGTTTCTACGATTTTCCTATCCAAAGTTATACACCCGATTATTCAAACTACTCCAAATATTGCTTATAAATTCCTGTTTTTCAACGGATAATTATTTAATGTCTCTAAATATTTTTCTCGGATGATAATAATTAATTCTCTGCTACTGACTATTTTATTTGACTATTCTAGTGATAGTAAACTATGATTTTAATGTGTTAATTAATTTCCCCGATGATAATAATAATACATAATAATAAGTCATAAATGTTTATGACAACTTTATATTAACGATTTGACCCAAACTTCGTTTCATTCGTGATTTTATTAGATAATTGATTCATTCATTATTTTCTGGCGAAATCTCCACATTTGGTATATTCCGATGTTGTTTATATCAAAAACAATTAAATATACTTTAAATAATATTTTGAATAATTATGCCCTGAGAGGTGCTGCACTCGTTAGCGCCGACGGTGATTTTGCCAATCAGTCGCCTCGAGACAGTCACACGGATTCTCTGGCTGCACCGTTGTGTGCGTATGTGCGTTGCTCCGCGCTATGTATTGGAGCGATAAGGCTCCGTCTCCCGACGCATTTAGCTAAGGATTCGGATTGCCCTTTCCGGTCTCAATTAAAACAATGAGATCTTCAGGTAGCCTAAGGTATGCTCGCTGCCGATGATACCTGTCCAGCAACCTGAATATACCCCTTGCGATATTTTTTTAGTTACTCAATTGTTGCTATGCCAATCACTGAATTGAATCATTCAGTGCTGGCTGACGCATAATTAATAATCGTGTTATAATTTTTCTATGGATTTTCTATGACTTTCCTGACTATTATTTTATTTCCAAATTTGTGGATTTTCAGCCGGTTGCGTCAGTGAATTTTTTTGGTAAAATTCACCGGACGTAACACCTCCCCCCCAAAACGAGGGTTGCTTCGAAGAACAACGCTCGGTCTCGGTAGAGACAGTGCTCAAAATTAAATTTTTGGGTCAACTCGCTGTACATATTCTTTTTCCTTTGTTCACTATTATTACTGTCGTGCGTGTGTGTGTCTTATAAAAGCGACGCTCCCCCGTGTACAGTCTGTCACCTGAACCCTGTGATAGCCAAATCTAAATGACTGTTTCGGCATACCAAGACCCCCGAGCGATAAGTGCTCGAGCAGTCTCTTCATTCGCCTGACAACTCTCAGCAGAGACACCACACTAAAACTCGCTCCTCAAAAGCCTTTATTTGAAAAAAACCTGTAAGTATTTCTTATTTCTCTTCTTTTTTTTCTTACCATTGTTATTATTCTTATTTATTTATTTATTATTACCATTACTATTATTATTATTATTATTATTTTTTTATAGCAACATGTGTCATCAGATCCGGTCAATTTTCTACCGCGCCACTATCCGCATTTTGGGTCCCTGGATTACCTGGGACTACTCCGTGGAGAGGCTCCCATGGGAGGACAGCAGATTTGCACGAATCATTCGCCCACATGAGTGGACCCCTCCCCCATCATGTGAGGAATGTTGGGAGTTTTTCGAGGACTGCGTGTGCGATGGGAGGAGGATTCCCGACATCGAATAAAAAAAAAAAAAAAAAAATTTTAAAGGAATATTGTTTTCCTTCTTTCCTTTTTTTTATGTACTTATATAATGAATGCTTAATGCATTTATTATAATAAATTTGAACTTTATGAAAATTCTGTTTCCCTTTTATTTCTTTTTCCCTCCAATTCCTTTTTGGTCCTTTATTTATTTTAACTTCAAGAGTGGCGAGGCCACTTTATTTAATTTAATATATATATATATATATATCCGCGAGCGCTTGCTCATGGAGTGACTCCGGCTCGCTCTGGCCACCCCCTTACCTCTTTCTCAGAAGTGCGTCCAACGACGCGTGTATCTATCCGTCCTCTCTTTCTTTCTCTCCCTCTCTTTCTCTCTCTGTGTCGATAATTTCGCGCCCGCCTCGACGATCATACTGTCGATAATTAGGTGACCCGTTTCTTTTCCTACTGTTCCTGAGTGGGTAACGTCAGTCCCATTTTAATTGATGGACGGGTACATTCCCTTACATCATGTCAACAGCCGCTCTCGGCTGCTCCCTTTTGTGCGGTCTTTCGCCATCCTCTCCTTCTCTTTCTATATATATCTTTCTCTTTCTTACTTTCGTGAGCCGCTTCTGGGAGTACGCATGTAGCTGCGTCTCCAGACGGCTATCTTACTATTCTTTCCGGTAACTTTTCCTTTTAGTTTCCTTTACTCTATTTCCTTTAAGTTATTTCCCTTAGATATATATATATATATATATATGTATATGTGTATACTTATAACTTATTATTTTTTTTTCCTTGTTTATTTAATTATTATTATTTATTTATTTTATTTTTATTATTTTTTTTTTAATTCAATTTTCTTGGAATTCTGGGATATATTTTATTTTCATTCTTTTCAACTGTCTGACTTGCAACATCACTTTCTCTTTTATTCTTATTCTTTTGCTCTATTTCATTTACTTCTTCCTCACCTAGTTCTACCTGTTCCTGCATTTCTACCTGTTCCTGTATTTCTACCTGTTCTGATTCAATATCTGTATTCTTTGATTTCTTACTCTTTTTCTCCAATTTTCCTGAGGACTTTGGTGATCCATTTTTTAAATGCAACAATAATCCTGTTACTGAGTCCCAAACTGCTCCTATCAAAAATAATGACCACCCATAAACAGTATATAAAGCATATCCATGTATAATCGTGTCTATTATTAATTTAATGGCTCGAAATATCATTATTATTCTGATAAGTCCAGCACTAATATGGCCAAATACGATTAGATTTTCCCACATCTTTTTCCACGCGTTCTGCATTATCTTTTCTAATTCAGGTCCTTCAAGTAATTTTACGAAAGATCCTCCCTGTTTAACTGCAGATTTTCCCATCATTCCCCTTACCACTGAGTTCAACATTGCAGGCCTTTCTGCCGGAAACATAATATATTCTCTTAATTGCTCTAATTCCGCTGTTGTATATATTCCACTACTTGCTAATGATTTGATTTTGTTATATTGCCACGATGGCTTTGTATTAGGCTTCATTGTTCCCGGAGGATAAATAAGTGTTGGTCCAGGCATCATTCCATACCATTCCTCATCGATAAAATACATTGGCGGCACCATTCTATTACATGTAGTTTGTAGACCCGTTTCCATCAATATATGCGTTCTTGGAGCCAGAAAATAGCTAACATTTCCCCTAGATACTGGTAAATGCATATAACATTCTTCCAAATGTCTAACCTTTACTTCCGTCGGAATACATTTTACAACATGCACTACTTCCCCTGATATTACCGCCATGTATCCTGGTCCCTTCATCAAGTGGTAAGCAAATTCATCTGGTGCTTGAGTAGCTATGGCCAGACGATTTCTCAGCATTTCCCGCTCCAACTCACACTTTTGTGTCAAGAGATCAATGTAAACTTGTTGAATTTGAGTTTGTACATGTCTCTCGACGTACACGAATTTAGAGTTTACATACGCGTATATGTCCATGTTAACCACGTCAACCTTTTTCGTTTGCTAAAATATTCGTCCATTCTTTATCTCGTGGATGAGTAGTCTAGGATGTTCCGTTCGAATTAAACTTTGTCCACACACGTTAATAGATGATTGAGGAACGAGAGCGAAGATAACGTCAGAAGTAGTTACGGTATATACAGTCTCGGCATCCCTATCGACTACTTTTTCAGCCATTCCCATGTACAATACTCCGTATTCACTACCGCCACACTCATCCACTGGAACTGAATTCCAAAACGTATGTCCACCTTCCATGTCCATGCATTGTCCCTTATTCAATTCACATCTAACTCCCGACTTCAAATATACTTTGTTCGATTTTAATGCAACTGATGCATAATAATCCCTCAAGGTAATTTTTATTGTGGACAGAACCACCACATCATTCCAGCTTCCGAAAGGATCCGAATAAGATGAACCCTTGCATCCTCCATCCACTTCCAAATGTCCCGCCAAAATAACTGGATGACTCGTCGTCTGATTACCACAAAGTCCCATGATAACCGCATTATCCATTCGAAAAGATCCGACCTCATGCATTTTCATACAAACGTCTCGAGAGACCTCAAAGATATATGAAGCCTTTCCATTAACCACGTCACTCGTATGCGAAAACATACCACACTTCCGAACATCTCGATCGATTTCTATTTTGCACTGATGAACGTGCACAGTTCCGTATTCATTGATCTGAACCAACTGAATATGAACTGAGGAAATGTTCAATGATGATGAGGATACGTCACACTCGTCCACATCCAGCAGAGACAGGGTTGTGATATTTGAAGATGGCGACCCACACTCATATCCGATCATCCCTGAGGAAGGTGTGGGTAGAAGAAATACCCATATCACCGCTAATGACCACACCTCTCGACTCATCTGTTTAACAAAACAAAATTCTATTATTTGTATGAATGATTTTTTTATTGATAACAAACCATAATATTGATGATTACATAGGTGAGGTGCTCTTGATGCACTGAAACATAATTATTAATTTGTGCCACCTTTACTATTACTAGTGAATATAAATGTGGATATATATATATGTGTATATAAATGGTTACATATAGATATTGTTTATGAGTTTATACATTACTCATATACTAATTCTACCCCAATAGTGCATTTCTAAACTATAATTTGCACTTTTCCCAAAAATACGGATTTATCCCTTCTGTATTATAGTTCCCAAATGTGCTAATAAGATCATAAAGTGCATATAAGTTATATGTAAATTTTTTTTTTTTCCTACGTTTACTTCTCGCCTCTTCGAAGTTTCTCTTTCTTTTTCTGCCTGCTCATGTTTTTTTATAATCTCTTCTGCTTGCAGCATCTCTCTTATCTGAATTCCCAAACTACCCTGTACTGAATACAGGACCCCCAGCAAGGCTGCTAGCTCCGCAAGATTTGGGTTTTCGTGAAACTCTAATACTGTTTTAGCACTATCTTTTTCTGAATCTATTGTCATTGCTACTCCCGTCTCTTTTTCTCTTTGAAATTGCCGAACTTGCAATGCTATTCCAAAGGTTGCGAAAATCTCAATGGCTTCAAATTGCAAATCTATTATCTCAAACGGACTGATTATATCTTCGTTTCCGCGGATTTTATTCATTATTTTCTCAATAGCTATTACCCCCAGCTCTTTCGTAGTCAATTCTAGTTTCTTAAGGCGTTTAATCAACCGATCATTTTCTTTTCTAAGGTCGAAATGTTTATCGCGTCTTGGTGTTCTACTTTCGCTTATCTATTAAAGCCTCCGCAGCGGCTTCTCTCGCTTCCTCCTCGCTGTGGCCGACTCCGATATCCTTCCACCTGCCCAAGACAGCCTGGATCCTATGTCTATTGCTTGACATATTCCGGGTATAGGGAACGTTTAGATACACGGCTCCCTTTCCATACATACGCTCCAATCGAATGGTAGACTTCTCTTCGTTTGACATTTTTATTTCCTGTAACCGGAAACTTTACATTTTACATTCTACCGTTACACCCCCTTTTTTTTATTGTTCAAGTTTTTCGAATGTTTCACGGAGTTTCTTGGTCAAATATTTTCGGATATTTTTTATTACGTCGCCCAAGCCTTTTAGATCGATCATCAATTTCGGTGTTCCCACCTCCATACACACGAAGGGTTCGGTATCTTTGTACATGACAATATAACACACCCCTTGCTCATGTTGTCCTTCTTTACTCTCACGCAGTATCTCTATATTATACTCCCTCATTACATCTCGAAGTTGACCCCAATACACGAAGAAATCATATTCGCTTATTCTTTCCTCATGCCCTATTATAAGTTTCTGCATATCTATTATCTGATTTCTTCCCAGCCTAATCGCAGTTGCTTGCCATTCTAGCTCACTTCTTCGAATGTTTTTCACAAACTCATCGCAAAGTCTTCTTATCTCTATTCCTACTCTTCCTTCTGTCTGAGGTTCTTCTCTGTTACTAGTAGTGGCATGACTATTGGTTGGATTATTTGTTCCAGTATCCTCTGAATTCAATTCTCGTGTTAGTTGATATCTAATAAAGCCATATTCCGTCGGCCTGGTTGTTGCTACATCCGCCATTTGTCGGCGTCGCAATCTAGCTCCGGTTATGGATGAATTTCTTGCTTGCATTTTATCTGTAATTATTTTTAATACCTGATTGAAATTTTTGTATTAATTTTTTTCTTATTTATTTATTACCGTTACTTAAGAATGTGTTTAATGATTTATTTATTTTATTTTATTCAAGGTTTAATATGAGAATATCTCAATCGATTAGCATGTACTACCATAGGTTTCTTATTGGTCTTTATTTTTATATTTTGATTTCCTTTTACTTCGATTATTTCAAAAGGTCCAGAATGTTGATTTTCTAGTTTCTTTGGTTTTGGCCCGCTTTTCAAAAATGCATAATCTCCTACTTTAAATTCCCTGACATTAAGATTTTTATCGTATCGTTCTTTAGATTTTATTTTTGCTTTTATTAAGTTTTCTCGGGCGATTTTCCGGATTTCGTGTAATTGTGTTACCAATTTCACCAAATAGTCCTCATAAGTTGGTAATCTGTCCTCCATTTGTAAAGGTTCACTCGACGGTGTTCTTGCCAATTTTCCGAAAACAAGTTCGTATGGTGTATGTTTGGTGCCTTCATGGACACTGGTATTATAATTGAAAATAGCCAGTTCAACCCATTCATCCCATTCAAACTTTTTATCCACGTATTGTTTTAAATATTCCCCAAGTGCGTGATGTGATCGTTCCAAAGATCCATTTGACTGTGGATGAAAAGCGGTGGTTCGTATTCTTTTTATTTTAAACCTTTTTGCGACTCGTTTGATTAGATTGCTAAGAAAATTTCGTCCTTGATCGGTTAGTATACTCCTAGGTGCTCCGAAAATACTAATATAATACTTTACCATTGTATCAGCAATCATAATTGATGTTGCGTTTGGAATAGGAAATGCAAGACAGAATTTTGTTAATTGATCCTGAATTGTGAGAATATATTCATTACCTCGCTTTGTTCGCGGCAAAGGCCCTACTATATCCATGGCTACTTTATCGAAAGCTATTCCCGGAGTATCGGTAATAACCATTGGTTGTTTTGTTTTTATTCTGACGCATTTTTTTAGTTGACAGGGTAAACAACGTTGTATGAATCGCTCGATGTCAGTTTTCATCCTTTCCCAATAAAATTTATGTCTGATCCTGTTGAATGTTTTTGTGACCCCTCTGTGTCCACCAACAGCTGATCCATGCATTTCATGTATTATTCCCTCTCGTTCTGCCCTACTCAGATATCGAACTATTCCATGACAAACTACCACATTTACCGGACTATTAAGAAATTCCAATCGTAATTCGCTTGCAATTTTATCCCATGGGACGTTTCCAACAGCATCTGATTTGGAAATACTCACACTTTGTATCTTTTCCTGTTCTGCAAAATTTCGTAAACTTCTTATAGCATTTCTTATATGGTTTAATATTAAGGAAGCTCCTTCCCCAGAGTCATCACTCACAGGCAAAGCTATATGATATCTGTTCCCTCGCTTTATTGCGCTAACCACTCCTAATTTAAGGTTTGAAAAATAAGGCAATTCGTTTCTATCAGTCAATTTTTGTGAACCCGTGTCAAATGCTTCGCCTTTTAAATTTAGAAAATAAACAAGTGAATCCTTGCGAGTAAAGAAAATTTCCCTTGAAGGAATAATATTCCGCGATATAGAATATTCGAGTTCGAATTCGGATTGTTGATTATTGTCACTGTTTTCTCCGTTATTTTCGTCTTTATTGTCATTATCATCCTTATCAGAATCGCTCCTGGCTGTTTCCGCAGAGGATTCCCTATCGTCCGAGTCTTGTATGGGAGGGATTTTCTTTTTCCTCCGGGGCTGTATTATTTCTTCTTCGTCTGATTTTATAATTTTCCGATTTTTCTTCTTCCTTCGAGGCCTTTTCACCGGTTCATCCTCGGTCTCCGTGTCTTCATCCTCCGTGGTATCGTCTTCTTTGGTATTTTGTGCTGATTGAATTTTCCTTTTAATTTTCATCTTCTTTTTCTTGTTTATTTTGTCAGCCTTTTGTATTTCTTTTTGTCCTTGTTTGGTCGCTTGAAAATTGGCCTTGATTTTCTCGAGTGCTTTCTTCTTTGCTCCACGTACTAATCTTCCATTGTTTACCGGATTGCCTAATGGTATCTCTTCCTCCGCTGAGCCCTCTTCTGCACTGGTGTTGACCGAAGAATGATCGAAATGGAAATGCTGAACCTCATCGCCCGATGATTCCAATGATGAATTTATTTTATTATTTTCCTCTAATTGAATAACCTTTAAACTGTCTTTCCATAATTTCTCTGGATCCTCTTCTTCTTCTTCTTCTTTTATTTCTTCATCACTTACACCATCGTTTTCATCGTTATCATCCTCAAAGAATCTCAGCATCTCATCATCAGTCCATTCCGTCCGTCCTCTAACTTCCGTGATAAATATTTCTTCCTCCACCCCATTTTCTTTACTCACAATTGGATTTCGAGATAAGGCATCGGCATTCACATTTGTTTTCCCTGTTTTATATACTACATCGTATTCATATTCAGCTAATTTCAATCTCCATCTAAGAACCCGTGTGTTACCATCCTTACAAGTTCTAAACCATACTAAAGGCTTATGATCAGTCACCAAAGTAAACGTTTTCCCGTATAAATATGGTCTAAAATGCAAAACACTATAGACAATTGCCAAGGCTTCCTTTTCATAAGTATCATATTTTGTTTCAGCTTCGTTAAGTGTCCGTGAGGCGTATGCTACTGGTCTATCCTTTCCTATAGGTCCCTGTGACAAAATTCCTCCGATTGCATAACCTGAAGCATCGGTTGTTACAATAAAAGGTTTTGAAAAATCCGGGAATATCAGAACTGGTTCAGTACAAAGTTTCTCTTTAAGCTCCTCAAATGCCTCTTCTTGGCTATTTTGCCATAAAAAGGGTGTGTTATCTTTTAAAAGGTTAGTTAATGGCTTTGCTAATTTAGCATAGCCCTCAATGAATCTACGATAATATCCTGTTAATCCCAAAAATTGACGAATTTTCTTTACGTTAGTTGGCCTCGGAAAATTTCTGACCGATTCTACTTTCTTTGGATCGAGTTTTAAACCATCGCGGCCAATTACATGTCCCAAATATCCAACTTCTTTCTTTAAAAATTCACATTTATCAGGTTGTAAAGTTAAATTAGCTTTCCTTAATCTGTCTATTAATCGTTTGCATTTTTCATTATGTTCTTTCAATGTTTTTGCGTATACCACAATATCATCTAAATAAACGAATAATTCGTGACCTTGTAAGCCCATCAAAACCATATCCATTGCTCTTTGAAATGTAGGAGGTGCATTCTTCAATCCCATCGGCATTCGAACATATTCATAATGTCCATAAGGTGTTGTAAAAGCTGTTTTATGACAATCTTCTGGGTGCATTTTTATCTGGTAAAATCCTGAGGCTAAATCGAAAACCGAAAAATATTGGGCTCCTCCCAATTGATCTAATATGTCAACAATATTGGGCAAGGGATAAGCATCCCCAATCGTTTTATCATTTAATTGCCGAAAATCCAGAACTACTCTCCACTTTTTATTTCCCTGTGAATCTAATTTCTTTGGTACTACCCACACTGGTGTATTATATGGAGACGTCGACTGTCTGATATATCCTGCTTCTAGAAATTCTGCTATCTGTCTTTTAATCTCTTCTTTGTGAACTTCAGGGAAACGATATTGCTTAGAATTGACTGGAAAATCATCAGTGGTTGGTATTCGATGTGTTATTACATTTGTAGCTTCTAATTTTTCACCCGGTATATGGAATCGATCTGTACCGTACTCAATAATTTCATGTACGGCCTTTATTTCTTCTTTATCTAATCCAGTTAGTCGTAATAATTTTATTACTTTTGGTAATCGAGTCTCATCTTGGAGCTTAGCGTTGACACAAAAACATTTTTCTGATCCGTAAAATTGAACTCCTATCAAGGGATGACAAAATTCATGAGATTTAAAATTTTCTGTTAAACTTTCCTTCTTATTTTCTATTTTTTCCATCATTGACTCAGATTTATCTCGTAATTCATTTAACCTTCCTGATTTTTCTTCTGAATTTACTGCTTCATTTTTATTTTCTTCTGTAACGAATAATCGATTCATTTCTTCATTTTCTGGCATTTCACTTGACAAAATTAATTCCTGTGATTGTTCTTTTGAACTTATTTCTGAATTTTCTTCTTTTTCTTTATCCTTTTCTATAGCGAATTCTTGATTTATTCTTGAATTTTCTGGTATTTTCTCAACTGAACTTGAATTTTCCTTGTTTAAATCTTTTTCCTTTTTCTTTTCCCTTTCTATTTTCTTTTCTTTTTTAACTCTTTTCAAAGCTGTTTCAAACGTTTCATACGGTATTTTCACCCATTTATTTTTGTCAACATTTATATTTTCTTCATTATTTTCCGTACAATGTATTTCTATATTTTTATTTTCCAACCTCGGATTATTCCTGTCACTCCCAGAATCACTTTCGATTGTATTTGTATTATTTTCCGTAGTTCGACTCATGACATATATTTCTTCGTTTTTTTCTTTTACTTCTTTTAACCACATTTTTCCCTTAATTTCGGCCGGACTTTTAGCCAACTTCATGGTAGGAATTCGTATTTCGATTAGTTCGTCTCGATTATTAGTGATATTGATAAAGCATTTTCCATTAATGTTTTGTACCAGTCCTTGCTTGACAATTATCCCTTCACCAAAGTCCATAGGAGCCAAGTATCCCTCGCAAATAGTGTCATCTTTTATCCTCACATAGAAGAGTTTTTCCGTTCTTGGTGGAAAAATCATACTTTCCTGAGTAAAAAATTCTATTTCCTTATCGCGAACTTTGAGCATACTGTTTTCATAATCTATTTTAACCAAATTTTCTCGAAAATAATCATTAGACAAAATTCCATCTTGCTTGGTAGGAAAATTATTAGCCACAATATGATACACCGCCTCGCGTCCCAAAGTTTCAAGTATTACGTATCCTGACGTATAAACAAATTCATCTGTAATTCCGCTAAGTCTCAAAATTTCATCTCTACATATCATATTATTTTCGTTCAAACATTTTTCTTTCAACACATTTTTACCAGCTCCTGTATCTAACAACATAATAACAGAATCCTGAAGGTCATTACTTTTTAATTCAATTGTAGGTGGGATAATTCCTTTTTCCGGCCGTACCAAATATACATCAATTATTCGACATTGTTCCTCTATGGTTCGGGTGCAGTCTGTACTGAATATATTGGGTGCGGATTCGCTTTGGCCCCTGCCGGCGCACCCTTCACTGGCTGGCCACTCTCGTTTCCCTGTATCGCATCTCGCCTGTTATTATATTGTATGCGTTGCGGACATTCATACATCACATGTCCTTTTATTCCACAGTAGTGGCATATCACATTAGAACTATTTGATTGAGAGGGCTGATTAGCCATTTCAGCATAAGACATTGCACCTTGATCATTTGAAATTTGATTATTTCCGCGGTTTAAATCCGAGCCAAAATTCTGGTTTTGGTTAAAATTTTGATTAAAATTCCGATTCTGGTTAGAAGATTGATTAAAATTCCGATTCTGATTATAAGACGGATTAAAATTTCGATTTTGATTATAATTCTGATTAAAATTTCGATTAAAATTTCGATTTTGACCAAAATTTTGATTAAAGTTTCGACTTTGGTTAAAATTCGGATTCTGATAATTCTGGTTCCGGTTAAAATTCTGGTTAAAATTTCTATTTTGGTTAGAATTCTGATTGAAATTTTGGTTGGAATTAAAATTCCGATTTTGATTAAAGTTTGAATTTTGATTGGAATTCTGGTTTTGGTTAAAATTATATCGTGGATTTGAATTGAAACCTTGATTATAATTATAATTTTGACGATTGTTATTATAATTATTTGAATTAAAACTTCCTTGATTTTGAGCTTGTCTGAAATTTTGTTGAACTGGTTGTTGATTTGAACGTTCATTAGACGTTCTGTCACTTTCACTTTGTTCTTTTTGATTGCAAATTTCAGCCCAATGTCCCTTACGACCGCAAATTGCACATCCCATGCTTTTACATTTATCTGCCAGATGGCCTCGTTTGTTACAAAATTGACAAATATCGATTACGTCATTGTTAGGTGCTCTGGGACATTTATCTGCAGAATGTCCTTGACCTTTACAGAATTGACAAATTATTATCTTTTGATTTTCAGTAAATGGTGCCATAGTTACTTCTTCTACGGGTTCAACAAATTTTATGCCAACTTTTTTCACACCTCTCTCTATTTCTTTTATTGGCGCAACTTTGGAGTTCGCGTTATCTCTTAATTTGCATCGATCAGATACGTCAAGTTCAATGGCCAATGCTGTGCTTATCGCGTCCTGAAGTGACGTTTTCTCCTCCCTTATTCTATCCAATATTTCGGGTTTTAATCCTCGGTTAAAACAATTAATTGCCATTTTTTCGATCGCCTCTTTATCAGCCTCACATAAATATCCATCAATGTACCGTCTTGCCTCCTCTAATTTTGCAACCAACTGCTCAGTCTTATATGCATATTCAGCTACTGTCTCATTATTTAGTTGGGCAATGGTTCCTAATTCTCCCTGTAATTGATATATGTCTCTAGGAGGATCATATATTTTTCGAAGATAATCCATATAATCGGCAATGTGACTGAATCGACTGCCACTAACGCGATTCCATACTTCACCCACTAATTTATTTTTAGCAACCCTCATTAAGTCTAATTCGAACTCAGGTCCCACCATTGCTGCAGCATCTTCTAAACACCCGAGATAACGACTCAAAGTCCCTTTCTTTCCATCGAATTCTGGAATCATTTTTACTGCTTCTCGCCACTGTTCCGTTCCCAAAAGTGACCTATGCGATCCAATGAATGGGCTTGTTCGGCGAGGGGGAATATTGTTTCCACCGCCTCGACTACCTTCACCGTTATCGCCTCCTCCGCCTCCTCCGGTGTTATCGTTCCTATCATTTTTCCCGTCCATATTTTCAAAAAGATTTTTAACTACTTCGTCTGATATGACTCTGACAGGTGGTCGACGTGAAGCACCGCAAACGGCAAAAATTTGTCGCAATTGATCTAGTGTTGGTAAAGTTTTACTACAGGATTTAAAAGATATCAGATTTTCGCTCAATGGAACCCCTACTTTAGATTTTCCTGACTTGCAAGCACTATTTTTCTCGTTATCACTAGATTTTGACTCGATCGTATCGTTTATTGGACTTAAAACTGGATTATTATTTTGAGATAATTCGATTGTTTTATTATTTTTCTCAAGTTGATCACCAACACAAATACTCGGAGCACTTTTCGTTTTTACTGAACCTACTTTCATGCACGATTTTATAGCTGACTTTAATTTAATTGAGGTATCCACTGAACGAGATCTGACAAGTCGCGTTGACGATGCACTTATTCCCGAATTAAATCGAACACCCGGTGTAATATTGACTCTAGCCAAGTTACGTGCCAGTTGAGTAATATCTAAACTCAGTAACGAAGGTTCACTATGCGATCTTATTAGCCCCTGCGGTAGCACTTCAACCTGACTCACTTTTTCAGCTAAATTTTCTATTACACTTTGCTCTTCCGTATCAGATAGATCAGAACTGTCACTCCCGTTTCCTTTTGTTCCGGATGAACATGGCTCTATATTTTTTTGTTGATCCCGTATCAAATCGTCAGACACCATATAGTCCTCAATTCTTTCCGGAGTATTAGTAGATTTTGACACTTTAGTTTTCACTACTGGCAATGGTTTTGAATTTTTCGGCTTTGAATTCTTTCTGTCTCCTGGATACTCATGGAGGCATTTATCGGAAACGCTTCCCTTGGATCGAGTGTAAGGCATTTATATTTTATTTATTTCCTTGTTATCATTATTGAATTTGCTGATTTTATTTGTTTATTTATTTATTTAATTTATTTGAAATTATTTAATTATTTATTTGGAATTTTTTCTCAATTATTTATTCATTCGTTATTTTATTTTTATTTTATTTGAAATTGTTTATTTATTTATTTTCGTGTTATTTTGTTTTATTTTATTTTAAGTTATTTATTTATTTAATTTCGACGTGCAAACTCTTATTATCCCGGACGAGCCCCCAATAAATTATGTTACGTCCTGATCAGCTTTTTCCTGCATCTACGGTAAAGGAGATTTCTCTCCCTATTACGCGTTTATCGCATGTGACGCTTTACCAGAACAGTGCCCCTTTTGAATCTAACCTTTCGGAAAATTATTCAGGGATGGGCTGAGTCTGCATGTCGAAAAGAATATAGCTCGATGATCTTATAAGGTGTCCATCACGTTCAAAATATTATGATTCCTCACTTGACCCTGACACACCGTAGCAAGGCTGTGTAACTAGATCCCTCACGGTCGCGCAATGCTGCCCGCCACCGACTGAAGGCCAGCGTTATCTCCAAACGTTGAGTTCATTGCTCTATACCCTGGGTCTCTCGAAAAAGGATCGAAGATCTCGACTTTTAAATTCAAACTATGATTTATCGAAACTATGATTTATTGAAACCCTGATTATTGATTGATAATGATTCGAGATAGTTAATTAACATCCGGTGAAATAACAAAAGAATAAAATCTCAAAATGACCGATGAGATAAAATGAATTGAAATTAAATAATTCGACAAGTTCCTCAAATGTTCAAGATAATTAATTGTTGGTCAATGGAATAAGTTATTCAAGGACGATCGTTGAAATAAAATAAATGATTTGAATTTAAATAATTCGATGACTTACGGTGATTGTCAATGAATGACTCTTATGAATGGAATGATCGAAAATGGATGAAAGATGTTGATTCCGAATTCCTCCTTCCTTCCTTCCTTCTTTCTTTCAGGGAAAGTCGATTTATCAACGATGAATGATGAGATGGACGAGTAAATACTGATATCGAAATATGCAGGATGATGAAATAACTTTTCGTTGAACTCCAATTTATTTATCCGTCGAAAATTTAGAATATTTATTTGATTGTTAACTCCAGAATTCAGACTCCGAAACTATATTGAAATTTTAACTGTGTTGATACAATACTCCGTGAGAAGTCAAAGACTTCTAGACAATAATTAGTTTTCCGCGGATAATAACTGTAGATGTATGCGTCGGATGACTGGTTCCGGCCCGCGAAAGACAACTGTCACGAAGAGGTAGAGGTATGTCGCCCGCAAGACTGTCGCGAAGAGGTGAGATATGTCACCCGCAAGACTGTGTCGAAAGACTGTCCTGCCGCCCTTGGAAGTGCCTCTTTTATTGTTTTGATCGGGGGCACCCGCGCCTCCAAGCTGCCCGTTGCATCAGCCGCCCCCTTCTTCGGTCAATATCGATCGGTTTTAGCGTCTTCCGCAGTTTATTTTAATAATTTCAGAATTCCGGTCTTCACAATGATTTTCGTGATAAACAAATTACTCCGACAATCTTAGATTTAAACAACAAGAATTCACAAATTTGAACGAAGTTTCTACGATTTTCCTATCCAAAGTTATACACCCGATTATTCAAACTACTCCAAATATTGCTTATAAATTCCTGTTTTTCAACGGATAATTATTTAATGTCTCTAAATATTTTTCTCGGATGATAATAATTAATTCTCTGCTACTGACTATTTTATTTGACTATTCTAGTGATAGTAAACTATGATTTTAATGTGTTAATTAATTTCCCCGATGATAATAATAATACATAATAATAAGTCATAAATGTTTATGACAACTTTATATTAACGATTTGACCCAAACTTCGTTTCATTCGTGATTTTATTAGATAATTGATTCATTCATTATTTTCTGGCGAAATCTCCACATTTGGTATATTCCGATGTTGTTTATATCAAAAACAATTAAATATACTTTAAATAATATTTTGAATAATTATGCCCTGAGAGGTGCTGCACTCGTTAGCGCCGACGGTGATTTTGCCAATCAGTCGCCTCGAGACAGTCACACGGATTCTCTGGCTGCACCGTTGTGTGCGTATGTGCGTTGCTCCGCGCTATGTATTGGAGCGATAAGGCTCCGTCTCCCGACGCATTTAGCTAAGGATTCGGATTGCCCTTTCCGGTCTCAATTAAAACAATGAGATCTTCAGGTAGCCTAAGGTATGCTCGCTGCCGATGATACCTGTCCAGCAACCTGAATATACCCCTTGCGATATTTTTTTAGTTACTCAATTGTTGCTATGCCAATCACTGAATTGAATCATTCAGTGCTGGCTGACGCATAATTAATAATCGTGTTATAATTTTTCTATGGATTTTCTATGACTTTCCTGACTATTATTTTATTTCCAAATTTGTGGATTTTCAGCCGGTTGCGTCAGTGAATTTTTTTGGTAAAATTCACCGGACGTAACACGCTATTGAAAATTAGAGATAGTTGTCAGTAGTACCTCGATTGAGATCTGATACGTTTATAAAGTATCTTCATCAATAAAGCGGGTTGCTGAAGTCCCTGTATCACAAAAAATACTCTACTTACTTTTTAAAATCTTAGAATCAGAGTAAAAAATGATTACCTGAGTTATCATCCGGGAGTTGCTGAATCCAGCAACCGATTCTCTAAAAATATTGCTCCTCTTCTTCTCCTTCAATCGGCCACAACCCTCCATGGAGGCCTAGTTGATTTTCGGGAAGATCTATAACCTGTTGTAGTTCCACGCTCGCGGACTGACTGGCTTCTAATGATTCATCAGCGATGTTATTAGACAGTTGATTGCGGGTGCCCTCTAGGCCCTCTAGACCTGATGAACCCGACACGGTCTCCTCGGGGGTACCCTCTAGGCCCTCTAGACCTGATGATCCCGACACGGCCTCCTCCTCCCCATCATCTGCTATAGAATCAGACTGAGGCTCGTCGTCGGCTGCGCTGGAAAGCGTTATCGTCGAATCGGCTACTTCGCAATTCCCTGTTACCGGCGCTGAAAAATAAAAACTATCAGTATAAATAGCTGTTTTGTGTGGTACAAATTATATCTATTGTCGAACACTTACGGTTTAACGGGATATCTTGTATTTGCTGTGGCTGTTCTATCACGTCCACAGTACGAGCAATATCGACGCCATTCCCTGACAGCTGACCTGCAATTTTTTTATTTATTTATTTTTTAATGTAATGTCCCCGATGCGAATAATTTTTTGTTTTGCATACTTACGTTGTGCGGCTCTCTGTGTGTGAAGAGCTATCTCCACTTCTTCTATAGCACACGTTGCTTCGTCGAGGGCTGTCTGCATGCGAAGATCCAGCGCCTCCGCCTCCTCAATAGCACGAGTTGCTTCATTGAGCGTTTCTTCTTCTTCGTTTGTTGCATCCATAAGCTCACGATAGGCTATAATTATGTGATAATATAAAGGTTAATCACTGCACAAACAATTTTCGAAAAAGGACAAAAATTTTCGAAAACAATTTTGAAAATAATTTTCGAGACATTTTAGAAACAGTTTTATGTTTAGAGCGTACTTGTCTACTTCTTTTGAATATTTCGCGTATAATATAGTGAAGTCTGATTTAAGTGACGTTCGCCAGGAGACGCGGGTTCGAATCCTCCGCCAAGACTTTTTTTTTTTTTTTATTTTATATTTTTAAATTATTTACCGAAAAAGTCAAATTGCTTTGAGGCTAAAAGTATACTTTTTTGAATGTTTAGCGGTCATAGCGCACCGCTGAGTGTATATAAAAATGTGGCCAATAACTGGGTGGCCAACGACTGAATTGGATGGCCAATAACTGTGCGGTAACGATAATCGCATGGCACAGTCATTGGCACCCTGCCAATAACTGTGTGGCCAATGACTGAATTGGATGGCCAATAACTGTGCGGTAACGATAATCGCATGGCACAGTCATTGGCACCCTGCCAATAACTGTGTGGCCAATGACTGAATTGGATGGCCAATAACTGTGCGGTAACGATAATCGCATGGCACAGTCATTGGCACCCTGCCAATAACTGTGTGGCCAATGACTGGGTGGGATGGCCAATAACTGTGCGGTAACGGTAATCGTATAGCACAGTCATTGGCACCCCGGCCAATAACCGCGCGGCCAATGACTGTGCGGATTGTCAACCACTGTATGACAGGTGTGGCTTTAGGGCACAGTAATTAGCACACCGATTATTCCCTGAGGCTGGCACGTCAATTAAAAAATTAATAAAATTTTAATTAAAAATAATTTTTTAATATTTGTTTGAAAAAAATCAAATAATGAAAATTAATAAAATTTTAATTGACTAAAAATTATTTTTTATATTATTTCATATATAAGGCTGATTTATCTATTTATCTGTTGTGCATGAAACACCTACCTCTGGCTTCAGCAACAAGACCCCTGATGCATGGGGCATCTTCTAGACCCCGGCGTTGCAACTCCTTAAACACACACATTACCACGCACTGTCCGTTTAATATACCTCTATTATATGCTATGGCTATAGCACGTAGAGGTGACCACCATATAATATATCGTAGGCGGCTTAAAAGTCTCTCGCCCGATAAATCCCGTAACTCTTCGCAACACTGATCATTGCAGCGGCGTCTGAGATGAATACTGCGCAACTTAACTAATTTTAAAAAGCCGCGAATACTCGTGCGAACTGCGTAATCTGTCATTATCAATCGGCGATGTAGAGCTCTCGTTGGTTGTCTTATGACTGACCAGCCGATTGACTCAATTCTATATTTCCGAGTGATATGTGACGGTTCCGTAGCATAAAGACTTATGTTCAAAATGTTATTGATCTGCACTTTTTTTCATACCTATAATAACGCGTGATCGCGAGCGTGCAAATAAAATTTCTCACGATATTCCGCGAGATATATGATACGGGTATAGACAGCTCCGTATAAAAGATTTACCCACGGTTTGATTCCGTGGTGTCATATGAATGCTTCATCCGGTTCTCGTATGAACGCTTCATCCGGTTGACTAAATTCATCCATTACCTATACATATGCATCGTATCACACTTGACCGTGAACCTGAAAGAACGTCTGCAATACTGCAGACGGTGCATTCGCGACTTCCTGCGCGCTCGCAGGGGGCGAGCGGCTCGCGCTTGGGGACACGTGCCGTCGAGCGCGCGACCTTCGTCGACGGCGTATCGCGCTCAGAGCATGCATGTTCCCACGCGTTCAGATAACCACGAGGAACGCGTGCAATACTGCTGACCGTGTATTCACGGGTCTGCGTTCGCCTCGCGGATGATGCATCCCGCAGACGTGTGTCAAGCGTCTTTTGTCGACAGTCTTTCTTCGGAGTTCGTGTCGCGTACATCATTTCTCGCTGCGCCGTGTTTTTACAGCTTTAACGTGAATTTGTTTAAGTGCACCGGAGTTTGCAATAATGTATCCGCGATACGAAAACGGTGTTGTGGGAGAAGAATTTTCCTGTAGAGTAATTGAAGTGGTGTGTGCGAATAGTTTGCAAGTACGCTCCGCAGATATGCAGAGTACATACGAACAATTACAGAAGCTGCTACAGGACTATTATATTATCAACGGTGAAGGCTCGGGAATTACGCTGGAGCAATTACACATCGGTATGTCCTGCGTCGTAGTTCGACATGGCAGTGCGGTGCGTGGCGAAATGATTTATTTCGATGTGCAGGACGGCTATTCCGAAGTGTTTTTAGTGGACGAGGGGCGTTCGGATTTTTTTGAGATTTTTTTTCTCCAACACCCAAACGCTTTATGCGTTGGGATACCGGCCCTATGCATCGAGTGTCATTTGCGCGGTCTCGATCACATCAACTCATCGGGTGCCGAGTCGTTGGTGGAGGAGGCATGTGCTGGCGACGGCCTGCTGGCCATAGTGATCACACGTCGCCGCGCCAATCGTCCGTATGTAATAAAACTATTCGACAGAGAACGGCGGGATGTCGCAGCTCTCGTCGCTCAACGTTTTAACATCGATAACGACAACAACTATCTCGACGACGAGGGTTTCGCCGAGATGAACATCAGCGGCTGGGAGGATGACGAAGACGACGGCAACGACGTCGACGACAACGACGACGACGACGACGACGCCGCCGAACGTTAACGCCATAGTGTTTGTGAGTGAGCATAAACAGGAGTGAATAATAAACAAAAGTGAATAATAAGCAAGAAAAAAAAATAGGAGTGAAGAATAAACAAGAGTGGCAATAAAAACGTTACGTCATAGTGCTTGTGAGTGAGAATAAACAGGAGTGAATAATAAACAAGAGTGGCAATAAAAAATAGGAGTATGGTCATCGGAGTCTTCAGTGTCTTCAAGGCCATCACAGCAAATTGAAGGTAAAATTCAAAAATAATAATCATGTGGTGCACTATGGCGAGTCCAGAATTCTATCCCCCCTCCCACCCCCCACGCCGCTTACCGCCCACACGCGGCTGGCCAAAATTTCGACCAGCCGCTGTGTGGGGGAAAAAGGGTGGGGATGGGAGTGGGGATAGGAGTGGGGGTCGCCATAGTGCACCGCAGTAGTAAGGGGTGCACTATGGAGACCTCCCACTCCCATCCCCACTCCTATCCCCACTCCTCGGGCCCGGTCGGACCGCGCCCGGTCGGACCGCGCCCGGAGGTGTGTGTGTGATAGAGAGGTGGGGATGGGAGCGCGAAGTGTCGTCATAGTGCACCCCTGGTTATTATTATTTTCATAACCGAAATTATAAAAATAATAATATTTATTTTTTAATTTTTATTGTTTACAATTGTACAGAATTGTGGCCAATAATTGGGGTGGCCAAGGACTGGGGGGATTGTCAATAACTGCGTGACAGGTGTAACTTTAGGGCACAGTGATGGGTACACCGATATTATTTTTTCCCAAAATTTAAGACGTTAAGGTAATGTTGGAGTTTTTTAACGTTCCGTAGAGCGCACTGAGCGCCTCGGGACTCCGTCTGTAGGAAACAATGCCACGAGCACACTTTTGCTGTCTTCGGCGTCGGAGCATCGAGTGATGGACAATCTTCGAGTTCGAGCAGCAGGTTTATGATTTTGTGTCCTGTGACTTTTTCTAAAATGTTTACAGTCTGCTCACCCATTGCGTATAGTCGAGATTGAGCACCAACACTGTCCACAATTTCACGTAATTCCTGGTACAGTTCAGCGAGCGCGATACCGTCCTGGTCCCAGTGTATACCATGACTGTACCTAGTCACCCAATTATTTCTGTTTTGTATTGGCGGCGGTAGTTCGTAGACATCGTAAGGCGGAGCGACAACCCACAACATTCGACGTTGTGGTTTATTCAGCGAGCCCACCGCCACCTCTTTCGGCAATAATTCCCCATGCTTATCTTTTAAATACAGAATATCAAACACCAGATCTGTACTGGGTACATAAAACACTCGATGTGGACAGCGCATATTGTCGCTGAAACCTGAACACGTTTTACGGTCTCAACAGACGGCAGAAGACTGAGCTGTGTCGAACCCCTTGTAACAGAATAGCATTCGTCAACAGTATTTTAACATGCTTGAGTGGGGGAATGATCGCGTCACCGCGGAGCTTGTCATAATTCGTTTTATGGATTAACGAGAAGTTCTAAGAATAGTTCTAAGAATAAGGAGGCGCGACGACCCACACAAAACGACGTCGCGGTTTATCCACCGAACCAACAGCCGCCACTTTCGGCAAAAATCTGTACTGAATATTTCGCTTTATGATTTAACGATAATTTCGAAGGGGAACTCGTGAAGGTAACACTTCTACTGCCTCCGGCGGCGGTGGAAAACGGAATGATGGAAATCGACATTGCTGATGATGTAATTATGGGAATGCAGGGGTGGGGGGGCTTTTGCTGATTGTAAAAAATTTTTTTATCGATAACATGTTTTTATTTCTTTGTACATGATCCAAGAGCGATAACATTTTTAACTACATGATCTTGGTGACGTGTCAATAGTTCATTGATTACTATGACTTTAGCACTTGCTGATAGCCCACAGAGGGGACCCGACATTTTTACTTTCTGGCTAACAGTCTCGCGTATGTTTTTACGCTTCGTTCGAATATTACGACGCACACATTGAGTCGTAAAATTCGAAACTTTCGTCGGTATTGTGGTAATAAGCAAGGCCTTGCACGCTTCTGCTTCGCTGCAAACACGGCAAAGCCACGATAAATAATTATTTATTGGGGTCTGCAACATTGTTAATTTAATGAAACGTCTTTTTACAAAGCGGAATAATGGTTTCGAGCGTTGCACAGAATTACTGTCAATTTTAATGGAACTTTGAATAACTACAGAAGGTTGATTATAATATTCTTCATACTCCAAAATATTCTCGGAGATATTATGATTGTTGGGAAGGGATTCTTCTTCTTCTTCTCCCTGGAGGTACGTTGCAATGGTGGTGAAATGTTTTTGGAAATCAACCCACGAATCCTTGTCCATAGATAACCGTTCGCCGAAAATGCTCATGAACTTGATTACAGGCTGTAGTTGACCATTTTTATGGATATCAAGTCCTAGCCACACACATGCTGCTGAATTATCCAAGTCGAACGAACCAGGCAGCAGCAACGACCACACCTCTTCACACCTCATTATACTTCCAATGACTATCAGCCCTCGGATTGACTGGCGGATTTGAACTCCAGATTATTATAGCGTGTTCCATAGTATCGCATGAGCAGATTCTTGTTATGAGCAGCCGTTATCATTTGCTGCAAGAGATCGACGTCTTCCTCGAAAACCTTAACGAATCTTGTAGGTAGGTAGCAGGTAAACGCCTCTTCGATATCAATGGTGAACCGCGCGCCGAATGTTGTCTTCACACTTCTTATGTCGGTGACGCCATAGTCCCTTTCGAGAGACAGCTCGGATAGTTTTTTAATCGGCAGGAACGCCGAAAGCATGCCCACTTTGTTGACTTTTGTGAGATCCATAGTGGAGACTGAGTTCTTCCAGTTGACGTATCACTCGCCGAAACTCTGTTCTTGTACGTATCAACGATTTTAATTTCGCAATATCGCGTAAGTGCCTTTCTATGCGTGCTTTTAACTCGAGTCGTTTCCTTGGCATTGACTTCAATGGAGAAGAGTCTTCAAGATTGTAGTATGAATACGGCTTTTTTTTTACTTCTCACCTCTGACACAACTCGATCGCGATTGATAACTATTCGTGAGAGAGCCCGCGCAGTTATGATGGGCCTTCTGCTAACGCTGCAGACCGCTCGTGACTCATGGCTCCCCAGCAGCTTTACTTACCCTGTTTATTTCTTGCATTCTTTCACGTGAGCCGAGAAACATAATATCCGCACGTGGCTTTGGGATGTATGCGATACAGAGTAGGTAGAAGGCGGAAAAATATGTCCATTTCGATCGCCGTACATGGCGACCCAGTGGGCCCTGGTAATTTGTGTCCATCAGTATTAACAACGATGGCTGTCGGTTTCGTCCACACCCTCGGTATGCGATCTGCAGGGTATACGCCTACTGTATGATCCTTTATGTTCCGGAGAGACTGCAGAATTTAAAGGCTGTTCATAACAACGGGCAGCACCAGCCGAGGGTTTTTTGTCTTCGTTGGCGCACTCTGTCAACCCGACCCTCCAGCTAGTAGTCGTACGATATTCCCACAAAGAGTCGAAGCGATCACTATGGCAGAGCCACGCTTTGATCCTTGTCACATTGTCTAGAGCGCACTTGTATGTGTGGTTTTTGCGCAAGAGCCCGTGATATATGCAGCGTGTATTACCCGTCGGTAGGTTATGGAATGACGGTACCTCGTCGTCTTCTTCCAAATTTATGATAAAGCATCCCGTCTAATTTGTCAGGTACGATGCTTTGTCGGAGCCTCTCGTGAATATTCGATCAACTTCTGCAGCAATTTTCTTCAGAATAAGTTCGATCATCTGCACAGATGTATTGCCTTCAGACCATGCAATACCGTGATAATTGCTCTGCAGCCAGGTATTTTGTCTCTTCATAGCAGGTGATAGGGCGTCATGGGGGCAGGCTGGTTTTATTATCCAGTGGCCAAAGTATGTTGAATGCACTGAGGTGACAGCCACTTCTTTAGGCGTGAAATGATTGAATTTATCCTTTAGACCCTGTATATCAATTACAACAGCCATGATTCCAACCGGTCGTCTCAAGTTCTCGGCGAATACTGAAGAGCCAGTCGACAGAGCTTAGCGTGCCCTACCCGCTGAAATCTACAATTACTTGTCGGGACGAGTCAATCTCCAACACATTATCATATTCCGCATACACAATACAGTTAACCGTTGAGTTTAGAGCTTCTTCGAAACGGACTTCTATTCTGACGCTGCCGTGTTTCACCAAATTCCAATGAGTATTACTATTTGCCAAAAGATCGGGTGTTAGATCAAATGCGAATAGACAATAGCCATTAGGGTAATCCGTACGTGAAATACAATTACCCTGGTTGAGAAAGTGAATACCCGTGTCGGAGAATAATGTGTTATATGCATCCACGTATTGCTCTCTCGCACCCAAGTCGGGCTGCAGAGGCTTTGACGGTATCTGCACACCGTCAGCACAAAGATAGATCATTTATTTTATAATTTTGAAAGTTAAAGGCGTTCAGCGTGCGATCACCATTAAAGGCTCTATTATCGACAAATCCGATAATTATACGCTTAGGCAGTTGTCCTGGTATGATATTATCCAGAGTATCACTGCGAACGCCCGCATGCAGTGATACTGCTTTAACTTCCACACGAGTCATTGGATACTTGTCCCTAGATTTGGAGAGAGCCGTCCGTCCGTCCGTCCGTCCGTCCGTCCGTCCGCCCGCCCGCCCGTCCGTCCGGCCGTCCGTCCGTTCGTCCGTTCGTTCATTTGTTTTGCATAGAATAATTTTTTGATAGAATAATTCTTTGGATAGAATAATTTTTTGATAGAATAATTCTTTGGATAGAATAATTTTTTGATAGAATAATTCTTTGGATAGAATAATTTTTTGATAGAATAATTCTTTGGATAGAATAATTTTTTGGATAAAATAATTTTTGGATAAAATAATTTTTGGATAAAATAATTTTTGGATAGAATAATTTTTTGGATAGAATAATTTTTTGGATAGAATAATTTTTTGGATAGAATAATTTTTTGGATAGAATAATTTTTTGGATAGAATAATTTTTTGGATAGAATAATTTTTTGGATAGAATAATTTTTTGGATAGAATAATTTTTTGGATAGAATAATTTTTTGGATAGAATAATTTTTTGGATAGAATAATTTTTTGGATAGAATAATTTTTTGGATAGAATAATTTTTTGGATAGAATAATTTTTTGGATAGAATAATTTTTTGGATAGAATAATTTTTTGGATGGAATAATTTTTTGGATGGAATAATTTTTTGGATGGAATAATTTTTTGGATGAAATAATTTTTTGGATGGAATAATTTTTTGGATGGAATAATTTTTTGGATGGAATAATTTTTTGGATGGAATAATTTTTTGGATAGAATAATTTTTTGGATAGAATAATTTTTTGGATAGAATAATTTTTTGGATAGAATAATTTTTTGGATAGAATAATTTTTTGGATAGAATAATTTTTTGGATAGAATAATTTTTTGGATAGAATAATTTTTTGGATAGAATAATTTTTTGGATAGAATAATTTTTTGGATAGAATAATTTTTTGGATAGAATTAATTTTTTGGATAGAATAATTTTTTGGATAGAATAATTTTTTGGATAGAATAATTTTTTGGATAGAATAATTTTTTGGATAGAATAATTTTTTGGATAGAATAATTTTTTGGATAGAATAATTTTTTGGATAGAATAATTTTTTGGATAGAATAATTTTTTGGATAGAATAATTTTTTGGATAGAATAATTTTTTGGATAGAATAATTTTTTGGATAGAATAATTTTTTGGATAGAATAATTTTTTGGATAGAATAATTTTTTGGATAGAATAATTTTTTGGATAGAATAATTTTTTGGATAGAATAATTTTTTGGATAGAATAATTTTTTGGATAGAATAATTTTTTGGATAGAATAATTTTTTGGATAGAATAATTTTTTGGATAGAATAATTTTTTGGATAGAATAATTTTTTGGATAGAATAATTTTTTGGATAGAATAATTTTTTGGATAGAATAATTTTTTGGATAGAATAATTTTTTGGATAGAATAATTTTTTGGATAGAATAATTTTTTGGATAGAATAATTTTTTGGATAGAATAATTTTTTGGATAGAATAATTTTTTGGATAGAATAATTTTTTGGATAGAATAATTTTTTGGATAGAATAATTTTTTGGATAGAATAATTTTTTGGATAGAATAATTTTTTGGATAGAATAATTTTTTGGATAGAATAATTTTTTGGATAGAATAATTTTTTGGATAGAATAATTTTTTGGATAGAATAATTTTTTGGATAGAATAATTTTTTGGATAGAATAATTTTTTGGATAGAATAATTTTTTGGATAGAATAATTTTTTGGATAGAATAATTTTTTGGATAGAATAATTTTTTGGATAGAATAATTTTTTGGATAGAATAATTTTTTGGATAGAATAATTTTTTGGATAGAATAATTTTTTGGATAGAATAATTTTTTGGATAGAATAATTTTTTGGATAGAATAATTTTTTGGATAGAATAATTTTTTGGATAGAATAATTTTTTGGATAGAATAATTTTTTGGATAGAATAATTTTTTGGATAGAATAATTTTTTGGATAGAATAATTTTTTGGATAGAATAATTTTTTGGATAGAATAATTTTTTGGATAGAATAATTTTTTGGATAGAATAATTTTTTGGATAGAATAATTTTTTGGATAGAATAATTTTTTGGATAGAATAATTTTTTGGATAGAATAATTTTTTGGATAGAATAATTTTTTGGATAGAATAATTTTTTGGATAGAATAATTTTTTGGATAGAATAATTTTTTGGATAGAATAATTTTTTGGATAGAATAATTTTTTGGATAGAATAATTTTTTGGATAGAATAATTTTTTGGATAGAATAATTTTTTGGATAGAATAATTTTTTGGATAGAATAATTTTTTGGATAGAATAATTTTTTGGATAGAATAATTTTTTGGATAGAATAATTTTTTGGATAGAATAATTTTTGCATAGAATTATTTTTTGCATAGAATTATTTTTTGCATCAAAGAATTTTTTGCATCAAAGAATTTTTTGCATCAAAGAATTTTTTGCATCAAAGAATTTTTTGCATCAAAGAATTTTTTGCATCAAAGAATTTTTTGCATCAAAGAATTTTTTGCATCAAAGAATTTTTTGCATCAAAGAATTTTTTGCATCAAAGAATTTTTTGCATCAAAGAATTTTTTGCATCAAAGAATTTTTTGCATCAAAGAATTTTTTGCATCAAAGAATTTTTTGCATCAAAGAATTTTTTGCATCAAAGAATTTTTTGCATCAAAGAATTTTTTGCATCAAAGAATTTTTTGCATCAAAGAATTTTTTGCATCAAAGAATTTTTTGCATCAAAGAATTTTTTGCATCAAAGAATTTTTTGCATCAAAGAATTTTTTGCATCAAAGAATTTTTTGCATCAAAGAATTTTTTGCATCAAAGAATTTTTTGCATCAAAGAATTTTTTGCATCAAAGAATTTTTTGCATCAAAGAATTTTTTGCATCAAAGAATTTTTTGCATCAAAGAATTTTTTGCATCAAAGAATTTTTTGCATCAAAGAATTTTTTGCATCAAAGAATTTTTTGCATCAAAGAATTTTTTGCATCAAAGAATTTTTTGCATCAAAGAATTTTTTGCATCAAAGAATTTTTTGCATCAAAGAATTTTTTGCATCAAAGAATTTTTTGCATCAAAGAATTTTTTGCATCAAAGAATTTTTTGCATCAAAGAATTTTTTGCATCAAAGAATTTTTTGCATCAAAGAATTTTTTGCATCAAAGAATTTTTTGCATCAAAGAATTTTTTGCATCAAAGAATTTTTTGCATCAAAGAATTTTTTGCATCAAAGAATTTTTTGCATCAAAGAATTTTTTGCATCAAAGAATTTTTTGCATCAAAGAATTTTTTGCATCAAAGAATTTTTTGCATCAAAGAATTTTTTGCATCAAAGAATTTTTTGCATCAAAGAATTTTTTGCATCAAAGAATTTTTTGCATCAAAGAATTTTTTGCATCAAAGAATTTTTTGCATCAAAGAATTTTTTGCATCAAAGAATTTTTTGCATCAAAGAATTTTTTGCATCAAAGAATTTTTTGCATCAAAGAATTTTTTGCATCAAAGAATTTTTTGCATCAAAGAATTTTTTGCATCAAAGAATTTTTTGCATCAAAGAATTTTTTGCATCAAAGAATTTTTTGCATCAAAGAATTTTTTGCATCAAAGAATTTTTTGCATCAAAGAATTTTTTGCATCAAAGAATTTTTTGCATCAAAGAATTTTTTGCATCAAAGAATTTTTTGCATCAAAGAATTTTTTGCATCAAAGAATTTTTTGCATCAAAGAATTTTTTGCATCAAAGAATTTTTTGCATCAAAGAATTTTTTGCATCAAAGAATTTTTTGCATCAAAGAATTTTTTGCATCAAAGAATTTTTTGCATCAAAGAATTTTTTGCATCAAAGAATTTTTTGCATCAAAGAATTTTTTGCATCAAAGAATTTTTTGCATCAAAGAATTTTTTGCATCAAAGAATTTTTTGCATCAAAGAATTTTTTGCATCAAAGAATTTTTTGCATCAAAGAATTTTTTGCATCAAAGAATTTTTTGCATCAAAGAATTTTTTGCATCAAAGAATTTTTTGCATCAAAGAATTTTTTGCATCAAAGAATTTTTTGCATCAAAGAATTTTTTGCATCAAAGAATTTTTTGCATCAAAGAATTTTTTGCATCAAAGAATTTTTTGCATCAAAGAATTTTTTGCATCAAAGAATTTTTTGCATCAAAGAATTTTTTGCATCAAAGAATTTTTTGCATCAAAGAATTTTTTGCATCAAAGAATTTTTTGCATCAAAGAATTTTTTGCATCAAAGAATTTTTTGCATCAAAGAATTTTTTGCATCAAAGAATTTTTTGCATCAAAGAATTTTTTGCATCAAAGAATTTTTTGCATCAAAGAATTTTTTGCATCAAAGAATTTTTTGCATCAAAGAATTTTTTGCATCAAAGAATTTTTTGCATCAAAGAATTTTTTGCATCAAAGAATTTTTTGCATCAAAGAATTTTTTGCATCAAAGAATTTTTTGCATCAAAGAATTTTTTGCATCAAAGAATTTTTTGCATCAAAGAATTTTTTGCATCAAAGAATTTTTTGCATCAAAGAATTTTTTGCATCAAAGAATTTTTTGCATCAAAGAATTTTTTGCATCAAAGAATTTTTTGCATCAAAGAATTTTTTGCATCAAAGAATTTTTTGCATCAAAGAATTTTTTGCATCAAAGAATTTTTTGCATCAAAGAATTTTTTGCATCAAAGAATTTTTTGCATCAAAGAATTTTTTGCATCAAAGAATTTTTTGCATCAAAGAATTTTTTGCATCAAAGAATTTTTTGCATCAAAGAATTTTTTGCATCAAAGAATTTTTTGCATCAAAGAATTTTTTGCATCAAAGAATTTTTTGCATCAAAGAATTTTTTGCATCAAAGAATTTTTTGCATCAAAGAATTTTTTGCATCAAAGAATTTTTTGCATCAAAGAATTTTTTGCATCAAAGAATTTTTTGCATCAAAGAATTTTTTGCATCAAAGAATTTTTTGCATCAAAGAATTTTTTGCATCAAAGAATTTTTTGCATCAAAGAATTTTTTGCATCAAAGAATTTTTTGCATCAAAGAATTTTTTGCATCAAAGAATTTTTTGCATCAAAGAATTTTTTGCATCAAAGAATTTTTTGCATCAAAGAATTTTTTGCATCAAAGAATTTTTTGCATCAAAGAATTTTTTGCATCAAAGAATTTTTTGCATCAAAGAATTTTTTGCATCAAAGAATTTTTTGCATCAAAGAATTTTTTGCATCAAAGAATTTTTTGCATCAAAGAATTTTTTGCATCAAAGAATTTTTTGCATCAAAGAATTTTTTGCATCAAAGAATTTTTTGCATCAAAGAATTTTTTGCATCAAAGAATTTTTTGCATCAAAGAATTTTTTGCATCAAAGAATTTTTTGCATCAAAGAATTTTTTGCATCAAAGAATTTTTTGCATCAAAGAATTTTTTGCATCAAAGAATTTTTTGCATCAAAGAATTTTTTGCATCAAAGAATTTTTTGCATCAAAGAATTTTTTGCATCAAAGAATTTTTTGCATCAAAGAATTTTTTGCATCAAAGAATTTTTTGCATCAAAGAATTTTTTGCATCAAAGAATTTTTTGCATCAAAGAATTTTTTGCATCAAAGAATTTTTTGCATCAAAGAATTTTTTGCATCAAAGAATTTTTTGCATCAAAGAATTTTTTGCATCAAAGAATTTTTTGCATCAAAGAATTTTTTGCATCAAAGAATTTTTTGCATCAAAGAATTTTTTGCATCAAAGAATTTTTTGCATCAAAGAATTTTTTGCATCAAAGAATTTTTTGCATCAAAGAATTTTTTGCATCAAAGAATTTTTTGCATCAAAGAATTTTTTGCATCAAAGAATTTTTTGCATCAAAGAATTTTTTGCATCAAAGAATTTTTTGCATCAAAGAATTTTTTGCATCAAAGAATTTTTTGCATCAAAGAATTTTTTGCATCAAAGAATTTTTTGCATCAAAGAATTTTTTGCATCAAAGAATTTTTTGCATCAAATTTTTTGGATAGAATTATTTTTTTTGGATAGAATTATTTTTTGCATAGTCGAACGAACGAACGAACGAACGAACGAACGAACGAACGAACGAACGAACGAACGAACGAACGAACGAACGAACGAACGAACGAACGAACGAACGAACGAACGAACGAACGAACGAACGAACGAACGAACGAACGAACGAACGAACGAACGAACGAACGAACGAACGAACGAACGAACGAACGAACGAACGAACGAACGAACGAACGAACGAACGAACGAACGAACGAACGAACGAACGAACGAACGAACGAACGAACGAACGAACGAACGAACGAACGAACGAACGAACGAACGAACGAACGAACGAACGAACGAACGAACGAACGAACGAACGAACGAACGAACGAACGAACGAACGAACGAACGAACGAACGAACGAACGAACGAACGAACGAACGAACGAACGAACGAACGAACGAACGAACGAACGAACGAACGAACGAACGAACGAACGAACGAACGAACGAACGAACGAACGAACGAACGAACGAACGAACGAACGAACGAACGAACGAACGAACGAACGAACGAACGAACGAACGAACGAACGAACGAACGAACGAACGAACGAACGAACGAACGAACGAACGAACGAACGAACGAACGAACGAACGAACGAACGAACGAACGAACGAACGAACGAACGAACGAACGAACGAACGAACGAACGAACGAACGAACGAACGAACGAACGAACGAACGAACGAACGAACGAACGAACGAACGAACGAACGAACGAACGAACGGCTATTTATCGAGGGTAAATCAGTGACATTTGCGAAGACACGTGCGCATGGATGGTCACCATCCGTTACGAGGACAGGCCCACGTCGGGACGAAGTGTGCATTGACGTCGGTACGAAGTGTGGATTGAATTTTTATGAATTTCAGGACAGGTCGGTCGTTGTTGCAAAAAATATGCCAGGTGTGGGGTTCGAACCCACGCTCCCATACGGGAACCAGAACTTAAGTCTGGCGCCAACCTAGCTAGCTATGTCCGATCGGATGCATAAAGTGCTTAAGGTAGTTATCGCCCGATAGGGGGGGAATAGGCGGATAGGTGTGGAGGGGATAGGTCGCATGGTGTGCGCGGCGGGGGCTGCCCACTGCTGCGCGTCGTACCAGCGTCAGGAGCAATATAAAACAATCTTTACTATTTTTATCTCCGTAACTATATGGTGAATTGCCGTACAATTTTTCGAGAAGGATCGTTAAACATCCAACTAATGTACAAAAAATTATTGAAATCGTAAGAAGGAATTATTTACGGTGATTGAGAAAGTAATCAAATTTGCACGATAGATAGGAGACGCCGTGCATAAGGACTTTTTCGAAAATCGCAAAAACTTGCGTTCTAGATGGTCAATAATTTTTAAAAAATTTACATGTTTTCATGAAGCATTGAATAAAAGTGGCAAAAAATTCTTTGATGCAAAAAATTCTTTGATGCAAAAAATTCTTTGATGCAAAAAATTCTTTGATGCAAAAAATTCTTTGATGCAAAAAATTCTTTGATGCAAAAAATTCTTTGATGCAAAAAATTCTTTGATGCAAAAAATTCTTTGATGCAAAAAATTCTTTGATGCAAAAAATTCTTTGATGCAAAAAATTCTTTGATGCAAAAAATTCTTTGATGCAAAAAATTCTTTGATGCAAAAAATTCTTTGATGCAAAAAATTCTTTGATGCAAAAAATTCTTTGATGCAAAAAATTCTTTGATGCAAAAAATTCTTTGATGCAAAAAATTCTTTGATGCAAAAAATTCTTTGATGCAAAAAATTCTTTGATGCAAAAAATTCTTTGATGCAAAAAATTCTTTGATGCAAAAAATTCTTTGATGCAAAAAATTCTTTGATGCAAAAAATTCTTTGATGCAAAAAATTCTTTGATGCAAAAAATTCTTTGATGCAAAAAATTCTTTGATGCAAAAAATTCTTTGATGCAAAAAATTCTTTGATGCAAAAAATTCTTTGATGCAAAAAATTCTTTGATGCAAAAAATTCTTTGATGCAAAAAATTCTTTGATGCAAAAAATTCTTTGATGCAAAAAATTCTTTGATGCAAAATATTCTTTGATGCAAAAAATTCTTTGATGCAAAAAATTCTTTGATGCAAAAAATTCTTTGATGCAAAAAATTCTTTGATGCAAAAAATTCTTTGATGCAAAAAATTCTTTGATGCAAAAAATTCTTTGATGCAAAAAATTCTTTGATGCAAAAAATTCTTTGATGCAAAAAATTCTTTGATGCAAAAAATTCTTTGATGCAAAAAATTCTTTGATGCAAAAAATTCTTTGATGCAAAAAATTCTTTGATGCAAAAAATTCTTTGATGCAAAAAATTCTTTGATGCAAAAAATTCTTTGATGCAAAAAATTCTTTGATGCAAAAAATTCTTTGATGCAAAAAATTCTTTGATGCAAAAAATTCTTTGATGCAAAAAATTCTTTGATGCAAAAAATTCTTTGATGCAAAAAATTCTTTGATGCAAAAAATTCTTTGATGCAAAAAATTCTTTGATGCAAAAAATTCTTTGATGCAAAAAATTCTTTGATGCAAAAAATTCTTTGATGCAAAAAATTCTTTGATGCAAAAAATTCTTTGATGCAAAAAATTCTTTGATGCAAAAAATTCTTTGATGCAAAAAATTCTTTGATGCAAAAAATTCTTTGATGCAAAAAATTCTTTGATGCAAAAAATTCTTTGATGCAAAAAATTCTTTGATGCAAAAAATTCTTTGATGCAAAAAATTCTTTGATGCAAAAAATTCTTTGATGCAAAAAATTCTTTGATGCAAAAAATTCTTTGATGCAAAAAATTCTTTGATGCAAAAAATTCTTTGATGCAAAAAATTCTTTGATGCAAAAAATTCTTTGATGCAAAAAATTCTTTGATGCAAAAAATTCTTTGATGCAAAAAATTCTTTGATGCAAAAAATTCTTTGATGCAAAAAATTCTTTGATGCAAAAAATTCTTTGATGCAAAAAATTCTTTGATGCAAAAAATTCTTTGATGCAAAAAATTCTTTGATGCAAAAAATTCTTTGATGCAAAAAATTCTTTGATGCAAAAAATTCTTTGATGCAAAAAATTCTTTGATGCAAAAAATTCTTTGATGCAAAAAATTCTTTGATGCAAAAAATTCTTTGATGCAAAAAATTCTTTGATGCAAAAAATTCTTTGATGCAAAAAATTCTTTGATGCAAAAAATTCTTTGATGCAAAAAATTCTTTGATGCAAAAAATTCTTTGATGCAAAAAATTCTTTGATGCAAAAAATTCTTTGATGCAAAAAATTCTTTGATGCAAAAAATTCTTTGATGCAAAAAATTCTTTGATGCAAAAAATTCTTTGATGCAAAAAATTCTTTGATGCAAAAAATTCTTTGATGCAAAAAATTCTTTGATGCAAAAAATTCTTTGATGCAAAAAATTCTTTGATGCAAAAAATTCTTTGATGCAAAAAATTCTTTGATGCAAAAAATTCTTTGATGCAAAAAATTCTTTGATGCAAAAAATTCTTTGATGCAAAAAATTCTTTGATGCAAAAAATTCTTTGATGCAAAAAATTCTTTGATGCAAAAAATTCTTTGATGCAAAAAATTCTTTGATGCAAAAAATTCTTTGATGCAAAAAATTCTTTGATGCAAAAAATTCTTTGATGCAAAAAATTCTTTGATGCAAAAAATTCTTTGATGCAAAAAATTCTTTGATGCAAAAAATTCTTTGATGCAAAAAATTCTTTGATGCAAAAAATTCTTTGATGCAAAAAATTCTTTGATGCAAAAAATTCTTTGATGCAAAAAATTCTTTGATGCAAAAAATTCTTTGATGCAAAAAATTCTTTGATGCAAAAAATTCTTTGATGCAAAAAATTCTTTGATGCAAAAAATTCTTTGATGCAAAAAATTCTTTGATGCAAAAAATTCTTTGATGCAAAAAATTCTTTGATGCAAAAAATTCTTTGATGCAAAAAATTCTTTGATGCAAAAAATTCTTTGATGCAAAAAATTCTTTGATGCAAAAAATTCTTTGATGCAAAAAATTCTTTGATGCAAAAAATTCTTTGATGCAAAAAATTCTTTGATGCAAAAAATTCTTTGATGCAAAAAATTCTTTGATGCAAAAAATTCTTTGATGCAAAAAATTCTTTGATGCAAAAAATTCTTTGATGCAAAAAATTCTTTGATGCAAAAAATTCTTTGATGCAAAAAATTCTTTGATGCAAAAAATTCTTTGATGCAAAAAATTCTTTGATGCAAAAAATTCTTTGATGCAAAAAATTCTTTGATGCAAAAAATTCTTTGATGCAAAAAATTCTTTGATGCAAAAAATTCTTTGATGCAAAAAATTCTTTGATGCAAAAAATTCTTTGATGCAAAAAATTCTTTGATGCAAAAAATTCTTTGATGCAAAAAATTCTTTGATGCAAAAAATTCTTTGATGCAAAAAATTCTTTGATGCAAAAAATTCTTTGATGCAAAAAATTCTTTGATGCAAAAAATTCTTTGATGCAAAAAATTCTTTGATGCAAAAAATTCTTTGATGCAAAAAATTCTTTGATGCAAAAAATTCTTTGATGCAAAAAATTCTTTGATGCAAAAAATTCTTTGATGCAAAAAATTCTTTGATGCAAAAAATTCTTTGATGCAAAAAATTCTTTGATGCAAAAAATTCTTTGATGCAAAAAATTCTTTGATGCAAAAAATTCTTTGATGCAAAAAATTCTTTGATGCAAAAAATTCTTTGATGCAAAAAATTCTTTGATGCAAAAAATTCTTTGATGCAAAAAATTCTTTGATGCAAAAAATTCTTTGATGCAAAAAATTCTTTGATGCAAAAAATTCTTTGATGCAAAAAATTCTTTGATGCAAAAAATTCTTTGATGCAAAAAATTCTTTGATGCAAAAAATTCTTTGATGCAAAAAATTCTTTGATGCAAAAAATTCTTTGATGCAAAAAATTCTTTGATGCAAAAAATTCTTTGATGCAAAAAATTCTTTGATGCAAAAAATTCTTTGATGCAAAAAATTCTTTGATGCAAAAAATTCTTTGATGCAAAAAATTCTTTGATGCAAAAAATTCTTTGATGCAAAAAATTCTTTGATGCAAAAAATTCTTTGATGCAAAAAATTCTTTGATGCAAAAAATTCTTTGATGCAAAAAATTCTTTGATGCAAAAAATTCTTTGATGCAAAAAATTCTTTGATGCAAAAAATTCTTTGATGCAAAAAATTCTTTGATGCAAAAAATTCTTTGATGCAAAAAATTCTTTGATGCAAAAAATTCTTTGATGCAAAAAATTCTTTGATGCAAAAAATTCTTTGATGCAAAAAATTCTTTGATGCAAAAAATTCTTTGATGCAAAAAATTCTTTGATGCAAAAAATTCTTTGATGCAAAAAATTCTTTGATGCAAAAAATTCTTTGATGCAAAAAATTCTTTGATGCAAAAAATTCTTTGATGCAAAAAATTCTTTGATGCAAAAAATTCTTTGATGCAAAAAATTCTTTGATGCAAAAAATTCTTTGATGCAAAAAATTCTTTGATGCAAAAAATTCTTTGATGCAAAAAATTCTTTGATGCAAAAAATTCTTTGATGCAAAAAATTCTTTGATGCAAAAAATTCTTTGATGCAAAAAATTCTTTGATGCAAAAAATTCTTTGATGCAAAAAATTCTTTGATGCAAAAAATTCTTTGATGCAAAAAATTCTTTGATGCAAAAAATTCTTTGATGCAAAAAATTCTTCGATGCAAAAAATTCTTCGATGCAAAAAATTCTTCGATGCAAAAAATTCTTCGATGCAAAAAATTCTTCGATGCAAAAAATTCTTCGATGCAAAAAATTCTTTGATGCAAAAAATTCTTCGATGCAAAAAATTCTTTGATGCAAAAAATTCTTTGATGCAAAAAATTCTTTGATGCAAAAAATTCTTTGATGCAAAAAATTCTTTGATGCAAAAAATTCTTTGATGCAAAAAATTCTTTGATGCAAAAAATTCTTTGATGCAAAAAATTCTTTGATGCAAAAAATTCTTTGATGCAAAAAATTCTTTGATGCAAAAAATTCTTTGATGCAAAAAATTCTTTGATGCAAAATATTCTTTGATGCAAAAAATTCTTTGATGCAAAAAATTCTTTGATGCAAAAAATTCTTTGATGCAAAAAATTCTTTGATGCAAAAAATTCTTTGATGCAAAAAATTCTTTGATGCAAAAAATTCTTTGATGCAAAAAATTCTTTGATGCAAAAAATTCTTTGATGCAAAAAATTCTTTGATGCAAAAAATTCTTTGATGCAAAAAATTCTTTGATGCAAAAAATTCTTTGATGCAAAAAATTCTTTGATGCAAAAAATTCTTTGATGCAAAAAATTCTTTGATGCAAAAAATTCTTTGATGGAAAAAAATTCTTTGATGAGAAAAATGGTTCGATGAGAAAAATGGTTCGATGAGAAAAATTCTTTGATGAGAAAAATTCTTTGATGAGAAAAATACTTTGATGAGAAAAATGGTTCGATGAGAAAAATTCTTTAATGAGAAAAATGGTTCGATGAGAAAAATGGTTCGATGAGAAAAATTCTTTGATGAGAAAAATTCTTTGATGAGAAAAATTCTTTGATGAGAAAAATTCTTTGATGAGAAAAATTCTTTGATGAGAAAAAATCTTTGATGAGAAAAATTCTTTGATGAGAGAAACTCTATTATGAAAAAATACCTTAATGAGAAAAAATCTTTGATGAAAAAATTCTTTGATGAGATAACGTTCGTCGATGAAAACGAATCCTCTAATGAGATAACGTTCGTCGATGAAAACCAATCCTCTAATGAGAAAATTGTCGGTGATGAAAAATCGGAAAAGTGTTCGGTTATTAAAAAATCGAAAAACTGACATTCGATGAAAAAAATTCTTGGGCGTTCGATAAGAAAAATTTCTGCCACGTGAAAAAATTCTTTGACGTTGCCGATGAAAAAAATCTTCAGTGATAAATTATAGACGGAACAAAACATCAATCACGTAAGAGTAGATACAATTTCTCGCGTATATTGTACTAAATTAAAACGAAACATTTATTTAACCTAAATGATATTTATTTCACGACCGATAAAATTGCATCATACTGTTCTCCGAATTCGTTCATGGTCAATGCGACATGCATTCCACCACGTTCGGCAGTGAGCCTGGAGAACACCTGGAATATTGCTGACGATGCATTGACAGACTCGCGGCGTGCGACTCTGTGGCGCGTGCCGCCGCGCTCACAGCATGCATGTCCCCGCGCGTTCAGGGGGGAGTGAGCGGCTCGCGCTCAGGGCACGTGCCGCGGAGCTCGCTCCATACAATACAACGAGCGACTCATCGTTATTTAATTTCCGTATATTAAATATTTCAAGTGAGGTTAAAATAATAGTTCGTTTAAAATTCTATTAAATATTGTAAGTGAAGTTGAAATAATAATTTTTTTCATCGACCACGCCGGACCTCGAGGAACACCTGCAATAGTGCTGACGGTGCATTCGCAGATCTACGCTCGGCAATTAGACGGATCTTCCTCGCGAGCATGTATTTAATATTCAGTTCGTCTTGAGACGTCGTACCATGTGTTTCGTCGCGTTTATTTTTATAATTCTATAACGAACCATGGATGTGCGAATATTCACGACGACCCATATGGATAAGTGCGTCGTATGTGAATGGTCAACGCGAGTGTGCAACAGTTGGGAGCGATGCTTGGAGGAGAGCATTTTTGAAGAACAGCCTGCAGTGCTGCGCTGCCCTCTGTGTAGCGTTATACTTCGCAGCAGTGATTATCCGCGACATACGGGAGGCTGCATGGTGCAGTATACACGACGGCTGCGTCAACTTGCTCGTACTGCGGGCTTTGTATAAAACAGGAGTGATAAAAATAAAATAAAAATAAAATAAAAATAAAATAAAAATAAAATAAAAATAAAATAAAAATAAAATAAAAATAAAATAAAAATAAAATAAAAATAAAATAAAAATAAAATAAAAATAAAATAAAAATAAAATAAAAATAAAATAAAAATAAAATAAAAATAAAATAAAAATAAAATAAAAATAAAATAAAAATAAAATAAAAATAAAATAAAAATAAAATAAAAATAAAATAAAAATAAAATAAAAATAAAATAAAAATAAAATAAAAATAAAATAAAAATAAAATAAAAATAAAATAAAAATAAAATAAAAATAAAATAAAAATAAAATAAAAATAAAATAAAAATAAAATAAAAATAAAATAAAAATAAAATAAAAATAAAATAAAAATAAAATAAAAATAAAATAAAAATAAAATAAAAATAAAATAAAAATAAAATAAAAATAAAATAAAAATAAAATAAAAATAAAATAAAAATAAAATAAAAATAAAATAAAAATAAAATAAAAATAAAATAAAAATAAAATAAAAATAAAATAAAAATAAAATAAAAATAAAATAAAAATAAAATAAAAATAAAATAAAAATAAAATAAAAATAAAATAAAAATAAAATAAAAATAAAATAAAAATAAAATAAAAATAAAATAAAAATAAAATAAAAATAAAATAAAAATAAAATAAAAATAAAATAAAAATAAAATAAAAATAAAATAAAAATAAAATAAAAATAAAATAAAAATAAAATAAAAATAAAATAAAAATAAAATAATTGTAGGCCGTGGCAACAGCGGTGACGGGTGCGTGTGTGTGTGCATATCTGTGACAGCCTCCAGATTTTGCAGAATCAGCACGAGACTGGGCGGCGGCTATGATCTCATAAGAGCGGCCGTCAGTACACAGCGGGAACGTGCCGGCGACACATCGCTTCGTAAAAATCTTTTTAAAAAATCTTATAAAAAAATTAAAAAATGTGTTATAGTGCACCGAACGAGGATGTATCGGCCGTACCCCTTTCGGGGCCTTTGGAGCAGGAGCCCGAGGAGGAACGGCGTCCACGTCCGGCACGGAACAATATCCGTAAGTTTTATTTATTTTATTTATTTTATTTATTTTATTTATTTTATTTATTTTATTTATTTTATTTATTTTATTTATTTTATTTATTTTATTTATTTTATTTATTTTATTTATTTTATTTATTTTATTTATTTTATTTATTTTATTTATTTTATTTATTTTATTTATTTTATTTATTTTATTTATTTTATTTATTTTATTTATTTTATTTCAGAACGCGTGAGATACGCGGGAGAGGGGGAGAGGAGGCGCCGACGTGCGCAGCTTCGGTACGAGGATTACGTGAGCACGCAGGAGCCGAAGGCTCCTATACAATATGCTGTGCAGGAGCGGGAAGGGCAGGCGCCACTCCGCGTCCCGATATTTGACGATCGGCCCTTTATAAGACGCGCAATAGTACAGCGGGAACGGCAGGAGCAGGAGCAGGATCGGCACTTCATCCGGATGCTATTAAATCGCTGAAGAGCAACAGGTAAATATTATTAAATATTAATAAAATTAATATTTATATAATCAAAATAATAATTTTTTGTTTTTGCATTTTTTTGTTTTTGCAGGGTACTTCAACGTGCATCGAGCACCGAAGAATATTAAATATAATGTAATAAAAATAATAAAATATATAAAAATATTTTTTAAGTAAAAAATTATTTCTTCTGGGGTGCACTGTGGAGACCTCCGCGCACGCTCCCATCCCCCCTCTCTATCACACACCTCCGGGCGCGGTCCGACCGGGCGCGGTCCGACCGGGCCCGAGGAGTGGGGATAGGAGTGGGGATGGGAGTGGGGGGTCTCCATAGTGCACCCCTTACTACTAACTCATATAATCAAGTCTAAATTCAACGAAGACCGCGTGAAAATCGAAAACATATCCCTAGATTTCTCTTATAAATTCACGAACCTGTCGCAAGCAATGCATTTAATTGCGGACAAAATGACCTCCATGCAACATGGGGAAAAACTAGCCGACGCCGTCGCAACTCTCGGACATTACGTGGCCGAAAACGAACTCGACACCGCAATAGTCACCGACGCAATCCTGTTCACAAAACAGGGCCAACTACACCCCAGGCTCCTGTCACCACATCAGATAATGGCCGGGGCAAAAGCCATCCAGCGCGCGAAGCCCAATTCGGAATTTCCAGTTCCCCTAAAAACAAAAGATACTCCGGAACTGTTGAAATTATCAGAACTCACGATCTACCATTCCGGCGGCCGTTTGGTCTATGTTATCTCGGTACCCTTGTTGGAACTGCAAACGTACTCTCTCTTCAAAAACCTGCCTGTACCCGTGTATCAGGACTCCAACTCACAGGGTGCTAGCTTCGCTTACATTAAACCTAAATCGCCCTTCACCGCGATCCGCGACGACATGGAGTCATACTTCCGACTTGACAACGACGCGCTACGAGAATGTAAAAGCACCGGAGAAAAATTCCTATGTGGAAAAACGAACATCCACTACAGAGTGGATTCTCACAGCGATTGCGAGGTGAAAATCCTTACGAACCCGCGTTTCCGCGACTTCAAAACTTGTGACATTCGTATAAAAATTAGTCCACGGACTTATTGGTCGCGTGTGCACTCGGGAAACGAGTGGATATTCTCCGGAACGGAACCGGAGACCATCCACATTCGATGCGAGGACCAAACGCCACGAATCGTAACCATCAACGGAACTGGTATACTCCACCTGCGACCGCGATGCGAGGCTCGAGCGAGTTCAGTAATCCTCACTTCCTCGGACGAGATAACGACCAGAATCGCCACGGAATTTGTACCGCGGACGGCCCTAAACCTCTTATCCCTGTACCATGACGCATTGAATGTAACCGACTCATTAAACCTAGCAGACCTCCTGGCAGGTATCGACACTCCTACCCCTGTAAATGTGGAACAAGAACCCGAATCTGTCGACGGAGACGTCGAATTCCAAGTCGTAATAAATCGTGCTAACGAACTCTTGAAACACAGAAATGTCAATGGAAGATTACGCCGCCTAGAGACCGTCGCTGGCTATTCCGGAGTGGGAATTGGGGGCCTACTAATCCTCCTGGCCATGGCCTGGAAATTTTCTGTGTTTTCGAAATTTAGTTGGCTGTGCTTGTATAAGGGCTGCAGGAAACAAAACCGTCCGCAACCAACCAGGCATCACGCTGGATTCCACGACAATCCGTCCATCGAGATCGTCGAAATACGGGAACCACCGCCTGTCCCGACGGTCGCTCCCGCGACCCGGGAAACAACAAGCGGCAGGGCACTACCCGCTATTTGTCCGGCAACTCATTCGCCATACAGACCCAGAGCATTGCTACCTTCACGAACCGCACCGCAGCCGTCTATCCCCTATTTCGAGCGACTCAACGCAGGGATGATATGAATAAGTATAAAACGAGTCAAGGTAAAAGAAATAGCATAAATAAAAATAAGAAAAGGAAGATTTTTTTTTCTTTATATATATGTGTAAATATATATATATATATATATACATATATATACGTATACATATGCAAAATTGAAAATGTTGGCCCACCAATACGTGTACGGACACCCCTTCGAATACGTATGCAGGTGCAGCCAAACCGGTTAATCCATATCAGGAAGTCCACAAAACTAATAAAATATTCGATAGTTACAGAGTTCACTGTTCCACCAAATCCGACAACAACGCTGCCATTCAAAAACGTCCAACCAACTGACCGAATCATCAGGAGATGTCTTTACGATGCCCCAACAGACACGACGTGGGAACCCTGAACCAACGGTCCACTACAGCACCCCTACCCGAAACCAGACATCTATTACAACCAGATATTGTTAAACACAACATAAATGTTCCAATCGCTGCGATTCGATAACGCCATGCCAATCGGCAGGTCGTGCTTCGCATTTGTAGTTCTTCTCAATAGTCGAGGCATTGTGTAGCCGCGACTAATTATCAGAAGGGGAGGTGTTACGTCCTGCCTCGTATATACAATTATTTTTCGTAAAACAACAAAATTTTCTATTTTTGAATTCAGACATTACGCCTGAATATATTCACGATTCCCACGCTCCGCCGTTCCCACGGCAGAGCTATTTCTTTCATTTAATACATATATACAGGGTGTCCCAGAATCCCCGCACCGCCTGTTAGTGGAAGGTAGCTGGTGGGCCCCGGAGTCCACTCGCGGAAGCGGATCGCTCAATTCGCAATAGTTTCGGAGTAACGAGCGATTGAAGTTGACCAATCAGAGCGCTCCGATTCCGCGAGACCGAAGCCGAAGCGGGCGTTCGAACTTGGGTGCAAGTGGCGGTACTCTTTTGTTTCCGCGAGACTCACCGCGCGAGTCTCGGCTGTAGCGTGCAGCGCGGCGACTGACGTACGAGTAGCGGGATAATGTCGTATACTTTTAGGCCAAAATAATTACAAGTTTATTACTGATCCGAAATTAATTATGTAATTTATTATTAATTAATTGACAGTAATAAAGAATAAATTATTAAATTTATAAAAAATCTGATCAGGTATGCATTATGAATTAGTGATTGGCAATAATATTATTAACAATAATTATTTGTTAATAACAAATCCTTAACAATAACAATTACTTGAGCAGGATAGTTAAATTACATAGTTAATTTTTTTTTAAGTTCAAAATTGAAATTTTCATATGGCTTTCTTACAATGTTCCTTTATTCGCAAAGCTTCTTCTATGAGAAAGCTTTTTCTGTATTTTCGGCTTCCTCATAGAGGAAGCTTCCCGATTGCAACACAAATTTTCACTCACACACGCTGACGCGCACATTGTCAACTTTCACTCACACACATCCGACCAGATATTTTTTCTAAATATGATTGTTCGAAGTTTTGGAAAGTTCTGAACATGTTTACACGAAAACCTTGAAGAAAAAAAAAAAAAAAAAAAAAAGTTCATGAAAACGAGATTTTCTTTATGAGGAAGCCAAAAATTAGCTCAAGAGAACTAAATTCATTTTATTTAGA